>VDFB02000003.1:662434248-662520864 GCA_007258455.2 Sequoia sempervirens | reverse complement strand
GGGATGTTAGAGAGGCAGGTGGTTTATGCTTGGGGCCCTTGCTTATTAGCCATGTTATACTTTCATTTACATGATATATCCTACAAAGAGGTACAGTCCATGATTTGTGGTACCATGCTCCTGATGGTATGGGTGTGGGAACACATAGCCATTTTCCATCTACCTGCTACAACAGAGGTGCAACAAGGATCACCGTATGCCTTTTGATATGCAGGGGAAAACACACAAACACATGTTGGTGATACTAGATACTACAGACATGCCATCTACATGATGGTTCAGTTTATTTGGAGACCATAAATGGATTTCCCACAGTGGCTAGACAGGGACGATCATTTGACATTCTACCAATAAACACAATACCTGATTGGATAGATAGTCTCACACATGCACATCATTGAGAGGAACTTTCCAAATCGGGTTTTGAGATAGTTTGGAGAGGTTCAAGATGAGCCTCGAGGTCAAGCAGAGTATGCTATATCTTCCAAGGAGGTGACATTTCTATAGTGACAACAAAGGTAGACATTGATGCCTTACAACCAATATAGTGGGGGTGGAGAGGTGGAGCAGCTGATCTGGGCACAACAGTTGCATATGATACATGGTGGGTGGATCATAGGCTAGTTCCATTGATAGATCCAGACTAGGATGCTCTTGTAGAGAGGTGTAGGACATGACCATGAGGTATACATGGCATAGGTAGAGGTTGGAGGGGTGGAGGTTGTAGAGGGAATGGTGGAGATGGAGGAGGTGGTGGCCGGAGGGGTGGTGGCAGTGGGAGACGTGGTCGTAGAGGACGAGGCCCACATTTATAACCCACCCGTGAGGAGGAAAGGGAGGGCGAGGATTTTACCATGCTCGGGGTTGGCAAAGGTGTGGAGGAGGTTGATGTTTGGGTTGGAAGAGAGGAGCATGCAGGATAGGAGGATATTCTAGAGGAGGAGGCAGGTAAGGAGGAGGTTGAGGTCGGTTCCATTTATTTGATTGTTGGCTACCAAGATGATGATGAGGAGAAGGAGGAGATGGATAATTAGGACAGTGAGCTCTGAGATAGGATTTTGGAGGAGATGGAGGATGATGGGATGGAGAGGCCTAGGTAGGATGAAACAAGTCCTATTGATCAGGATACAACAGATCTGCATGCCCAGGTAGCATCTTTGGAGGAGAGGATGAGGGTACTGATCTCAAATCGGGATGCCCTATAGATGGAGATGGACAAGGCCTATGTGGACAAAGACTAGGCCATAGTTCAGAGACAGGCGACAGAGCAACAATTTACATAGATCAGAGCACTTTGTAGTGGGCTAGTTGATTCTTTTGCACGAGAGTTAGTCAAAGCTATGGAGAGGGTTTCATATTACACAGACTTATATGAGGAAAAGATTCCTCCTGAGAGATGGGATCCTAGTTTTTCTCAGGCACGTAGCGGCAGATCTCAGAGCACAACTCATAGCAGGATAGTGAGTACAAAGGGGGTTGAGGGACCTCACAGATCTAGACCATATGACATGCCTCCTTCTACACACAGGTCATTAGGATCCCACCATCATTCACCTTCACATTTTGGTCATGGTAGTAGTGGGAGTTTTGGGTAGAGACATGTTATGTTATTTATTGATGGACATTGTATTCTGATCATAGAGCCTGCAGGCTTCATATTTATTGATACATTATGACATTGTGATGTGACACTTTTTGAGCGATATATATATATATATATATATATATATATATGATTTTGGCAATGATTCTCATGATATGTAGTTCTATGTATGATTATGTCATCTTTTATTTATGCATGTGTTCTATATGATATTCCTATGTTATCGATGATCATATCTACCTTATGATGTGTTTATGCAGCTTATGATGTAATGTTGATTCTATATGATGATGTATGCATTGATTTCTTAGGGTATCAATGGATGTTATGCATGCAATTTATGATTATGAGATGCAATGTTATTTTTATATATACAATGCTATCTTCATGTGATGCTATATGTTTGATGATGATGGATGTAATGTGATTCATAATATTTACACTTGTTATGTACATTTAATGCTTTTGTTATGTAATCTATGATGATGAATGCCTATTATGCCATGATTTCATAGATATGATAGATGCCTATATTTTTGTGTTTTTCAAATGCAAGATATATGTATGGTTCTAAATGATGTATTATATTTACATGATGTTTCTAACATGAATGCCTATGCATGATGTTTTATATTTTTGTGTGTCATAGGACTTCATCATAATGCAAGAAAGAAGAAATGTTAGTGTGAAAGGAAGATGAATAATAAAATTCATGGTTGTTAGTATTAGGAATCTTCGATATTTTTCCTAATAACAAAAGGCTTTGCACTTTATCATCATTGGGCAGTAACTAATAAAAATGGAGAGAAACACCATGATATGACATAGATCAAGGTGTGCAAGGTCATCCACACTTGCTAACAATAGACAGTTGCATACAAGGATTGTCTCAACTCATACTAAGGGCACAATTGCCCTAGTCGTTTTGTCTAGACAAACCACAAACAACAAATAAATAAAAGATTGGTCATGAGACATCATTGCTCCTCTAAATCCTTCATTGGAAATCCTTGAGGAAACTTGTAACATGACTCAAAATCCAAAGTTAAAAGATAGTTGACAAACAACAATTAAAGAAAACATAATACTGATACATCGTTACTTCTCTAAATCCTTCATGGGACATCCTTGAGAAAGCTAGTAACAGGATTCCAATCATAAATTCAAATGAAATGATAAGATAAACAAGTTACGAATTCAAAAATTGAATAAAATATTTTACAAAACTTGATCTATTTGTTTGATTGTTTTGATTGATAAGACCTGGTTTCAGGAGAGACACATACTAGATAAGACATTGAGTATGGTTTCGATGTTATGACTATCTGTATAAGGCATGAAAGAAGCCTGGTTTCATAAAGACATATATCGTATAAGACATTGAGTCTGATGTCGTTGATGTGATAACCTGTGTAAGGCCATGTTGATTTTTTGACAGTGTCTATATGTAGGAAGGACTCATCCTGTATAAGACATATTTTTTTGTTGATATTTGTATTCAGGAAGGACTCATCCTGAATAAGATATAGGTTGACTGTTTTGATGATGTCTTTTTTTAGGAAGGACACATCTTATAGAAGACATAAGTTGATTTTTTTTGTTTGTTGCTTTGACAATTTGTTTGATTTGACTTGATGAGATTGTTGACTTGTTGATCATTTTGATGTGTGACCTGATATGATGTGCTGACAGTTGATTGTGTGTGATGAAAAACCATAAAGGACTAACCTAGTGCAGCCTTGGGGGCTCATCGATTGATGGCCTTTCCTACATTATACACGCAAAGACCTCGTAGTTTGACTAGACTTTTACTAACAAGACTGTCTATGAAAAGCTTGAATTGTATGAAGATAATAGACATGTGTGGTAGTGATTGTGACAAACCCTAATGGACTAACCTAGTGTGGCCTCAGGGGCTCATCGATTGATGGCCTTGCCTACCTTATACACACAGAGACCTTGTAGTTTGACATGACCAATGACTTTGTCTTATAGAGAAATGGATTGAATCATGATTTTATGCAGACAAACCTAAAAGGATTCACCTAATGCCTTGGGGGCACATCAACAGATGGCCTTTCGTACGTCCAATTGCAAAGGAAACATAGTTCAACAAATGACAAAAGACTGATAAGTGTGACTGACTCTGACTTTGTTTTTAGATTTTTGACATGTTTTGATTTATTTTTTTAAAGTTTTCTAATGTTTTTGGATTTTCTCAGGACATTTTGTAATTTTTTTTTTTTGATTGTTTTATGTCTTAAGGACAGCCAATGTAAGAACCAAATATTACATAGGTCAAGTGCTTTCCCTAGTCAAGTATACGACCAATTGATTATGAATAGGATAGGATGGGTGATATGAAATGCACTTGATGTCAATCATTCCAAGTTATGGGAAGGACTACCATTTATTATGAATGGTATGTACAAGTGATGGATGGAAAAGATAGGTGATATGTACAAGGATAAGTGATATGTATAGGTAAGTTAGATTAGAATAATGTTAGAAAAAGGAGCAGAGTCAACTACACATGGTGCCTATTTGCTAGGTTTTCACCATGGTACTTATCCAAAGTGCCACAGAGGTGGTTTTCACTATTGGAAGACTTATTTTTCTTTACTATTTTCTTGATTTTCTTATTTTTTTGATGTTACCAAGATGCCTGTTTGCGAGTTTTTCACCTAGGTAACGATTTTTATGATTTATTTTTTTTGTATTTTTGATAATTAAAGACAAGGCTCTCATAAAATATGCATAGAACTTCTTTAGATGAAGACTATTGATATGTGTTGAAAATGGTTCTCCTTCAGGAGTAGAGAGTTTATATGATCCTAATTTAAAGGCTTTTGTGACAATGTAAGGTCCTAACCAATTAGGTTCAAACTTTCTTGGTTTCTCTCTTTCAACTTGATTCTTAGGATTCTCTATTAGGACTAGGTCACCAATGTCAAAGTTTCTATTCAAGACTTTCCTGTTGTATCTGCGATGAAGATGATCTAATTCCTTTTGCTTTGTTCATCTAGGAAATCGAGCTCATGTAGTCTTGAAACTCAATACTCTTCATCGTCAATGTGCCCTTTCAAGGATACCCTCAAGGAAGGAATATCAACCTCAATAGGTAGAATGGCCTCAGAACCAAATACTAGGGAATATGGTGTGGTGTCAGTGGGAGTACAGATACTTTTGCGGTAAGTCCATAAGGCTGGATTAAGCTATAAATTCCAATCCCAACCAACATCATTAATAGTATTTTTGAAGATTTTGATGATAATTTTATTTGATGCCTTAGCTTGGCCATTACCTTGTGGGTAATATGGGGTGGAAAAATGATGTTTGATATGGAACTCTTCATAGAGATGATAGAATTCTTAGTTTTTGAATGGACAACCATTATCTGTGATAATAGTTATGCTCATAGCCTACCAAGGTGCGTCTGATGTAGTATACTACCCTTTCATGACCTTCATCATCATTATGTGCAAGAAATGCTCTGAGTGATGAATGGGTTGCTGAAATATAGAGAATCAGTGGTCGTCCCTCAATAGGTGGCATTAAGATTGGTGGTGTGAGTAGATAGTCCTTAATAAGTTGAAAAGCTTCCTAACACTTACCTTTCCATACAAAGGGTATTCCTTTTCTAAGTAAATGTTGAAAGGGATGTGTCTTATCTGCTAACTGCACTATAAATCTTCTAATGGATTGTAGTCTCCCTTGTAGTGTCCTTAGCTGATTGAGATTAGCTAGTGGAGGCATGTCTATGATTGCTTTTACCTTGGCTGGATCCACTTCAATGCCTCTTCTAGAAATGATATAGCCCAACAACTTTCCTGATTTCACTCAACACACATTTCTTGGGATTTAGTCTCACTTTATACTCTTATAACCTTTGAAACATCTTGTCTAAGACATGTAAATGATCATCCCTTATCAATGATTTAGCAATAATTTTGTCAACATAATCCTCCATAAGAGTGTGTATAAGGTCATGAAAAATAGTGGTCATGGCACACTAATAGGTTGCTCCAGCATTTTTGAGTTCGAAGGGCATAAAATTCCAGCAATATGTTCCCCATGGAAATGTAAAAGTTGTTTTAGGTTGGTCTTCAATTGCAATCCTAATCTGATTATACCCCGAAAATCCATCTATAAGGGATAACATCTCATACCCTGCGGTCATGTCTACTATCATGTCAATGTTGGGTAGAGGGAAGTCATCCTTAGGACAGGCTTTATTTATATCTCTAAAATCTATGCAGATGTGGATGCCCCCTATTGGTTTGGTGACTGGTACAAGATTGGAAATCCAATCTGCATAGTCAATTGATCTAATGAAGCCAATGTCCAACAATTTCTTCAACTCATCCTTGACTAGTAAAGCAATCTATGGGTGCATTTTCCTCAATTTCTATTTCACTGGTTTTACACCTATTTGTAAGGGAAAATTATGTAGTACAAGTTCAGGATCCAGCCTAGGCATGTTTGCATATGACCAGGCAAAATTAATTTGTCTTTGTGCAAAGAATTTGTAAAATTATGTCTGCTCTTCTTTTGTCAATGATGCTACAAAATATACCAGTTGGGGATTCTCTTATGTGCCTATGTTAACTTCCACTGATTCTTCAACTAGCATGGGTGACTTTTCCTATGCAACAAGGAGAATGTTCAAACCTCCATCCTTAGGTGCCTCAAAGAGGTTTTCACCTTCGGATGAGTCCTTATTTTTCACTTTTTCATTGTCTAAAGGCACCTTTAGGTTTTCACCTAGAGACTCATCATTTTTAATTTTTGTCATTATTTTTCTTATTTTTGTGACTAGAGGGTTGAACAGATTCACCAAAATATGCTTTGTTTTCCAAATAAAGGGTAAATCCATCCTTGTGATCACCACTAGGTATGCCTTCTCGTAATCCCAGGAACTTAGCAATCACTTCGTCGTTCTCAAAAATTTCTAAGATGGTTGTGTCTTGTTGGTCCCAATCAATGAACTGGGGATAGACTAAGGGCATGTCATCATCAGAGTTGTCAAAGTTCAATGGAGTCAAGGTAAAATTTTAGTTGTTCATATAGTCACAACAGTTTTGTACCAAGTCCTCTTTGCTCTTTTTCTTGGATCTAGGTAGATTTTGAGGTGGGCCTAATGCCAAGGTTTGGTTATTTGAAATAGGTTTTTCAGGTTCCCAAGAGGTAGGATCAAGAGATTCCCAATAGTAATGTTTAAACCATTCCTCTTTTGTCAAAGTCTTAGGTGGAAATGAATTCAAAGGATTTGGTGAAGATTTCAACATTAAGTCAAGTTCTCCAAAATTTTTATCAAGGTCCATGGCAGAGGTGGAGGATAGGGAATCCCACTCATATTTGTTTGAGTCGGGGGAATCACAGTAGGGTTGGTCAGATGGTTCATCAGATGTCTTGATATCTTCAGAAGCACTTACTTCCTTTGTAAATGTGATGTGGTACTAGGAACGCCAATCTAAATCAATTGAAACCCAATCCCTAAGCCTTTCGACCACTTTGAAACAATGATTGGTTCAGTCCTCCCATCTTGATGTAAGCCTAAGCCACTATTACCATTATATCCCTTGCTCTGCATGATTGTGAAACCTTTTCCATATTGATTTGTAGGAATGTGAGCAAGTGAGGGAGGTTCTTCAGGGTCTTATCTATACAACCAGGTGGTCACATCTTATGCATGTATAGATTATTTGCTTAATTCTCCCCATTTTGTAAATTTTGTTGAGGGAGGAATGTGTATGGTGACCACTAATTGTCTCCTATCTATTATAGGTAAACCATATGATTTAGGAGGAATCAGATGGCTAACACAATATGATGTCTTCATGTGATATTCTCCACAACCCTTGTCTTGGATCTTGACCCTAGGAGTGGAAGGTAATGAAGGCGAAGTGGATGTTCTAGTGAGAGTGGATGGATCGACATAATGAGATGAATTGGATGATGAGGCTTCTTGGTTTACAGGAACTTGGCGTTGAGGTGTCTCTCATAGATTTGTGCAGTATTGGAATGGATTTGGGTCACCATCTATTGTTATTTCAATGCCATTGTAAGGGAATTTTAGACATTGATGATATGTGCAAGGGACTTCCTTCATGGCATGAATCCATGGTTTTCCTAGTAGAAGATTGTATGGAAGGGTGAAATCTAAGACCTAGAATTTTGTCTCCATAACTGCAGGACCAATTCTGATAGGAAGTGTTACCAACCCCTTTGATTTGTGTTCTTCATCATCATAAGACTTAATGAAAATGATTTTGGTTGTGTCCACACATTCTTCCAAGAAACCTAAAGCCTTAGTCAATTTTAAAGTGCAAAGGTTTAACCCTGCTCCTCCATCTACCTGAACTCGTCTAACTTTTGTTTTGCCAACAGGGACTTCAAGATGTAACAGGTCATTATGATTTGTCTTCTTAGTTGCATAGTCTTGTTCAGAGAATGTCACATGATGATTATTGGTCAAGTAGCCCACCATTTCCTCAAAATGATTGACATCAAGATCATTAGGAACAATCATGCTTTGTAAAGCCTTTTCTAAAACAAATCAATGTTCAGGGGAGATACGTAACAGTTCCAAGATGGAAATTTGGGTTGGGGTCTTCCCCAATTGATTAAGTTATACTATGGCTTGGAATTTTGTCGTGTTTGATGTGATGAATGGCCTTGGATGGTGATCTTGGTTCGATGAGTGTTAACAGCACACTCGAGAGTTTTATTTATGGTAATGGTATTGAAATGGTCATCGGCGGCTCATATATTATTTATAATGGGGCCACTATAATCATGCTTGACATTAGCATAGTTGGCAGAAGTATTGGTCTTGTTACCTGAACTGGGGGCTTTTACTTTCCTGTGGTCATGTAATGGATCCGAAAAGACCTTGTGATCAGTTTTTGAAGATGTAAGTTTTTGTCCATTGACTTGAATAGTTTCGTTCTCGACAAAGTCTTGTATGATGTTTTTTAGTTGAAGACAATTTTGTAGGCTATGTCCTTTTGTTCGATGGAAATAAAAAAAGGAATTATTATCCCACCAAGATGGTTTGAATTGAGCTGGATTGTATTGCCTTGGCTCTTGAAGTTGTATAAGATTGTGTTGCAACAGTTGTTTCAAGACTGACTCTATGGGTTCCCCGAGTGGAGTGAACTCACATTTTAGAAATCATCTTTGTTGTTGTGGCTGTTGGATGTTTTGGGTAGTGTTGGGGTTTGGTTGATGGTGTTAAGTGTGTTGGTAGAGGGGTTATTTCCTCTAAGTGTGATGATCGGTCCTTCTTGTAAAATTTTAGCATCAACTACCCCATTGTTGGTAACATTTTTATTTTGAGACCAAAACTTGTTTATGTCATTGGGGGTGTTTTGCACAGGTGGATTTCTATTGGGTGTATGTTTCTTAAGTTCTCCTTTGTCAATGAGATCTTTTTCTAGTATGAATCCCTTTTCCACTAGTTCTATAAAGGATTTGCAACAATGTACCCTTAAGTTACTTCTCAATTTTGGGTTGAGGTTTTCTTGGAACATAGTGACCTTTTGTTTCTTAGGTATCTCAATAGGACATCGACTGGCTATAGTTCTCCATCTCTGGAAGAAAGCGATAAAATTTTCCCCTTCATCTTATGCAGTATGACACAAGGTTGCTATGTTTATCTCATGGTCAATTTTAAAGGAGAAGTTTTCAATGAATTTCTCAGCCAGTTCGCCCCATGATTTTTTTCCATAGTCAAGACTTGAAAACCACTCTAGTGCAATTCCAACAAGACTTCTCCGAAAGAGTCTCATAAGATAGGTGGGGTCGTAGGTGACATCTATGCACATCGTGGAAAATTCCCTTATGTGTTCGATTGGATTTCGCTTTCCATTGTATTTGGACAAGTTTGGTATGACATACCCATGAGGGAAAGGTGTCATGTATAATGATTTATCCAAGGGAAATGGGAATAGATCCTTTTCTGAAAAGGTTTTCTTGTTAGATACTATCATGTTATCCATTTGTGTTTGAAGTGCATGCATTTGCGTCTATAGGATGTCAACTTGAGTTAATGATGTGTTAGCTGGATTATTTGGATCTATGTATGTGTTTTGGAATCCAACATTGTGTGATGGGTTTTGGTTAAATGTGGGTATGTAAAGTGGGTTTGGATTTGGAATATGTGCAAATGGATTTTGATTCAAAATTTGTGTAAATGGATTTTGATTCATAATCTTTGAAAATGGATTTTGATTTAGAGTTTGTGAAAATGAATTTTGACTCGGGATTTGCGAAGTGTTGGGTCAGTTTCCATATTGGAAAGAGGGTATGCCTCTTGTCTGTGAAACCCCAATATGTGGTATAGTACTAGTGACATGAACACTAGGTATAGCTTCTATCTTTGGAATAGTGCTAGTGACATTGACACTTGGTATAGGAGCTAATGTTCTATATTTTTTGTTCCCAACAAAAGGACGAAAGGGATTGGACAATGACACCCCTATGGTAAAATTTAGCCCCTGTGTCGAGGTGGGCATACCAAATGAAGTTGTATGTATTTTTGAATCACTTTGTGTAGGTCCTCTAGATGGTATAGCAGTAGTCACTTGGGGTATAGTAGCACTAGTGGTAGTCGTGTTTGTTCCCTAGGTAGATGTAGTTTGTAGGGTACGAATATGAAAACCAGGAGGTAGTTAGCACCTTCTGCTATCAATTTGGCCAAGTATCATTAAGGATCATTTGCTAGATAGTTGTATACAAAGGAAGCAAACTCGGGGTCTTATGCAACAACATCTATGTCTTTTGCTACAACATGTCCTTGTGTGTCTCTAGTAACAAATTTCTCTAACAAAGTCTTGTGAGGTCTAGATGAAGTTGCCCCTACAAAGGGGTTTGAGAATGAATTGATGAAATCATTTGGATCAGCCATCTTTTCTAATTTCTTTCCTTTTCGATCTTGTTTCAATCATGTAATGTAAGCTGAAAGTGCAAGTGATGTCAAAGCAAAGCCTATGGATAGTATGAATCAAATCTATGTTTTTGGGATTTTCTTAATATAAAGGATGAATGTATGCAACTATTTTTTTGTAAGTTTCTCTACAAATAAGGCATGTCTAAAATGATGTTATGCTAGGATGATTATATCTAATTATGTAAAGTCTAAGAAAGCTTCTAAGGTAATTGATTTTTTGAACTTGAGATGAGGTTACCAACCACCTAAAGTCTAACGAAGGCATCAATTTAGTTATGTCAAGGAACTTATGTAGGACTAAGACCAAAGATAAGGTGAGCTCCCTAACTAGACTAATGATCTGGGAGGATTCATTGTAGGACAAAGGATATGATGACGTGAATAGGTTCAATGATAGTTTTCGTTGAAGCTATGGTTTTTCCAAAGTGCGAAAAGTGGACCTATTCTAAAGTTTGTAAAAGTGACTTTCCTAAGAGTTTGATCTAAAAGTAATATGTACTCTAAGATGAAACTTAAACTTGGAACTAGGATGACTATAGCTATGACTAAACGATACCTAAAGGATGCAAAATTGAGCAAATCATTTCAGGTTTTTGTTCAAGGACCACTATGAAAAGACAGATCAAAGACTGGTATGATTGTGTCAACTAGACTGTGATAGTGAATTCTAGTTTTTTGGAAATCAAACAAATGTGTTGTAGGATAAAATATGCATCACAAAATTTAACAGTTGTGGTTTTTTTGTCAGTTATGGTTTACTGGTAAATTTGGTCTCAGGTATTAGACACATGCGGTCCTGTTTGCAGCAGATGCGACTTAGGGAATCAATTACGACTCTATACTGATTAGATGTAGTTTTCAAGATTCTAATTGTGCACTGGTAAAAGAAGGTTGGTTATGTGACAAGGGAATATGCATTATTCTAGACTGCAGATGTGGCTCACCTATTCAAATGCATAATATAATATGACAATTGTGGGTTTCCAGTAACAAAGTTAATGACAGATACAACTAAGATATCAGATGTGGTTTTGTACTAAACAGATGTGAGCTATTTTGACAGATGTGACTCAAGTTTGAATAGATGCGACTCAAATTCTGGGACATGCAAATTTGGACTGGGTTACTGACAGATGTGACTCAAGTTCAAATAGATGTGACTCTAGTTTAAACAGATGCAACTCTAAGTAACAGTTTTGTCTTTTTGGTGAACAGTTGTGGTTTTCCAATGAATTACAGTGTAAACTAACTTTGTTTCATGATCAAGTTTTGGAAAATAACAAACATAGAAAACACAATATTTTAGTTTGATTTCAACACAAAGAGCATTTAATCTAGACAAGCACAATCCTAGGCTATTTAGGATAGTATTTACTGAGTTCTCACTTGGGTTTCCCCAGCTACGCTTATTCAAGGTGGATGACTAGTAGCTTGACCCCACTGGCTCCCCTCCATGGCTAAACACTTCATTCGGGGAAGCCAAGCTATAGTACCCATGAAACTCCCATGGCATACTTCTCATCTCTATAATGAACCATAAAAATGTGAGACTGCTTCACAGGTCCAACCTACTGCACCAAGAAATAGAGGGTTTTTGGCTTACTTAAAACAAGGGTGTTTAATTTGGGCATTCCATTCATGGGGTATCATCCATGCGGTGAGAGACCATTGCTGCCCTTCTCATTAGAACAATACTCATGATTCTTGAGTTTTCCTCAAGAACCCAGTTTTATATACCGGTTGGAAGTTGCTCAGGTTCAATGTGTTACTAGTTTGAGTCATCTTGGGGTGAATACTTTTCCCACCAAGAAAAACCCAATTTCTAGAGTCGGTTACCAGTTCTCTTACACCTAGGATCACACGAATGTACAAGGGGAGAGGATACTTCGATATACCGAATTGTGAGGGTAATAACATAGCGTTCTTTCGCACCAAACATAGTAGATAGTAGTAAATTTTAAAACCAAATGAAAATTTTCTAATCTACCAAACAATCTATTTCAAAAATAAAGTCTTTGACACACATCCTGTAGAAAAAATTATTAGTAGTTTTCAGATTGATCTTTATCAGTCATCTTGCAAAAAGGGTTTCAAAAACTTGTCTTCTATGATACGTCTTGAAAACACTATGTTAACTCCCTCAAACACACGCTGAAAACCAAACAATTATCTAAAATAAAAACACAATGAAAGACTAAAAGTAAAAAATTGAACCTAGAAATTTCACTAGTTAGATGCGTCGTTCAGAGTGGCAAATGCGTCACAGATTTTCACTAGTTAGTTGCAGTTAGATAAGTCACGAATGCGTCAAAAATTGAAGGATGCATCATTTTCTTCATTAGATACAATTTTTAATATCAATTGCATCATTTTTTCTGTCAAATGCATCAGGCGGTATGATACCTGTAAAAATTGAATAAAACGTCTACGAATTTGTGAAGAACGTGTCTTCACGTTGGGTTCACCAAATGTAACATCATGAACATAGGAAAGATTAAAGCAATAAAAATAGAAATAAAACTCTAATGTAATCTAAAGCTAAACAACAAAGCACAAAGACAGCATAAAACATAAACACAGAATGATCTCACCTAGTATCTACATCCTTCCATGAATGACCTCGATTGTCCTTCTCCATTTCGCCATGACGGTATTCTTTCCCTCATATCTTAAGTATGTGTGCAAGTACAACCTTGATAGATGTTATTATAGCAAAATATCAAAGATTAACAAGTGCTCCAAAATTCATACAATTTCAGGAGGAGTAAAATGATGAAAGACAGATCAATTTATAGAAAATTGATCATTCGAATGACATGCCAAGATTAAAAGATAAACAAACAATCCAAATTAAAGGATTTGACATGAATTATGATAACTGTTAGTACTGATATGAGTGATAAAACCTAAGAATAGAGATAAAGATTAAATAATGATTTAATCTTAGGTTGAGAGTATTTGAAAGTAGAAGAATAATGTTTGCATGAAAAATATAAAGATAGAATAATGGACACAATCTGTTTGAACACACACATGAAATTAATTAATTAAATAAAGATATTTAATTAATATGATTGTACATGCATATGATTTAGAACTAGATAACTGACTGGTTATGATAGAGAGTTTATTCGCAAAAGACACTCAAACATTAAATCAGGAGATAACTGACCGATTTAAATAGATCTCGAGTCAAGTGAGAATGAATACTTAGATAACTTAAACATTTATCTAAATATAGAGGAATGTGTTAAAAATAGACTTTTATGAATTAAATGATTATTTAATTCAAGATTTGACATTTAGTGATTAATTAAATAAATAAGATTTATTTAATTGAGTGAAGAAAAGGTTAAATGCATAATTAAATAATTAAAGTATTTATTTAATTATAGTAAAAAATATGATAAAGATAAATTAAATAAGAATTTATTTAATTTAAGGAGTATAAAGTTAATTAGTGACGTAATTAAATAAAGGACGTTTATTTAATTAATCAGGATAGAATAAAGATAATGTGAATTAATTAAATAATTAAGTTTATTTAATTAATAGATGAATAAATGTTAAAGTGAATTAATTAAATAATTGAAATTTATTTAATTAATAGATGAGAAAGGACTTTAGAAAGTAATTAAATAATTAAAATTATTTAATCACAACCATGGCAATACAAATTATGAAGAAATTGAAGTCGTGGGCTTAGACCAAATTCCAATGTCTACAAAAAGTATAAAGAAAAATGAATGGGGAATGCACATGCATTCAGGCACACTGCTTAGATACAAAAAGGCTTACTGCCCAAAGGAAGACACATTATCTTACATAAACATTTGGATTACATCTTTAATATTTTTGAACTGAGAAAATAACATCTGCTAATGCTTGATTACAATTTTGGTTAAGCACATAAACATTTGCTCACTCATCTTCACACTTTACTTCTACCTTCGAATGATTAGAACATTATTCGCACACAAGAATCACACACTTTTCACATTCACACCTTCAAATTATATAAACAATTGCTCATATATATCCGCAACAAGAGATAACATCATTTCCATGTCATCTTCAACAAAATATAAAATGTGTACAAACTGTCGACCCAAAACATAAATAATTTACAATGTGAATCAACCAATGTCAACCAAAACATAGTAAAGACCCAAAATAATATCCTCGAATATGAAAAAACTTCCAAAAATTATTCCTCAAAAATCCACAACACACTTCAATCACCCTATCGGCCATGAACATGAAAAACATGAACATGTAAGAGAAAATCACCAATTGTGAGCACGACGATCAATGTGGACATGCAAAAAAGATAGAGCATGATCTAGAAACATCCACGAGCATCGTGAATCACCACAAAAGCATCCAAAACAATTCAACTTACTAGAATCACATCATCTTCTTTTAGGAACACCAATTGAAGCAATAGAACAATTATGAAAACACAGATACTCATAACTTGACCAAATCTTCATGCGAATCTCTAAAACTTAATGTGGATAAACTAGATATACTAAAAAAAAAACCCTTTAATCCACAACCTTAGATCATCAATATACTAAGCTATCCATCAAACTAAACTTCACTTCACCACTAACAACCTACAACTTATTTTATTACACTTTTCTCAATATACTTGACATATACAGCCTCTAATGCCAATAGTGTTGACATCAATGACAACCACATATCAACAAAATCCAACAATCTTCCCCTTTGGCATTGATGGTAACACATGATATGAAAAAAACCATCAACGCAACTTTCTCTTAGCACTTTCTTCTCCTTAGATTTTGACTCTTCTCCCTAGGTAGTTCACAATTTTTCACATGACTCTTCTCCCCCTTTGAAATCAATCACAAAGATACACATTATATTTCTCCACACAAGATCTAAACATATTTCTAAACATCTGTCTACTCCCCCTAAGTAGCAGCCACCACAACATCAATCCAGATCAAGATATGACTATGAAATGCACAGACTGATGCAAGTAAATGCATCTTAATTTTGATTAGGAGGGGTAATCGCCCCTAGCTTCCCTTTGAGATACTCAAAATTATTCTTAGGAAATGGCTTAGTAAAGATATTTGCAATATGTTCCTTAGTCCAAGCACATACTCTAATATGACTTCCTTCTCACTCACCTTCTCTCCCAAAAAGTGAAACTTGATAGATATATGCTTGGTTTTTGAATGCAACACTAGATTCTTAGAGATGTTAATTGCACTTGAATTATCATAGAATATAGCAATAGGTTCATCATACACAACTCTGATATCTTTTAGCATTTGCTTCATCCAAAATACTTGAGTATAATTGTTAGCAGCAACAATGTATTTTGCCTCTACAGTAGATAAGGAAATGGCATTTTGCTTCTTACTTAACCATGAAATCAACTTCTTTCCTAAGAAAAATGCACCACCACTAGTACTCTTTCTATCATTCACATCTCCTATGCAATCAACATCAATATAAGCAATCAAAGTAAGGCCATCTTCTTTATGATACCATAGGCCAAAATCAACTATCCCCTTTAGGTATATGAAAATCCTCTTCACAATTGTCATATGAGATTCCTTAGGATCAGCTTGAAATTTTGCAACAATGCATACAACATTCATGATATCAGTTTTGTTTTGAGTCAAATAGAGCAATCCACTAATCATGGATCTGTATCTAGTCTGATTTGCTTTAGGAGAATCATCATCTTGTGTCAACTTGCATCCGGTCACCATAGGTGTGCCAACTGGCTTTGAATCTTCCATTCCAAACTTCTTTAGAGATTATTTCACATAATTGGACTGAGATATAAAGATCTCTTTATCTAGCTAAGTAATTTGCAATCCCAAAAAGAATTTCATTTCTCCAATCATAGTCATCTCAAACTCAGTTTGCATCTCATTAGAAAACTTCATGCATAGACTATCATCTCCTCCAAAAATGATATCATCAACAAAGACTTCAACAATCAAATCTTTATCATGATCAATCTTGAAATACAAATTACTATCACTAGTACCTTTATTGAATCCAAGCTTCAACAAATACTTATCAAATCTAGCATACCATGCTCTTGGGGCTTTCTTAAGTCCATGCAATGCTTTCTTCAATCGACAAACCATATCTCCTTGATCAGTCAATTGAAATCCATCAAGTTGCTCAACATACACTTCTTCTAATTCACCATTTATAAATATTGACTTCACATCTAGCTGATAAACCTTGAAGTTTTTGTAAGCAACATACGCAAGAAATAGTCTTACAACTTAAATCCTAGCAACAAGGGAAAATTTTTCTTCAAAATCAATTCCCTCCATTTGAGAGTATCATGTACACACCAATCTTGCTTTGTTTCTAACAACTTCACCTTGCTCATTCAGTTTGTTTCGAAAGACCCATTTAGTTCCAATTACATTTTTTTCCTTAGGTCTAGGAACTAGAATCCATGTATTGTTCTTCTCAATTTGTAGTAGTTCTTCTTTCATTGCTTCCATCCAATGTTAATCTTTGTATGCTTCATTGACACTATTAGGCTCAGTCTTGAAGTCAAACAGTATTCTTCTACAATTTTTCTCCTAGTTTGAACACATTTGTTCTTATCACCTATAATATGATCTTCTGAATGATTTAGCCTTACATAACTTGGAGTCTTAGGATGTTCTTGAACTTTAGGCTCTTGTGATCTCACTTCTGCACTTTCACTAGCTTCTTCCTCTCGATTTTGTTGATTCACCAGAATGATCTAAACTTGTTTTGAAGCCTGAGTAACTGAACTATTATTATGATTGTTTGAATCATATACCCAGGTTCTGGGTGGTCTAACTATGTCTTGATCAACCTTGACGTTGGCACTTTCAATTACTTTCCTCAATCTCTTATTGCGGCACCAGTAGGCCTTACTTTTAGTAGAATAACCAAGAAAGATTCCTTCATCACTTCTAGCATCAAAATTTCCTATATCTTCATCTCTTTTGATAGAGCATCTACTCCCAAAGATTTTGAAGTATTTAATAGTAGGCTTATGACCAAACCATAGCTCAAAAGGAGTCGTACCGGTATCACCTTTGATATGTACTCGATTGAGAGTGTAAACAATAGTACTCACAAATTCTCTCCAATAGATATGAGGAAAATTTCCTTCCAGCATCATAGTCCTAGCAACATCTTTAATTGTCCTATTCTTCCTTTCCACAACTCCATTTTGCTGAGGGGTCTGTGGGGTAGATAATTGTCTCTTTATCCCATGCTCTTCACATAAAGAATTAAACTCACCAAAAGTGAATTCACCACCTCTATCTGATCTCAAACATTTAATCTTCAAACCTGTCTCTGTCTCAACCATAGCCTTAAAGATTTTGAATTTCTCTAGAGCTTCAGATTTTTCCTTTAAGAAAGTAACCCACATCAATCTAGAGTAACCATCAATATGTAACATGAAATACTTGTCTCCTTGTAAACTTTTTATTCTTGAAGGACCACAAAAATTAGTATGAACAAGTTCCAACACTTTATTTGAACAATGCTATTTGCTCTGAAATGAAATTCTAGTTTGCTTCCCTAATTGACATTCCTTGCATATGGTATTAGTAGGTTTTATCAACTTAGGAAGATCTCTCACTGCCTGAGTAGAACTTATCTTGATAATATTGTCAAAGTTTACATGACACAATCTCCTATGCCACAACCAACTTTCATCAACTTGAGCAATTAGACAACTTTTAGTAGCAATACTCAGGTGAAAGATATTAACTTTTTTTTTTGTATTTGAAGCAATCACATTTTTGGAACTCCACAATATTCTACACTTTCCATCCTTGAATAGAGATTGTATCCCTTGTCAACCATCTATCCAATACTTAAAATATTATGCTTCAAACCTTCCACATATAGAACATCTTCAGTATTATTCTTACCATCAAGAGAAATAGATCCTTTGCCATGGATTACATTAGCTTTTTCATCTCCAAATATTACAACACCACTATCATAATTTTCCAAGCTCACAAATTTACTTTTATCACATATCATATGATGAGAGCATCCACTGTCAATCACCCATTCATATTTTTCTTCAACTATGGCTGCTAGATCTTTCTCGACATTCATAAAACTACTAGATTCAATAGGTACAAGATCATTTTCCTTGATAGCAATAAATACCCATTCATCTTCACTTACATTCCCTTTATCAGATTCATCATCTGTCACACCTTCATTAATAGCATAATAACACTTTCTTTGAAATCTAGGCTTGTTAGATCTTGGCTTAGGAACTCTTTTTGGACACCTTGATACAAAATGACCTATCTTATTCAAGAAAAACATTTAAGAGGAAATTTTCCTTTATACTTACCTTCTCCTCTGGGTACTCTCTTGACAATAAGCACTTCAAGCTCATCAAGTTTTCTCTCTTATTCTTCAATCTCTCTCATTTCCTACTCATACTTCGACAAGTTTCTAGAAGAACTTTCTCCCGGATCATATCTCTGCTTATCATTTTTGGAGATAGTAGCTTTGAATGCAGATTTTGTCTTAGGAAGAGAATCACCAAACTCACTTAACTCAAAAGCAACAAGCTTACTGATCAACATGTCTCTTGTTACATTTTTCATAGTTTGGATCTCCTCAATAGCAACAACTTTATGTTTGTATGCACTAGGAAAGGATCTGAGCATTTTAGCAACAATATCTTATTCATCCAATGTTCCACAGCCACATTTGATACTACACACAAGTTCATTCACTCTCTGCATAAAAGAAGTAATGTTCTCAACTTCACCCATTCTCAACATTTCATATTTCCCTTTTAGGCTTTGCAACTTAGCAACCTTCACATGAGTATCACCTTCATACAAGGTTTCCAACTTTTTCCAGATCTCATAGCTGTCTTCAGCTCCATTACATTTGTCATCTCGGAATCAGTCAAAGCACTCAACAATGATTCCTTAGCCCTGATATTATACTCGACATCCTTAGTCTCAGCAACAGTAGAAGGACCATTATGTGGGATGATATACCTATTCCTTGTAATGTTCCAAAAGGGTTCACCAATGCATCTCAGATGACACTCCATTCGATCCTTCCATAGAGAATAATTTGTTCCATCAAATCTCTGACTATCCTTCTTGTATGTCGCCATCTCAAATTACCTCAAGCTGTTAAAATTCTTCTAAGGAACCTGCCCTAAGACCAATTGTTGGCAACACAAGGGCAGACAACTGAGAGGGAGGGGTGAATCAGTTGTCACAAAAATTATACAAATTAAACTTATTCTCAGATTTGATAAATAAACATGAAAGCATAAACCATCACCACATTAGAAATACACATAACACCAAGATTTTTTTTATGTGGAAACCTTGTTAGGGGAAAAACCACGGTGGAGGTTAGTCCACAAGATTATACCTTGTTAAAAGTATAAATAAAAATGAATGGGGAATGCACATGTATTCAAGCACACTACCTAGAGCACACTGCTCAGATACAAAAAGGATTACTACCGAAAGGAAGACACACCATCTTACAAAAACATTCGGATTACATCTGCAAGATTTTTGAAATGAGAAAATAGCATCTAGTAATTCCTGATTACAGTTCCGGTTAAGCACATAAACATTTGCTCACTCTTCTTCACACTTTACTTCTACCTTCGAATGATTAGAACATTATTTGCACACAATACTCATACACTTCACACATTCACACCTTCAAATGATATAAATAATCGCTCATATATATCTACAACAAGAGATAACATCATTTCCTTGTCAGTTTCAACAAAATATAAAATGTGTACAAACTGTCGGCCCAAAACACAAATAATTTACAATGTGAATCAACCAATGTTGGCCACAACATAGTAAAGACCCAAAATAATATCCTCAAACATGAAAACACTTCCAAAAATTATTCCTCAAAGATCCACAACATGCTACAATCACCCTGTCAGCCATGAACATGAAAAACATGAACACTTAAGAGAAAATCACCAATTGCGAGCACAACGATCAATGCATACGTGCAAAAAAGATAGAGCACAATCTAGAAACATCCATGAGCATCATGAATCTCCACAAAAGAATCCACAACAATTCAACTTACTAGAATCACATCATCTTCTTTCAGGAACACCAACTAAAGCAATAAAACAACTATTAGAACACATATACTCATAACTCGAACAAATCTTCATGTGGATCTCTGAAACTTAACGTGGATAAACTAGATATACTCAACAAAAAAAAAAATTAATCCATAACCTCTGATCATCAATATACTAAGTTAGCCATCAAACTAAACTTCACTTCACCATTGACAACCTGCAACTTATTTTATTACAATTTTCTCAATATCCTCGACATATACAACCTCTAATGCCAATAGTGTTGACATCAATGACAACCACATATCAACAACATCCAACAAACCCATCCTCTTTTCTCTTAATTAATTAAATTAGCCTAGCTATTTAATTAATTGCATCATTTTCATCTATTAACCTAATTAATCTAATTAGGTAAATTCATCCCCTTTCATGCTAAAATTTCGTCTCATTAAATTAAATCAATAAAATTATTTAATTTAATCCATTAAGTCCTCTTATTTAATTAAATGACCCTAAGTTATTTAATTAAATATCATGACACCTTCCCCTTTTCATTAAATAAATTAATTATTTAATGAATATCCTAATTCCTCTAATTTGTATAATTGAAACTTTATTTAATTATCAAATTACTAATTAAATCTAATCCCCCCACTTGCAAGGGAATATTCCTCCTTTGCACATTCCTCCAAAAAGGGAATATTCCTTTGCACAATTCAATTTAGTTTTGATTAAGTAAATATCTAATTTTCCTCGCCCATGAGAATATTCTCTTCCTTCACTCATTTGGAAAAGGGAATATTCCTTTTTTACAACAAACTCTCAACAAGACTTCTTGTGCACATTTTGAAAGTGTGTTTGTTTGGATGAATGTGAGCCCTTGATTAAATATCATCTTGCATCCTCAACCCTTGATGGGAATCCATGATCCATGCCTCCATCTTCTCTCCTTTTTGACTATTGATTAGCTTTTTCAATCTTAGCCCTTTATTCCTCATTTGTCCTCCTATAAATAGGTCACTATTTGGAGACAAAGGGATCCATCTTTTAAGAGAAAACTCATGTTGTTAAAATCACTTTCACTCACACTCATATTTAGCACTTATTTAGCATCTTTTTATTTTGATTTCTTGCATCATATTAGCTTAGCTTCCATTAATGGCTTCCATGGTAACATCGATGCATACATTTAGCATATTTTAATTAGGGTTTTAATCTTTTTAGCTTAAACTTCATTTATATTAGATTTGCATACAACCATATTGATAATATTAGCATAGATCATATTAAAATAGCTTGCATCATGTTTATTTAGCTCTAAATCATGTTTTCATACACATCTATCATTAGTTTCGTCGATTATCTTCAATAGAATTGATCAAAACAAGCTCATTTATCCATGAGATTGGGAAAGGGTCACCATTCCACATCAATGCGACACCACTCCCCCAATAGGATACATTTCAATGGATTACAATAGGTTAGTTTTAATATGTTAGTTTTAATGGATTCTTAGTTTAGTTTTGTATTGAATGATCTTATTAGGACTAATGTTTAGTGTCTTGAATACACTTCGAATCCTCATGGATCAAGTGTAGTCAGCCCATACTAAGTCGTTCATCACATTTTGGCACTAGGAGGGAAAAACTAACCAATCTAATGAATTTATTGTTAAATCTCTATTTTGCTTGGGTTTTTACATTCAACGACACTATTGATTATTCAACAATGCATTTGATGACGCATCGCTATACAACAATTCATTTGAGTTTTTATTTTAGCAATGCATAATTAATTTAGTGATGCATATTAAATTTCATCACCACATATTAAAATAGCAATGCTAACTTTATTTTTTATTGCGCCATAAATTTTTATTTAGTGACACAATTGATATAGCGATGCATTTTATGTCACTATTTTCTGCAGACTGGTGCCATCAATTTTTTAGTATAGCAACACACTTTCTATATGGTGACGCTATTGATGAAATTCAGCAATTCCATTGACTTCAGCATCGTGATTTATTGGTATACATAAACTGAACCTGAAATTTGACATGTGCTTCAATTTTTTACTTTATCTGATTGCTAACATGTCATTGACTTCTCCTTGTTGCTTCTTAGGCTAATTGGTTTTGCAAATTTGAGCAATAAAGTTTGAAGTGAAGCAGCATATTACCATTTGAATATAATTGTAACAAGTGTTTCAACACTTATGGGGCAATTATAACCCATTTATGATGCTTTATTTCACATTTTAGGACCAAACTAGATTTCTTTTTGGGATTTAAAATGAATGTTCAAATTGGATAAAACTAAACCCTCACATCATTTTTCTTGTTGGTTTAAAATTGAACAACACAATCTTCACACTTCAAATTGGTGTTTAAAATGCACTCATTTTGCTATGATCGATTCAAATGTACATGTGTCTGAATTGCTTGAGTAGGATTGTTGTGTGTATCCACTCCCCTTGTGCTTCGTGCAATATTGGGTGAAGAGAAACACACAAGTATACTTTTTCTTCTTGGAAGCACTAATCCTCTACCCTTGCACCTATTGGAAATCTTGGGTGACGAAAGGAATTTTTATGCTTCAAACATGTGTTACCTTTAGCAAGTCTGCCTCCCAAATTATGAGAGGGAACGACCGAAGTGGTGATTTCATTTTGGTCCATGATATAAATACTTGGCATGACGAAAGTCATTGACCAGCTAGTGTAGTTACACTATATCGATGATCATCTCCTCTAGTATTCGTGTGATACGTAAAAATCCTTAGATATTTCTAAGGGATGGGAGTCATCTTAATTGAGTGAATTTGACACATATATAGTATTGGTTTATCCTCAAAGTTTGAATTATGAACCTTGTTATTATTGGCTTTCCATTTCCCCTCAAGTGTATTTTGAAGTAGTGCATTGTAGTAGCACCACTCCAAGAAGTTACTTACCATGTCTAGTTTTTGATTGAGGCAATAAAGAAAATGGGGAAGGGACTCCTTTGCTTGGCACATCAAGACGTTACATTTCCTTGACATAGCCTCTTTGTCCATTTCTTCTTCTCAAATTAATCATCTCTTAGGGGATGGTGGTAAGCCTACTAAAAAATACACACCTATCTAGGATTGTTTATGCTTGTGAGTCAGTTTAACACTTGCTTGGTTCCAAAACATTTGAAAACAAACATCAACAAGTCTTTTCAAAATTTCAAACTCTTTGGTCTAAGTATGGATATCCTTTGAAAAAACCTTTATATTGATGCTTGTCCTAAGGATTTATTCTTAGAGACTTCTAAATATTTTGGTTTACATCTCAATCCATACTTTCCAAAGTTAACCTAGGTAACTATTCCCTTAACTTCATCCTTTTCACAAAATGGACTTTGTGAAATTTATGATGTTTTTGACATAGACATTTAGTTTGAAAACTTAAGCAAGACAAAGTTTTTTTGGTAAAATAAACACATTTAAGCAAGATAAATTGACAAATTGAACCCCACATGACCATTTGGAGTCTGATCACTCTAGTTGAACAACATAACCTTACGCCTGCTATCATTCAACCAAAATTTGAACTAATTGAGGGAGAACAAATAGATATAATTAGTATTTTGAGAAGTTTCACTTTTGAAATAAAGGAAACACCAAGTTAGTGGAAAAATGAAACAAACATCTTAGATGAACAAGAGGAACAAGCCGATATTGTGGTCAGATGACCCATATTACCACCTCTCGCATGGAAATAAATATCCTCTTTTCCATAATATTGGGCTTCTCTAAATGATATCTCACAAAATAAAAATCCCCAAGAGAAGGTCTACATTCCGCCACTTCAAACTTAGGCATCATAGTAAAAAAGTTGTCAAGAGACACCTTGTGAGTCTTTACCACAATAGGAACACTTTGGGAAGGATTTTTTATAGATGTGTTTCAATGAATGATCCATACATGTATGCTCAATATGAACCCCTCATTTAAAGTCAACATTGGTCTTTTGGATTGATTACACTTAGAGGTCAAACATGCTTCTCACTACCTTGGTCTTGGAAAACAAAGGTTCACTCTAGGTCAACATTGGGTCAAACATTTCATCCACCCCTTTATCAAAATTCATCCTTCACTTCACAAAACTTTGCAAACTTTTGAACACACCATCACCTTTTGACTTAGACATCAATCAACCTAAACCCTAGCTTAGCTACTTTGTATGTGAAATGAATCCTTTTTCATGCTTAGTTAAGTTAGTTATCATCTTTGGACTAGTTTATCTTGAAGGTCACAAGTCTACCCTAAAGATTCACAAGTTCATAAACATCCTTTATCCAAACATCAAACAATCAAACTTAAGTCAAAAGTGTTGTCCCAAAACGTTTGCAAAGATCACTTCCCATATCATTCACCTTTTCATCTCCCACTCACATCATTGCTCCAAAAAGACTTAGAGCATCCCTTTTACCTAGATTTGAGTCAACTAGAGAGTTTAAACATTACAAATCTCAACACAACTCTCCCATAGGTGACCCAAAATTTATGGTAAAGAAAAGATCACAACACAAGAGAATCATGGAGAAAACCAAAGTCACATTCACCTCAAGTGATCCAAATCCTTAAGAATTTGATCCAAGAAGTCAAGTTACCCCATTGCAACAACCATCATCTCAATTAGGACCATATGAGATAGAAGATGTTATGAACAACCCATTTGAAATTACTAAGGAAGAAATCATGGAGTACAAACAAGAACATCGAACCTTAGAAACCATGGCTCCAATTTCCCCATCTTTTGTTGCACAACCTTTGACACAAGTCTCAACAACTCCATCACTAGGGATAAATCAAACATTAGTTACTAGTATTGCAGCTAGTCTTGCTAAGGACTTTGGCCACACTCTTCCATTTGAAAGAAACATGCTTGTGGGTACCCTAAACACCAATCCATCTTAAAAGACCACTTGGAAACCAACCTTTGGTGATCCTACCATTCCTCAACACCCCTTGCATCAAAATAAACCACTTACACTTCATGAATCCACAACAACCTCAAAATATTGAGGAAACCCATCTTCATCCATCCCCACAGGTGCCACAAGTGTGTATAACATCACACAAGGTAGTATCAGACAAGTGTTTCAAATATACCAACAAGGGCATGCCAACACCCTAACACAAAGTCAACCCTTAACGCAAATAGGGACATCTTTATCCAACCCCCCAATTGGTTCATCTGCACCATTATTTTAACAAAACACATCCATCCCATCCATCATCAACCTAAATCAAAACAACCCCTTGGTCACGAACCCCATCAACCAAGGTAATACCTTGGCCACATCCCTAACACAAGGACATCATCAAGACATTGGTCAAGGGAACCTTTTCCATCAAGGGACTCAAGGTCCTAGTGTGTCATTACCATTGCAATACCTAATGACACCATCATCATCTTTTCCCACGGTCCTCCCATCATGCAAAATCAAATAGGACCTCAATCTTACATTCCTCCATCCCAATCCACCATCTTGCAATCAATGTTAAACCAGGGGAACCCCCACCCTCTCATTAACAACCAACAACTCAATCAAAACATCAACACCCAAAACTTGTCACATATTCCCCAACAACCCACTGATCCTGCATTGTGAGCACATGCCTTAGCTTTATAGCAAGCCTAACAGGATTATTAGCAAGCCATCCAACAACAACAATAAAAAAAAGAAACCCTAGCAGCACAAGAACAACAAGAAGCAGCCCTAACAACACAACAATAATAACAAGCGGCCCTAGCAGTACACCAACACCAACAACAAACACAAGCAACCCTAGCAGCACAACAACAACAAGCAGCCCTAGCAAGACAAAAACAACAACAATAGCAAGCAACCTTAATAGCACAACAAGCATCCCTAGTAGCACAACAAAAATAGCAAAAAAATCAAGCAGCCTTAGTAGCCCAATAATAGCAAGTGCAACAAACAACCCTCATGGCACAACAAAAACAACAAGTCTTACTAGCTCGGCAATATTCCCAACAACAACAACAACAAAGCTCCTACTATAATCCCCAACAGAACATCATCAATACAAACACATTAGGAACATATACGTCTACACCACAATCACCTTCACAATATCCCACCCCACCATACACACCATATAACACCCCATCATATTAGAATCCCATGTACAATCCATCTGCCATCCCACAATACATAGTGTATGTTCCTCCACCAAACCCACAAGATGATGTAGCATTGCAATCTAAGCATTAACACAAGAAATACAGGATCTTTGGATGAGCAAGATGAAGAAGCCCCATACATAGAACCTATATCCTTATCCATCTAATCGAAACATCACAATGGTACCATTCCCTCCTAGTTTTGAAATCCCCAAATTCGATAAATACAAAGGGAGAGGAAGTCATGTGTATGGAGGTCACTTACAATGACTCCTATTTGATGCACCTCTTTCCATGAATCTTGATAGGCCTAGCCATCGACTGGTTTTCTCAATTGCCTCTAGGTATACAAAACCTTCCAAGAGATCACCATTAAATTCATAGATCACTTCTTTAATCTTGACATGGACGTAAGCCTAGAAGAGATATATACTCTGAAACAAAATAAAGGAGAATCTTTCGCCAATTTCTTGCAATGTTGGAGACAAAAGGCTAGTAAGATCAACTGGCCAATTCTCGATGAACAAGTGGGGATCATCATAGCAAATATAGATCTAGATCTATCCTTCCACTTGAAGATTTAGTGCATTACATCTTATGATGAGCTTTTCCCTAGAACCCTTAACATCAAGAGATCTTTAATCTCATAGGGAAATGCTCAAGCCTACAAAGATAACCGCACATCAAATAGTTCAAATGACAAGCCTTGTGTCTAGGCTAAGAACAAGAATGTAACAAATGATGGTGTGGTAGATGCTAAGGTGGTCCTAAGTGCTCCTAGGAAAAACAAAAATAAAATAGCTAACTTTCAACCAATTATGCAACATACAACACCATCAAAAAACAATCAGATCAAAAACACCAAAATGCAACAAAGATGAACCCTTAACAAGAACAGTTATCTAAAATGCAAATACACACAGTTGTAGGAACCTATTGAGACTATCATGAAGAAATTGGTAGATACAAACCTAATAATGCTTCCCACTTTTGAAAAATACCAAGAACCACAAGATAAACCACCTTGGTACAATGAAAACAATCTTTGTGACTTTCACAAAATCAAGGGACACAAAACATTGAACTGCATGAGGCTCAAAAATGTTATCAAAGATATTATAGAGAGTGAATCCATATTTGTTGAGGTAGCATCTAGCAATTAGGATCTTAAGATATACAAGAACCTTATGTTAGATCATAGCAAAGCAAACAACACTGGAAAAGCTAAGGATTACATAAACGTGCAACATACCTATTCCAATGTAGTCGCTTCCTATGATAGTGTCATTACCATCGTCACCATCAATGGGCTTGGTACGAAGTGTGGAGTCACCACATGATGTGGAAAATTCACCATCCAAGGAGTCCCATCTCAATATAGGGCACAACCTACTTTTCCGAAATCAAAACCTAGCAAGTACAATCTCCTAGATTAGCTTAAGAAGACCGTCACATAGATTTCTATCTTAGAACTATTGAGGCTATCCCTTGCACATCTGGAAATCTTAGAGAAAGATTTGTCTTCATCATCTATCCTTGAGGATATTGATATAGAATTGTTTCAAGCTATGGTAGGGAATATCACTAATCATATTCTCACCTTCTCGAAACAAGACCTACCATCACAACCATCTCATAACTGTGCTTTGCACCTGGAGGTCATTGTTCATAAGAAAAAGGTTAAAAGAGTCTTAGTAGATGGAGGTGCTGGTTTGAACATTTTCACCCTTTAGTTGATCAAAAACTTGGGATATTCAAAGGATTCTATTGAGAAAACAAAGAGTACCACTATTAGAGCATATGATGATCAAGAGCAGATATCACAAGGCATCATTGGATTACCCATCCAAGTGGGACCCATCATTGTGAAGAATACATGCCAAGTGCTAGACCTTGATCTTTGCTACAACATCCTACTTGGTCGACCTTGGATTCATGTCTTGAAAGTTGTAGCTTCGACCTATCATCAATGTGTAAATTTTTGTTTTGAGGGCAAATAATTTACCATCCCTGGAGATCCTGAGCCCTTTTACTATTGCAAGAACCTTGAGGCCGAGTTTTATAAAATTCCCCAAGTACCCAAGAATGATGAAGGGCCTACACCATCCTCCTCATTTGTTGACCCATCGTCCTTTGCATCTACCTCATAAACAAAAACACCTATTGTGTAGGCCATTCCCAACATCAAAGAAGTGATCCAGGATGATGGCTGTGGAAACTATTAAATAATGAATTATACTTTTTTGTTGGGGGAGCTACCTCTTTCTCCCAAATCCTATGGGAAACCCACATCTAGCAATGAAGTGGCCAAAACAATCAAGATGGTAGCTAAAACCTTCACCAAGTGGGGGGAATCTAAATAAAGAAGATATCAATGAGGAAGATGTCTCTAAACTACTATATCAAGATGAATGACCCATCCTTGTTCTTCCCATGGAAGATGATAACAAAGGCCTACAACTAATGAAGGGGTGGGGCTATAACAAGAATGAGAAACTAGGACAAGATGACAATAGTTTTCTAGAACCCATCGTCTCTGAGAAATGTCCAAAGAATCTAGGCCTGGGTTGTACTACTAGCAAGGTTACCCTTCTTGGAAAAGGTACTTCCACTAAAAGGGTCAAGGCTTTCTCTTGGTTACCAACATTGCATGATACTACCCTAGATGAATTCCCTCTTGATGTTTCTGACCTATTGGAGAATAACCCCCTTTTCATGATATCCATGACATCCTTCACCATGAGTGATCAAGAAACTAAAATATGCCTAGTATACCTACAACTCATTGACCTAGACCAATGAGGACCACCGATTCTAGATTTATTCGAAAATGATGAAGCCATCTTATAATTCATGGGAATCCATGACAAATTACCATGGGAAGATCACAAACATGGTTTTCAAATAGAGCTAGACACAGGGGAGTACTATGGGGAGATGATTGAATCCTTCAATTGCAAAATGGAGAACTTGCAACTAACATGTAGATCTTTGAGTGAAAACCACACTGTGGCACTTTCTGATCCTAACATAGTAAAAAGAAAGGATGCTTCCAAAGGTGAAAACCTCTCTGAGGCACCCAAGGATGAGGGATTCAATCTCCCCCTTAGTACAATGCATCTAGAGAAGTCAGTAGTTCTAGCAGAAAAGGCCACTCTAGTCAATTTGGGAACAAAAGAAGCACCCAAGATCACTTTCTATGCTAAATCCTTGTTGGATGAAGAAAAAAAAAACCTAGTAGCATTCCTGAAAGAGTGAAGAGCCAAATTTGCAAGGTCATACATAGATATGTTAGGGCTGAATCCAGAAGTGGTGGTGCATCATTTAGCAGTATCTCCTGAAGCCAAGCCAGTGAAGTAGAAATTAAGGAAAATGGACCCTCATATAGAACTCTTGGTAAAAATTGAGTTACAAAAGCTTCTTGATGTTGGATTCATCTAACCAGTTGATTATCCTGAGTGGGTTTCCATCTTGGTATTAGTCTCCAAACCCACTGGGGGCATCAAAATATGCACGAAGTTTAGAGACTTAAACAAAGCATGCTCGAAGGATGATTTCCCTCTTCCTAACATTGACATCATCATGGACTTAACAGCTAGGCATGAAATGTTGTCACTCATGGATGGTTTTTCAAGCTATAAGTAAATCATGATTACCAAGGAGGATCAATATAAAACTGTATTTACCTGTCCATGGGGAACATATTGTTGGAACATAATGCCATTTGGGTTGAAGAATGCAGGAGCAACCTATCAAAGAGAAATGACCCTCATATTTCATGGCATGATCCAAAAAATAGTTGAAGATTGTTTGGATGATATTTTGGAAAAATCAAGGAAAAGGAGTGAGCACATAGAAGACTTAGGACCCATCTTTGAAAAACTTGAAGAATACAAGGTACAACTAAACTCAAAAAAGTGTGTCTTTGGGGTTACATAGGGAAGCTTCTTGGCTACATTGTGTCACAAAGAGGGATAGAAATTGATCCAGCAAAAGTAAAATCCATTCTAGACATGGAACCACCACAAACATTGAAGTAGATGATAGGGTTACAAGGAAGATTGTAGTCCATAAAAATTTTTATAGCGTAATTATTAGATAAAATCCACCCTTTCGCGCATCTTCTCTATTAAGGAATACATTACAAGTGGGATGAGAAGTGTGATAAATCTTTCTAGCAGATCAAGGACTATCTATTGACACCTCTAGTGCTCATGTTGTCGATACCAAACAAACCATTGGTCCTGTATACCTTTGCAACATCATCAACACTGGGTGCTCTTCTAGCACAACATGATGAAAATGAAAAGGAAAGAGATATTTATTACATTAGTAGGACCTTGATGATCTATGAAATGAACTATTCATCCATTGAGAAAGCATGCTTAATGATGGTTTTTGCTTCACAAAAGTTTAGACATTACATGTTATTGCATCAAATTAAGCTTATTGTAAAGATCGATCCATTAAAATACTTGTTATCCAAATCAACTCTCATAGGGAGAATGGACAAGTGGGTGATGATCTTGGATGAATTTGACATAGAGTATGTGGAGCACAAGGAATTCAAAGGATAGGTGATCACAGACCAACTAGAAGAGGGACCTATCTATGTAGAGAACCTATTGATATATGAATTCCTTGATGAATCAGTGTTTCTTGTTAATCTAACTAATCAACAAAAAATGTACTTTTATGGATTGTTTACCCAACATGGATCAGGTGCGGGTATTCTCTTTATTACCCCTGAAGGAGATTGCATCCCAAAGTCATACATGCTATCATTTCTATGCACTAACAACATAGCTAAGTATGAATCCCTAATCATAGGTCTAAGGATAGTAGTTCAATGGCAGATACAAGAGTTGAAATTCTATGGAGACTCATAGCTGGTTATCAACCAAGTCAATGATGCCTACCAAACTAAGGATGAAAAGCTTACTCCTTACAATAAGATGGTAGAGAATCTCAAAGAATTTTTCATAGATATAGCTTTTGAGTAGATTCCTCCCATGAACAACTAAGCAGTAGATGCTATGGAAACAATCAGATCATTGTTAGACATGTCGCACAACATCCTTCAATGTGAATTCTTGGTATAACTTCTTGTACCAACTTTCAAAATCCCTAAATCTGAATTCATGCGTATAATCATTAGTCTTGGATCCCCGTGGTATCATGATATATTCACCTACCTTAGCAGAGGAACCTTCCCATCTAATATCACCTCTAACTTTTTGGTGTGTCAATTAACACCTCTAGAGTGCTTATTGGAAATAGAAAGCTATTGCAAGTGTGTTAGTAAATTCTCTTTGAATTATAGAGAGGAAGATCCCTCTTTGCTAATGTTATACATAAAAAAGGTATAGTAAACTAAGGTCCCTATAATTTTTACTCGGTGGTAGGACACAAGGGTGCACAAACACAATGCGTTGCAACTAAGGTTTTCTCCAGTTTCTACAAATCTTAACTACAACTAAACTATCTTTTAATCTATCCTATCTCCTCAAGATAAATGAAGCATGAGGGAATAGTAATGGGAATGGATGGTTGGATTACTTGAATCAATCGTCTCTCAGAATGTGTCTAAGGCTCTAAACTCTTAGATCTATGTTGGAATAAGGCTTTATGCAAGAAATCCCTCTTTACGGTAAGATGTATCTCAGGATTTCCAAGGAGGAGGAACCCCTATCCAAGGTATGTACTAGGATACAACTCACTAGAAACAACAGAGAATGATGATTTGGCTAACAGGATTCTTGAGGAGGTGACAACACCTGTCCAAAGTGTAGGCTGAAAATCAGATCATTACACAACATCAAACGACAATCATTAACAACAAAATACCCAATGAGGTGATGACACTTGTCCAAGGGGGAGATTGAAACAATGGATTGTAAGAACAAGATGTTGAAAGAACAATAATCTTTAGATCAAATTGCATGTGCCTTTTGATTTCCTTCTTCAAAGATTTCTCAACTAATTACAAAGGTTTAGGATAGCAAAGGTATGAAATCATACATAATTTCTTATCAAACTAAACAAACTCTTATCCAAGAGTGAACAAGTATGCACTTGCAAGCTTGTGGAAACAATGGTGCAACAATTTTTCATAGTAAATAAATGTTAGAAAATAATGAGCCCAAGGCTCTTATTTATAGAACTCAAAGGAGAAGGCAACCCTAAAATCTCCTTGAGTTAACAATGAGTTATTGACAATCTATAAGATTTTCTCTTATGTTTAAAAGTAGGTAACCTAACAGTTGACTGGAAGTATACTTCATTCAATGGAATCTAAACTAAAAGAGAAATCTAATTACAAAAGTGTGCCTCCAAAATAGAGATCCACAATTACTGGAGATCTAGAATAGACATCCATAATTAGTGGGATCTAACATGCATAATCAGTGGGATAGTGAATTAACTTGGTAAGGGGCATCAAGTTAACTCATGTTTTTCATTAATGTTATTTTGAAGGATAGGACATCCTAACTAGGTGTTTGACACTCATCATCTCTAGTCAATAGTTCCTTTATCAAGTCATTGACTTATTCTACCTCTCGCAATATTCTTTTGATATTCATTCTTCTTTGCAACTACATCATCTAGCCTTGTTGTCATGGAATGTGGAAGGTAGTGTGGTAGTAACCAGTGGCAGCTCTATGTTTGGAATGACTACCTTCTGCATTTGGATATCTACACTTGATCCATGTCCATGTTGAGTGTTTTCAGAAAGTCATGAAGTAGGACCATTTTGGTCTTGATTTCAACTTGAGAGTACTACAGACAACTTCTAAAACCCCCTAAAAATAGCACCTACTGAGAAGTATTTTTTTGAAAAAAATATAACACCTGGGTATTGTAGGTGCTTCAAAGCTGAACAAACCCAGTTTGTCTAATTTTCAATATTATGACTTTTTTAGGAAATCTCTAAAAAATTAGGGCAACAAGGTTATTGTTTCTAGAAAAATTCAACCAGTGGGGTTTGTTGAAAAATCTATGTTGATCATACCCAGTTGGTCAGATTTGTGATCATCTGTTGTTTTCTTGGACATGCAAGAAGATCTAAGACAAGAAAAGATTAAAAAGACAAGAAGAAGATTGGAAGTTATCAACTGTCTTTTTGGAAAAATTATGCCTTTTGATGCAACCTCTGATAAATTATCCCTCTATGCAACTTATCTTCAAAAATATGAAGAACAATGAAAACCCCTCTGTCAGATCTTTAAAAGATGTCTTGGAGAGGAAAATGTTTTTCTTGGCTTCAACCTACAAAGAGAAACAATGAATAATAATTCCCAAGGTTGATACATAGTGATTCATGTTGAATGCATCAAGTTTGGGTGTCAACACATGATGGAGGAGTCTTTCCTCCTAATCTAGAGTTCTCAACATTGATTTCTGCCAATTTGGGGATGTTTAGACATGAGAAGGCTTCAAAATATCTAACTTAAGTCAACAAATCTTTCTTTTACTTTCTACGCATCCCTTTTGAGAGTTGAACACTTTTTTCAATATTTTCTAATGGTGACATGTCTTTGTTCGATCCTCATTTATGGTTGCTCAGTTGATCTTGAAGTGTCATTGATAGATCCATTGTTGAGATGGAACACCTCTGATGAAGTGTGTCTGGGAGATTCCAAGCCATAAACCTGAATCTGCAGCCTCAATTTCAAGGGTGCCTTTTCCTAGTAGGGGCACTTTTAGCTTCAAACTTAGTCAATTTCTTGACTGTTGTTCAATTTAACCATTTGGACCCTTTGTGCTCCGATCTGAGATCATTGCTGACTGGTGAGTCTAATGATCTTGTTGAATCATGGGATGGATAACTAGCTCAGTCCTAGAAAGGATGATTGATTTTACAAATCTTGAAAGTTAGTTTAAGTTTCTTAAAAGCTTGGGTGCCCCTGGCCTATAGGGACACTTTTGGCTTTTTGAATTTCTTTTTGAATTTGTAAACTTTCACAATTGATCCCAATTTGATCTCTATTGCTAGATGTTTGATTTATCCATTGTCTTCATTGATGGTTTTGTTGTTGAGATTGATCAAAATGAAGAAGGTTATCTTCGAGGTCAACAAGCTTATGGACTGCATCTGATTTCCCAAAAAGGTGGGCATCTTTTCTTAGTAGAGGCGCTTTTCTTTGATACTTGTTCAATTTCTCCATATTGTTAATCTTTCCTTCACCTTCGGTGTTTTTTGCTTGATCTTCATCTATGGATGCTTGATAGGTCCTATGATTGTGCAGTTGGATTGATTGCAAAGCTGAGAGAGTGTTGAATGGATGCCTTGTGGAAAGTAGTGGTTGAAAACCTTATTAGATGACTTAAAAAGAAGGGTTCCCCTGGCTAGCAAGAGTGATTTTTCCTTGATGTGCACTAATTTGTCCTCCATTTTGCATGCTCTAATGATCAATAGTTGTTGATGTTTGATGTGTCTTGCAGGCTGGTGAATAGGTTCATTGCAAAGCTAAGCTGATGCTAGAGAGATCACCTGAAGGTAAACCTTCTCAACAAATGACATATGGATCCTCTTGTTCAAGGGCACCCCTGGTCAACAGGGCAATTTTTCCCATGTTGGACTGCCATTTTTTTATGGTACTTACTTGCAGCATCTACTGACTTTGCTTACGTTCATCGATGATTGATGAATCAAGTGACCTTGCTTGACGATGTGCTAGAAAGCCAGCAGAAACACAAGGGAGATGACTGCCTTGGTAAAATTTGATGATTGTATTTGACCCCTTGAATCCAAGGTCACCTCTAGCCAACAGGGGTGCTTTTAGCTTGTAGTTTCATCATTTCCCTTGAAAATATTCATCTCTCCTAGCTTCTCATTCGTTGCGTATCTTGACAGGTTTGAGTGTTGTCATCGACGACGTAAATGTGTGCATATAGCAATCACCTTCACCATGTTGTGTGTATAGATGTTGGAAAAATGACTAAGGCATTTGACTGCATAGCCTCCTCTTGGTAGCAAGGCGTGCATTCTCCAAACTTAGCCAATTTTTTACATTTTTCACTTTTGAAAATCCCCTTCATCGTATAGCATCTTTTCGAGCATTTTTCACCATCAATTATTAGTTAAAGCTCTTGAGGCTGAGATTTTGAAACCTAGTACTGGCCATATGCCATTAATGGTTGCGGAGGTCCTAGCTTTTCTCCTGAAAAAATGAAATAGACCCACCAGAGTAAAACCAAATTTTTGGTGATTTTGACTTGACCAGTATGATCATGAAGTCAAATTGTCCTATCAAAATCATTTTCAATCAATTTTGGAAAGGTCCTATTTTTAGGGGTTTCCCTAAAAGTAGGGGTACAAAACCTTAATTTTAAATTTTTTTAAAAATTTGCAAGCATCTTCCTTGACACAAACCCACAAAAAGCCTATGTTTGATTTGACCTAAAAATTACTTTGGACAACATTTTTACATGATTTAAATCATTTTAAGAAAAATGTCTCTTTGAAGCAAAAAATTATTTTGGGTACAACACAACCTAAGAAGACCTTTGTTAAAAAGGCATCCTGATTCATGATCCTAGGTGATACCTTATACTTCCGAAGTATCAAGGGGACAATACTACAATGTCTTAGCCAAGAGGAAGCCTTGACTGCTTTAACAAAAGTTCATGATGGCATATTCAGTTCCCATTCTAGTGGCATGACTCTAGCTAAGAAATTGTTGAGGACGGGGTACTACTAGCCAACTATGGAAAGAGAAGCCCATTAGTATGTGCAAAAGTGTGTCCAGTGTCAATAGCATGGAGATCTTATTCATTCTCTAGCTCAGGAGTTGCAACCAATGGTCACACCTTGTCCTTTCTCATAGTGGGGGCTTGGCCTCATAGGAAAAATTACTCCCACCTCATCTAATGGAAACAGGTTCATCATAACAACCACTGAGTACTTTACCAAGTGGGTAGAAGCAATTCCTATGACTTACATAATAGGAAAACAAATTTCCAAATTTATCTTGAATTACCTTATTTTCCATTATGGTGTTCCACAAACCCTTATCTTAGACAATGGAACACCCTTCAAGAACCAATATGTGAAGGAGCTATGTCAAAGATTTAACATCCAACATTGATTCTCTACCCCATATTACCCCTAGGGAAACTATCAAGTTGAGGCTACAAACAAGACCACTCTAGAAATTCTAAAGAAAATGGTCAATGAAGTTGGTCGTGACTGGCATCTGTAATTAAATCTTTCCCTTTGGGCATATCAAACCATCATCCACACACCTATAGGTGCAACCCCATTCTCCTTGGTCTATGAATCAAAATCCATCTTACCTATCGAGGTCGAACTTCCATCACTGTGAGTGTCACTAGATAATCTGATCATTGATGAAGAGTACAAAGTATCTTGGCTAAATGAGCTATAATTCTTGGATGAGCATCGTCTTGATGCCCTTAATCACTTGCAAGGATACCAAAACCGACTAAAACAAAGCTATAACAAGAAGATCAAGTGTCAGTATTTCTAGGTAGGGGATCTTGTTCTAAAGTAGAATCAAAAAAATCTTCTAGATCAGGAAAATAAAGGAAAGTTTGAGCCTAATTGGTTAGGTCCCTTTGTCGTCACAACAAGCTATGGATCAGGAGCATATCAATTATCAACACATGAAGGTGGACCCTTGCAAGAACCAACCAATATTTTGCATCTTAAAAAAATTTATGCCTAGGCCGTAAAGGGTATAAATCCAAAAATACAAAAAAATCAAAAAATGATCAAAATCCAAAAAAAGAAAGAAAACAAATCATCCTCTAGTGAAAACCACTTCAATGGAACTTTGGGAAAGTACCTTGGTGAAAACCTGGAAAATAGGCACATTGGGTAAATAAATCACCTCTATCTATCTTTGGCTATTTACCCTATCATTATCTACATCACATTCATTTATCACATCATTTGTCCTATTTATTTTGTTGCCCATCCATGGCTGTATCATAGCTTGATATTGTGAAGTATCGTATCCCCTTTAGTACTACTTGGCATATTCCTAAGGTCGGTTTTTCCTACCTATATCAAGGTAGTCTAGTGTGTCACATTGGGGGAAATTCGTTATGAATCGGATCAGGTTGTTTTGTGTCTTAAGGTTCTTGGAAATCTCATCAAAAATCCCAAAAAAAATCATAAAATCTCATCAAAATCCAAAAATACTTGCAAAATCTAAAAAATCCAAAAACATCAAAATCCTGTATAGCTAAAATCCAAAAGAATTCATAAAATTGTAAAGTCAAAATCCAAAACATCCAAATCACATCAGGATCCCTAAAAAGGTAAAAACATCAAAAATATAAAAATAGAACTATGTCAAACTACGAGTCTTTGAGCTTGAACCTAGGAAAGGCCATCATTGATATGCCCCCAAGACACCCTAGGTAAGTCCTTTAGGAGTCTGTCATAATAAACTGGCATTTCATCAGCTATTCATATCTCATCATCAATAAGTCGAGTCAATCGAACTACATGGTCTCTGCGTGTATAACATAGACAAGGATAATCTTTGATTAGTCCCTGAGGCCCCTAGGATAGTCTTTTAGGTTAGATTCTTGGTCGAAACTCTCAAAAACCCTAAACATTTAAATATCAAAAAACCCTAGACATTTGAAAAATCAGAAAAGCCTTAAACATTTACAAAATCTTGGAAAACTAAAAAAAAAAATTGAAAATTGAAAATCCCAAACATTCACATAAACTTTCAAAAAGGATTAAAAACCCTAAACATTTAAAGGATTAGTCCCTGAGGCCCCTAGGATAGTCTTTTAGGTTATATTCTTGGTCGAAACTCTCAAAAACCCTAAACATTTAAATATCAAAAAACCCTAGACATTTGAAAAATCAGAAAAGCCTTAAACATTTACAAAATCTCATAAAACTAAAAAAAAAAATGAAAATTGAAAATCCCAAACATCCACATAAACTTTCAAAAAGGATCAAAAATAGTCTCAAAAACATTTTCAAAACACCAAAAACATTGAAATATTCCAAAAAATCCATAATCATCCATCCCATTTCGCTTTCAACCACAATAAACCTTCACCCATAATAAATCAATCATCATCTTCAACCTTTGGCAAAAAAAGTAGAAAGCAAGTATTGCACGTTGTAAAGTGAGAACCTAAGTGTCAAAATCTAAAGTCTAAATCATTGGTAAATGAGTTAGTAGAGTTTGTATCAATGAATTATCACACACCTCATCCTAATCAAAACATTTGATCAACATTTCCTAGGATATATCCTTCTTGCGATGGACATCAACATCAAAAATCACCTTAGCTATATTAAACTGGCAAGAGACATAGATAACATTGACTGTTTGTCTTTGATCCTTTCTTATGATTTATCTTATTGACCCATTTTGAGGACCTCTCAATGATGTCTATCAAAACAATTTAGAGAGAAAGGAATAGGGCATCCATCATTATCTTTCCTTTGTTGTGCTTGTGGGTATTCTTGTAAAATAATCTTGGTGCATACTTGCTTAGTTGTGTGTAGGGAAGTTTTTGGGGTAGATTGTTGACTATTTCATATACTTTGGTCTGAGATATTCTAAACTGCTAACCTACATTCTAACGAGGTTTCTGTATGTCAAGGTGTGAACAAGAACTATCATATTTGTTTGTAGAGTCAAATTCCATTACACTAGATACAACGCCATCCTAGTTATCAATACCATGATGCATCGTGTCTATGTGTTATATCAAAAATAAGGAATGACAGAATATCCCAATCCCAAGATATGAGCAAATCATCATCATCATCTCTCATCACCATCTCTAATAAAGTCTCGATGGATCAAGGACTTGTTGGACTTATTGAATCCATCTTTAAAATAAATGGTTGATCATCTTATTTCTTCTACCTTCTTTCCACGCTAACCTAGTGTCATGATTGTCAACAAAAACATCATCATGCATGCATCCTGCATCCACTAATCATCAACATGCATACATCTTGCATTATCACAACATATCATAAATAAACAAAGCATAATCCACTACATCAACATCATCATCTAATTTTTTTTGAATGATATAGATTTTTTATTCTAAGCCTCTTAGTACATTGCGCTATCATTCATCGCATCCATATCATGAAAATTCATAACATTCATACTATAAGCATTATCCATATATACATCATATATATGCATCCATACGCATCATCATGACATCATAAATTACATAGAAAAATACACAAAAATAAATGCATCCATTCATACATCATGCATAAGCATCCATATCACCTGCATATCATAGTATACCATCACATCCATCCCATAGCATATCATACAAAGATACTGAAAAAGAAGATAACACATTCATTCATTGCATTGCATTGCATATCACATCAAATCATATCATATGCATCCATATATTCATAAAGGATTAAGTAAAACACATGAAATATCAAATCCAAATCATCTCGTATATATATCAAAAAATGGTGGTTGTCATGGTACAATATATGAATCAGTGTATGTATATGAATGAAAAATACAATATTCACAAGGCTATAAAAAATAAGCCCATGAACATATATTTGTATAAATAATCAAGGTGATAATCAAAAGGTGTCTACAAAATCAGCTAGCCCTAATGGCTGCTTGACTCACCCCTAACTGATGGTTGATCCTCAGCTCTAGGTGTTACTTTGCTCCACTGTGAAAAATTAGGCTGCCTCATCACCTAGGGGACATCTCTATGATAGTGCATGTGGTAGTAGGCCGCCTCAATAACTACCTCTCTATACAATCAAGTTGATACTATCCACCCCTGTGATGCAACTATTATTTCCTCAAGTTGTTGCCTCCTCCAAATCTCTTGGGTCGGTTGTAGGTCCAATTTCTACTACAACTAAACCTCATGATCTCGTTGTGTTGTCATTTATTGTAGTTGTTGACATAGTTGATCTCTCTTAGCAATGAGAGCCTATATCTATGCTTGTGCTTGTGCATCTAGTTGTACGGGTGGTGGAGGTGGTGCTATAGTTGGAACCTATCCATCATGCCCATCCTGCTACCCTGGCACTTGTGCCTGATTTGGCTACTGTTGGTGCCCATCACTTGGCACCTATACCCTATCTTGATCTTGATCAGGTCGACCTCTACCTCAACCACCATCCCTTCCTTCATCCTAGTTGCCATCATGGCCTCTACCTCAACCTCTACCTTTGTCTCTCCCTCTGCCTCCGGGGTATCCCCCTGCTAGATCTATCAAGTGAGTAGGTGACCTAAACGATGCATCATAGGCTAGATTCATCCTTGCATCTAGGAGTCCCTGATCATATGCCCATGGCTATGGGACAAACTATCTAAAATCATTAATTGCCACCATGGGATCAATCTAGGCTCCCTACTGAACCTCTCTCTATGATCTAGCAAACACTACAGTGTAATCATCAGCTGGTACATCCTAAATCTCTCCAAATTTCTAGGAAACTTGGTCTAGGAGGTACTGCTCTATAATAGTTTGCTATCTACCCTACATATATCGGGTCTACTGAGCAAAGTCCAGCTTTTGCTGATCATCATACCATGTTGGATGTTGTATCCATGACCTCCATCTAAATATGGTCATGTCATCAATGAGACAACACCAATAAGCTAGACTTGTCGGGCCCACATGTTAAAGAGTCATTGGAACCTTGTACCTGAACACGACAAGCTCATCCTCATGAATGTCTACTAGAAAAACCAAGGGCCCCAATACTGCAATGTTCTTATATGCCTATTTATGAAGCAAAGTCACAACTACTCTAATGCTCCTTCCCTCTCAGTAGACGGCCTCATGCATGTCGTGGTACATGGAGGTAAGAAGAACTGGACCCTAGGCATACATCCCTCCTAATCATCCCCTCCCATACCAATCCCCATCCAAGACTGAAACCTCAACCTTGTCAGTCTGGGGCAATGAATCCAGAGATCATTACAACTACGAACAATCTAAAGATATCCACCTGCCCGCGGTATAGGTCAAGATCAATATGGGAGCTCACAAGAATAATCTATCATCTATGTAAAGGAGAGAGACATGCATCTCTCCCGACATCTATGTCATATATAACATGCTTTCTGAGAATCAAAAATCGTAGTATGCACCACACATCCTCTAGTGTGATGGTGGCCTCACTAGTCAACAGGTGAAATGAAGAGGTCTCGCTGTGCCACCTCTCAATCAGGGTCATCATCAGAGCAAGGTGGGTCTGGACATCGGGCAATAACGTAATGAAACCTAACCCCACCCTCGCCAGTCGTTCCACCTCCAAGTCATTAAAGTCTCTCGCTACTATCAAAATGTCAGAATGGTGCTCTCATGACATCAATGGTGGGGGGTCCTCCTACAAGCATTGCACACACAGTGTCAATTTGCTAAAGAGTCAAAAAAACTTATCAAAATTTGATACTTTGTATCCAAAACATCAAAGGCGTCACTAAAATAAATAGCGTCATTCTTTCAAGGGTGCATCATTGTATCAATTTCATGGGTGCATCACTATTTTGGTGACGTGTGTCGCTATGCTCAATAGTGCATCAACATTACTATGTGTCACTATAGCTAAAATTCAGGGTGTGTCACCATTTTTAAGGTGCATCACCCACCTCTTTTGAGTGACGTTGGACTAGAAAATCCTATGCATAGCTCTTTTCACCTAGTGACCCCTAAATCAAACATGTCACCCAACCAAAAAATTAGGTTGCGTCACTAAACTGGAGGTGCATCACTATAAAATCAATAGTGATGTTCCTGATGCATCAATAGCATCACCATACAATGATGCACCTAGAGACCTAACTTTGGCCCCCTATTAATTGCACCTAAAAGCAAAAATCATGGCAAGTTTTGAATCACATACTCAGGGTCGTGCATTTGCTCATTGCTGGTACTCTCAAAATTGCTCGGAAAGGCGAAGAGGAAACACTCATTGCGCCATTTTGTTAAGAGGTCAGAACTCAAAATGCCAAAATCTCTAAAGGTGTGGATGCACAAATGAATTGAAAGTGACCCTTCATCACCTATTTAAGCCAAAAAAAAAGGGGTTTTTTGCCCTAATTTGACCTAAAAGCTAGGGTTTTGACCTGTTTTACCTATTTTCACCCTATGCAACCTATTTTGAGCCATTGTTTTTGCATTTATAAGGCCATTTTTGGCATCCCGCGACCTGTTTTAGCACCTGCACCTATATTTTACCTTTGTCAATAAATCAACCCAAAATTCAAAAAAATTGCCAGATTTCTCAAGGGAGCAGGGAACTAGCTTATTCCTTCCACTAGGGCAATAGTGGAGAATCCAAAAAATCATAAAAAAATTATTTTTTGATCTAAGTAGCACTTTTTAATCTGAAAAGCATCAGTCTTTGAACCAACATAGTAGGTATCGTGCTTCAAAGAGGGGAAAAATGTAGACACTTAAAAATGTCTTGAATGATATCATACACTCGAAATAGATATACTAACATCGCTTCATCCTAAAACCCATCCTCTTTTTGATTAATTAATTAAATTAGCCTAACTATTTAATTAATTACATTATTTTCATATATTAACCTAATTAACCTAATTAGGTGAATTCATCCCCTTTCATGCTAACATTTTGTCCCTTTAAATTAAATAAATCAAATTATTTAATTTAATCCCTAAAGTCTTCTTATTTAATTAAATGACCCTAAGTTATTTAATTAAATATCATGACACCTTCCCCTTTTCATTAAATAAATAAATTATTTAATGAATATCCTAATTCCTCTAATCTGTATAATTGAAACTTTTTTTAATTGTCAAATTACTAATTAAATCTAATCCCCCCACTTGCAAGGGAATATTCCTCCTTTGCACATTCCTCCAAAAATGGAATATTCCTTTGCACAATTTAATTTGGTTTTAATTAACTAAATATCTAATTTTCTTCACCCATGAGAATATTCTCTTCATTCACTCATTTGGAAAAGGGAATATTCTTTTTTTGCAACAAACTCACAACAAGACTTCTTGTGCAAGTTTTGAAAGTGTGATTGTTTGGATGAATGTGAGCCCTTGATTAAATTAAATAAATCAAATTATTTAATTTAATCCCTAAGTCCTCTTATTTAATTAAATGATCTTAAGTTATTTAATTAAATATCATGACACCTTCCCCTTTTCATTAAATTAATTAATTATTTAATGAATATCCTAATTCCTCTAATTTGTATAATTGGAACTTTATTTAATTATCAAATTACTATTTAAATCTAATCCCCCCACTTGCAAGGGAATATTCCAAGGGAATATTCCTCCTTTGCATGTATTCCTCCAAAAAAGGAATATTCCCATAAAATATTGCTTTGCACAACTTAATTTGACTTTAATTAACTAAATATCTATTTTCCTCACCTATGAGAATATTCCAAAGAATGATCTCTTTCCTCACTCATTTGAAAAAGGGGAATATTGCTTTTCTATAACAAACTTACTTAACTTCATGTGTAAGTTAACTTGTGACCTCTTGGGCAAGTTGAAAGTGTGTTTGTTTGGACAAAAGTGAACCCTTGATTAAATCTCATTGTTGATTCTCATTCGTTGATGAGTATCCATGATCCATGCCTCCAACTTCTTCCATCCTTGACCGTTGATTAGCTCTTTCAATCTCAACCCTCCATTTCTCATTTGCTTTCCTATAAATAAAGAACTATTTGGAGACAAATGGATCCATCTTTTTTAGAGAAAACTCATGCTGTTGAAATCACTCATACTCATATTTAGCATTTTCTTAGTATCATTTTAGCTTAATTACTTGCATATTAGCTTAGCTTCTATTAATGGCTTCCATGGTAACTTAGATGCATACATTTAGCTTGTTTATTAATTAGGGTTTTATCTTTTTAGGTTAGAATCCATTTAGATTAGCATAGCACTCATATATCTTGATGATCTTAGCATAAATCATGGTAAAATAGCTTGCATCATGTAAAAATAATGCATACAAGTCTAGATTGTTCCTTGAAACACGTTTGTAGAAGTTGTATACCAACCTGGTTCTATTTTGATGAAGTTCTAAAAGGTGTTTTTTTGAGAGCTTTTGGACTAATATGCCTAAGTTTAAAGTGGCGACCTATAGACCTTCTTATGGGCTGACTACACTTGATCTATAAAGAATCAAAGCATAATCATTCCACTAAATGTCAATCCAATAGAGATCATTCAAAAAAACACTAAACTAGGAATTCATGAAAACTAACATGCTAAACTATGAAAGCTTTTAAAATTCCTACTCCAATCCATTAAAACTTATCCTATTGGGGGAGTGGTGTCATGTTGATGTGGAACGACAACCCTTTCCCAATCCCATGGATAAATGAGCTTGTTTCAATCAGTTTTATTGAAGAAAAATGATGAAACCATTGTGAGATGTGTGATGAAACATTATTTAAAACTAGATTAACATGATGCAAGCTATTTTATCATGATTTATGCTAAGATGATCAAAATATGTCAATGAAAAGCTAATCTAAATGGATTCTAAGATAAAGAGATGAAACCCTAATTAATAAACAAGCTAAATGTATGCACCTAAGTTACCATGGAAGCCATTAATAGAAGCTAAGCTAATTAATGCAAGTAATTAAGCTAAAATGATGCTAAGAAAATGCTAAATATGAGTGTGAATATGAGTGATTTAAATAGCATGATTTTTATTTGAAAAATATGGATCCATTTGTCTCCAAATAGTGCTTTATTTATGTAAACAAAGATTTTGGCACTGTAAGCTCTCTAACACCTCTAGGATTTTTCACCTAAAAGGAGAGAGGTATGCCAAAATGGCAATGTCTACACTCAAGACTAATGAAAATATGATTGAAATGTATCTAAATGAAATTTCCTAAATGCAGAAAGCTAATAAAATAGATCAATTATTGAATGAAAACTAAAGAAATGCAAGATGTTTGAAAACACATTGTGATATTCAAAAGACCTATAAAATGACCATGAAACAAAATAGAAAACCGTGAAATTGGAATCATGCATCTGGAAACTTGTAGAGGTAGGGGTGAGTGATAGAAATGCTATTGATTTTGAAAATTTGGCCTACTGGGACTTATACACCATTCTAGGTATATTAGTCCCAGATATGGAAAATTGAACTAGAGCCCATTTTAGCCAAATGGGTATCCAAATATACAAAAAAAAAATGAAAAAAAGGTATAGTGGGACTAATTCACTATTAATGGTGAATTACTCCACTTTGACTTTTCTAAAAATTTGAAAGTGGAAATGGAAGCTTTTTGTCTGCTCTTTCTGCTCCTCAAATGTTTGAATCTGAAACCTCAATTTTTGGCTTTGTAAGTGACTTTTTTGTGGATATCCTGACCTTGAAAATTGGGAAATGACTCTAACAAGTCTTCAACCTATTCTTCAATCATTTCCCAATCTTCAATGTACTTAGATCTACAATAACACAAAGGAAGAGAACAAAAATGTTGATTGTTAAGGCATGGGGGTTTGCCTTCCAGGTCAAACCCCTTTTAGTTAATAAAACCAAAATGAAGAAATAAGATAATGAAACATGAAGTAAAGAAATTAGATACTTTCCATGATGATGGATCTTGATTTTTTTCAACAATGGAGGAAGATTCTTCCCTTGAATGCCTTTGAAAGCTATCTTGATGACTTAGAATGTTAAAACCTTAGCTTGCTTGAGAAGAATAATGAATGATGAGTGAATAATGAATAAATGAATGATGAATTAGGTTTTAGAGGATTTTTTTATAGGAAATCCTACTGAAATTCCTACTACTTTGATCCCTAAGGATGATATGAAATAAAAATAAACTTAAACCCTAATTTTTCTCACTCAAACCTCAAAAATAGCCCAAATGGGACTAATTCACTATCCTAGGTGAATTGGTCCCACCTGGATGGGACTAATTCACCCAAAGTGGTGAATTGGTCCCATAGGGGCTCTTTTGCTAGCTAGGATGTTAGGGAATGAAGAAATTAGGTTTTTATGATGATTTTATGATGTCTTTGATCAAAATAAGCCTTAGGATGCACAATATGGGGTCATTGGGGCCTATTAATGATGATATAAAGGGAAATTAGGGCTAGGGACACAAAGTTCAATGTGAAAGTGATTAAATACACTTTATAACATTAAAATGAGGTCCACATAGCCTAGAAAGGCACAAAATCCAATGTGAATGTGTAAAACACATTACAATACTAGATTAGAATTAGGTTTAATTTTACAAGCCTTCTAGATTAATGTGAGAATGCAATTAAATATATTTTACAATGTTGAATTAAGGAAAGGTTAGGTTAATTTAATTTAAATGGGACCAAGATCTAGTGTGGATGTGTAAAACATCTCACAACACTAAATCAAGACATCATTAAGTCCAATTTATCATTAATTATTCCCAAATAAAGTAAGGAAAAGGGGATAATTTTTTTGTGTCCATAATTTATAGGAAAGCAAATGAGAAATGGAGGGTTGAGATTGAAAAAGCTAATCAATGGTCAAGGATGGAAGGAGTTGGAGGCACATGGATCATGGGTTCTCATCAACGGATGAGAAACAATGATAAGATTTAATCAAGGGTTCACCTTTGTCCAAACAAACACACTTTCAACTTGCACAAGAGGTCACAAGTTAACTTGCACATGAAGTTAAGTAAGTTTGTTACAGAAAAGGAATATTCCCCTTTTTCAAATGAGTGAGGAAAGAGAACATTCTTTGGAATATTTTCATGGGTGAGGAAAATAGATATTTAGTTAATTAAAACCAAATTAAGTTGTGCAAAGGAATATTCCATGGGAATATTCCCTTTTTGGAGGAATATTCCCTTGGAATATTCCCTTACAAGTGGGGGGATTAGATTTATTTGTAATTGCTAATTAAACAAAGGCTTAATTTATGCAATTAAGGGGAATTAGATTATATTCATTAAATAAAGTGATTTAATGAAAAGGGGAAGGTGTTATGTATTTAATTAAATAACTTAGGGTTATTTAATTAAATAAGAGGATATAGGGATTTAATTTAAATAATTTGATTTATTTAATTTAATGAGAAAAAATGTTAGCATGGAAGGGGGTTGAATTAACCTAATTAAATTAATTAGTTTAATAGATGCAAATGGTGCAATTAATTAAATAGCTAGGAAAATTTAATTAATTAAGCGAAAAGAGGATGGGTTTCAAGATGAAATGATGTTAGTATACCTGATTTGAGTATATGATATCATTCAAGACATTTTTTAGTGTTTACATTTTTTCCCTCTTTGAAGCGAGGTACCTGCTACTTTGGTTCAAAGACTGATGCTCTTCAAATTAAAATTTGCTGCATTAAATCAAAAAATTAAAATTTTCTAATTTTTGGATGCCCACTATGCCCCAGCAGAAGGAATAAGCTAGTTCCCTGCCCGCTCGAGAAATTAGGCAAAAAATTTGAATTTTGGGTTGATTTCCTGACAAAGGTTAAAATATTGCCCCAAGGATTCAAAAAGGCCCTGGGATACAAAAACATGCCAACAATGAAAAAAAAATGCAAAATAAGCTTCATTTTAGCAAGATTGGTGAAAATGGTGAAAAACCCTAGCTTCATGGTTAAATTAGGGAAAAAACCCTAATTTGCAAGCTTAAATAGGTGAGGAAGGGTCACTTTCAATTCATCTGTGGATTCACACCTTCAGGATTTCTTGCGTTTTGAGCTCTGAATCTCCGACGAAATGGCCCAATTACAAGTGCTCCCATGACACATTTTTGATCGGGTTCATGAGTACCAGAGGCCTCCAGGCACAAGACTACTGGTATGTGATTCAAAACTTGATTTGAATTTTGAATTTTAAGTGCATTTATCGCATTTTGAATTTGAATTTTGGAAGCATTGCTATATAGTGACACTATTTTTAGAATTGGCGACAATATTTTGATTTATAGCGATGTAGTTAACGATTTAATTTTAGGTTTCATATTTCAAATCCTAACGTAGGTGTAAATAGTGATACACCTTATGATTTAGAATTTAGGATTAGGGTTTTCCAAGTTCAAATAGTGACGCATATCACGATTTGGAATTTAAATGCTTTGAGCGTTGTTTGGAATTTGAATTATAGTGATTCTTTTGTCATTTTGGGGGATTAAAACTCCAAACTTAACTAATTTTTGTGAATTTTGATGTCGTGCACTTCATGGGTGTAGGAGGTTATCCAACCTTTGATGTTCTGCAAGCAACAACCCTCAGTCTAATCCAGACCTAGTGATTTGTTTGAGTTGCGACATGAGCACTTAAGAGAGATCAACTTGCAGTATGTCACCTACATGCTCATCGTTTAGACCCATTTAGAGATGATGACAACCCTATGCAAGCGATGGCATAGCTAGACTTCATTGTTCCACCTACCTACCAACAAGGTGACAATGATGTTGGAGGATGTATGGTAGATTTTGTGATTGTCGATACATGGTGAGTGCATTATTTATGATACTGACACTAGTTATGATGTCTGCCATGAGGTCCTTGACCAGGAGTCCATTGTCCTAGTCAACTCCTAGATTGACCTTGAGATGTACAGAGGCCAAGTGCCTATTTTTAGACTGATTATTGCAATAGTGATCTTAGGTTTGGTTTCTCTATATCGACGTAGCAGAGGATTTAGTCTGGGATGGGGTATGGCTTGGCACATGATGTTGTTCCCAAGGACTCAATTTGCATGGGGACCAATGATGTTGGCCTCCCTTTACCATGATATACATGACTTTGTTTACTGTGATGGGAGAGTGATTGGTATAGTGGTCACCCTTCTCCATATTTGGGCCTAGGAACACATGGTCATGCTCTGACCTATTGTTCATATGACAGATGTAGAGTCAGATGATCCAGTTGTATGGAGATAGAGAGGTACCATCACATTGCAGCACACGGGGCATCTTGGCATTCCCTACTAGCATCAAGTGATCAACGATATGATAGTGTTTTGATGGCAGTTGTGGCTCTAGATGTCATCGTGGTATGGCGATGTTCAACAAATTTTCTTTGCTTAATATACTTGATTCATGTAGGGCCAAGAGCATATGATTATAGAGAGGTACCTACTTGATAGGGTTGCCATACAATTTGGTGAGAGACAACCTTGATAATTAGTACATTGCTATTTTTGCTAGTTTAGCTCGAGAGACGGCATGGGGACATATGATCCCAGCCCATGAGGTTTCAAGGGCTTCTAACAGTTGGTTGCTAGGCCATGGGCCTATGATTAGGGACATCTAGATGCATAAATTACGCCTGCTTATGATGCATGGTTTGTATCCCCTCCTTGATTGATAGATCCTATAGGTATACCTCCATGAGGGAGAATGAAAGGGAGGGGTGTAGGAATGGGTAGAGGACAGCTAGATGATGGGAAGGGCAAAGGACAGGGTAGAGGTCTAGATGGCAGGGGCAAAGGACAGGATGGCCAAGATGGCCAACATCATGATGGAAAGGTCCCCGGTGTACCACCATTGCACCAACAACCATCAATATAGCAACATCCACTATTGAGGCCAGATCCCCATGATGCACAGATACAACAATTGTAGTAGTTGTAGGTGGTTACAGGCAAGAGAGATCAGGCAAGACAATATATATTGGCTATCACTACTGAGAGAGACTAGGCCTGGTAGCAGGTATAGGTTGTTACAATGAAGAGGGATCAGGAGCATCAACCTATGTAGACCGCTGAGATGTAGTTGGCATAGGAGGTTGGGCGGCACCAACAGTTTGAGGCCATGACAATTGCAACTCAAGGATGGACAATGTTTTCTCGATTGTATAGAGAGGTTGTGATTGAGGCTGCATATTATCGCATGCACTACCATCAAGATGTCTCCATAGTGATTAGGCAGCTAAATTACTCATAGAGGAGTGGGGCACATCCCCTAGTTGAGGATCAGCCAGGGAGACATCCTTGTGAGGGGAGCAGCCATCAAGGCTAGCTTGCTTTGTACATACACTTTTTTATTATTGCCCGATTCTTTATACAGATATACATTCATGGGCTCATTTTTTATAGCCTCGTGGATATTGTACTTGATCAATATACATACATTGATTTAGATATTGTACCATGATAGGCACCATTTTTTGATATATATATGATATACATTTGATATGATGTGATGTGTTCTTTTATTTCATGCTTTGTGAATGTATGGATACATTTTATGTGGATATGATGTGATATTCTTATATATTATGATCACGTATGGATGCAATGATATGAGATGTAATGTTATACGATGTTATACTCTTTTTCAGTATCCTTTTATGATATTCCATAGGATGGATGATATGATATGCTTATATGATGCTTATGCAAATGATATGGATGAATGCATTTCCTTTTGTGTACTTTTCCATGCAAGTTTATGATGTGATGATGTATGCATATGGATGCATGTATGGAAAGTGCAGGTTTTCATGCTTATGATATGATAATGTGATGTATGTTTATGATATGTGCACAATGATCTAAGCTGCTTAGAATAAAAAATCTATATTATTCATTACAACTTAAATGATAATGCAATGGATTACGTATCATGATATGCTATGATTATGCAAGATGTATGCATGTTGATGCTTTGTGGATGCAGGATGGATGCATTGGTGATATTTTTTTTGTTAGCTGTCATGATACCAGGTTAGCATGGAGAGAAGATAGAAGAAACAAGATGGATGATTTGACCATTGATTTTGATGATTAACCCTAAAAAGTCTATGATCCATCAATACTTTATTAGAGATGGTGATGAGAGATGCATGATGATGATGATTTGTTTCTCATATCTTGGGATTGGGATTTTCTGTCATTCCTTATTTTTGATATGACACATAAACACGATGTATGAAGGTATTGATAAACAGGATGGCATTGTATCTAGTGTAATGGACTTTGACTCTGAAAATAGATAGGATAGTTCTTGTTCACATCTTGACATATGGAAACCTCGTTGGAATGTAAGTTAGAAGTTTACAATATATCAAACCAAAGCATACACAATAGTCAACAATGTACTCCAAACAAATTTCCTACACACAAATAAGCAAGTATGCGCGTAGATATTTTACAAGAATATCCACAAGCACAACATTCAAAATATAATGATCGATTCCCCATTCCTTTCTCTCTAAATCATTTAGACATCATCGAGAGGTCCTCTTAATGGGTCAATAAGATAGATCAGAAGAAAATATCAAAGACAAATAGTCAATGTTATATATATCTCTTGCAGTTTAACTTTAGCTAAGGTGATTTCTAATACTGATGTCCATTGTAGGAAGGATACGTCCTAGGACATGTTGATCAGGGGGTTTGATTTAGGATAAGTTTTATGATAAGTCATTGATACAAACTCTAATGACTCATTTACCTATGACCTAGAATTTAGATTTTGACACTTAAGTTCTCACTTTACGCCTTGTGACACTTTTTTTCTACTTGTTTTTTCCAAAAGTCGAAGATGACGCTTGATTTATTATGGGTGAAGTTTTATTGTGGGCGAAAGTGAAATGGGATGGATGGTTTTGGATTTTTTAAAATATTTCAATGTTTTTGGTATTTTGAAAATGTTTTCTTGAGGCTATTTTTGATCTTTTTGAAAGTTTATGTGGATGTTTTGTTTTTTGATTATTTGAGGTTGTTTAGGGTTTTCTCTAAGATATTTGATGCTATTTATATTTGTTGAATGTTTTCTAATGTTTAGGGTTTTTTCAATTTTTAAATGTTTTGGGATTTTCCAAGTTTCAAGTGTTTAGGATTTTGAGTTTAACCAATATTTTTGTGTTTTCTGATATTTGAATGTTTAGGGACTTTTCAAGATATTTGAATTTTTAGGGGTTTTATGAGTTTTGACCAAGAACCTAACCTAAAAGAGCTATCCTAAGGGCCTTGAGGGCTGATCAAAGATTAGTCTTGACTACATTATACATGTAGAGACCGTGTAGTTCGACTGACTTGACTTATTGATAAGATGAGAAATGAACAGTTGATGGATTTCCAATTTATTATGATGGACTCCTAAAGGATTGACCTAGGGTGTCTCGGGGGTACATCAATGATGGCCTTGCCTATGTTCAAGCTCAAAGACCTGTAGTTCGACAAGGTTCTATTTTTGGATTTTTGATGTTTTCAATAACCTTAAGATATACAAGAACATAATATGATCCATAACGAATTTACCCCAACGTGATGCAATAGACTACCTCGATATAGGCAAGACAAACTGACCTTAGGAATATTCCAAGTAGTACTAAAGAGGATAAAATACTTCACAATATCAAGCTATGATTCAGATATGGACAAATGATGGAATAAATAGGATGAATGATGCGATGTATGGATGTGATGCCAAGAATGATAAGATAAAGAGCCCAGGTAGATGGAGATGCTTTATTTATACAAGGCACCTGTTTTCCAGGTTTTCACCAAGGTACTTTCCCAAAGTTCCACCGAAGTGGTTTTCACTAGAGGATGACTATTTTTCTTTACTTTTTTGAATCATTTTTCTTATTTTGTGGATTTTTAATCATTTTTATTTTTTTTTGTATTTTCAGATTTACACCCTTCAAGACTAGGCATAAGACTTTTTAAGATGCAAGATGTTGGCTGGTTCTTACAAAGGTTCACCTTCAGGCATTGGAAATTGATATTCTCATAATCCATAGCTTGTTGTGATGACAATGAGACCCAACCAGTTAGGCTCAAACTTTCCTTTATTGTATTGATCTAGAATATTTTCTGGTTCTGCTTTAGGACAAGATCTCCTACCTAGAAAGATCGATTCTTGATCTTCTTGTTATAGCTATGTTTCAATTAGTTTTGATATACTTGCAAATGATTAAGGGCATCAAGATGACACTCATCCAAGAATTCCAGCTCATTCAGTCGAGATACCTTGTAGTCTTCATCAGTGATTAGGTTTTGTAGTGACACTCATAGTGATGGAAGCTCAACCTCAATAGGCAGGATGGCTTTTGATATATAGACCAAGGAAAGAGGGGTTGCACCTATAGGCATGTGGATACTGGTTCAATAGGCCCAAAGAGCAAGATTTAGCTGTAGATGCTAGTCACAACTAGCTTCATTGACCATTTTCTTGAGGATTTTTAGGATGGTTTTGTTCATAGCCTCAGCTTGACCATTACCTTGGGGGTAAACAGAGTAGAGAATTGGTGTCAGATGTTGAATCTTTGACATAGTTCTTTCGCATCCTAACTCTTGAAGGGTGTTCCATTGTCTGAGATATGGGTTTGTGGAACACCATAACGACAGATGAGGTAATTCAGGATAAACTTAGCAATTTTCTTCCCCATTATATAGGTCATCAGAATAGCTTTGACCCACTTGGTAAAGTACTCAGTGGCTATTATGATAAACTTGTGGCCATTGGATGAGATTGGAGTGGTTTTTCCTATGAGGTCAAGCCCCCATTGCAATAAATTCCAAGGTGTGATCATTAGTTGCAACTCCTGGGTTGGAGCATGAATCAAATCTCCATGTTGTTAACACTGGACACACTTTTGCACATACTAATTGGCTTCTCTTTCCATGGTTTGCCAATAGTATCTTGTCCTCAACAATTTCTTAGCTAAAGTCATACCACTAGAATGGGAACCACATATGTCATATGTACTTTTTTTAAAGCAGGCAAGGCTCCCTCTTGGTTAAGACATCATAGTAATGTCCCTTCGATGCTACAACAGTATAAGGTATCACCTAGGATCATGAATTAGGATGCATTTTTAACAAAGGTCTTTTTAAGATTGGAGGTGATATCGGATGGGAGGGTTCCTCTACTAAGGTAGATGAATATTTCATGATACCACAGGGATCCAAACCAAAAATGACACACACGAATTCAAATTCAAGGATTTTGAAAGTTGGTATGAGAAGCTATTCTACCGAGAATTTGCATTGAAGGATGTTGTGTGTCATGTCTAACAATGATCCAATTGTGGCCATAGCATCTGTTGCTCGGTTGTTCATGTGAGGAATCTACTCAAAAGTTATGTTTATGAAAAATTCCTTGAGATTCTCTACCATCTTCTTGTAAGGAGTGAGTTTGTCACCCTTAGTTTGGTAGTCATCATTGACTTGGTTGATAACCAGCTATGAGTCTCCATAGACTTTCATCTATTGAATCTACCATTGAACTGCTATCCTTAGACCTGTGATTAGGGCTTCGTACTCAACAATGTTGTTAGTACATGGGAATGATAACATGTATGACTTTGGGATGCAATCACCTTGAGGGGTGATAAAAATAATACCCATCCTTGATCCATGTTGGGTGAAGGATCCATCAAAGTACATTTTCCATTGATCAGTTAGATTGACAAGGAATATTGATTCATCCAAGAATTCAAATATCAATGGATTATCTGCATAGATAGGTGCCTCTGCTAGTTGATCTGTGATCACTTTCCCTTTGATTTCCTTGTGTTCCACATAATCTATGTCAAATTCAGTCAAGATCATCACCCATTTCGCCATTCATCTAGTGAGAATTTCTTTGGATAACAGATGTTTCAATGGGTTGATCATTGCAATAAGCTTGACTTGATGTGACAACATGTAGTGTCTAAATTTTTGTGAAGAAAAAAACACCACTAAGCATGCTTTCTCAATGGATGAATAGTTCATTTCATAGCTCACCAAAGTCTTGCTGATGTAATAAATAGCCCTTTCTTTTCCATTTTCATCATGTTGAGCTAGAAGAGCACCTAATGTTGTTGATGTTGTTGAGATATATAGGATCAATGGTTTGTTTGGTATTGGTGGCATGAGCACTAGAGGTGTCAATAGGTAATCCTTGATCTACTGGAAAGCTTTATCACACTTCTCGTCCCACTTATAAGTTATTCCTCTATGGAGAAGATGTGAAAAAGGGAAGATTTTATCTGATAGCTATGCTATGAACCTTCAGATGGACTACGACCTTCCTTGTAACCCTCTCATTTGCCTCAATGTTTGTGGTGGTTCCATGTCTAGGATGGATTTTACCTTTGTTGAATCAATTTATATCCCTCTTTGTGAGACGATATAGCCAAGAATCTTCCCTAATGTAACCCCAAAGATACACTTTTTTGGATTCAACCGTACCTTATACTCTTCAAGTATGACGAAGATAGGACCTAAGACTTCTATGTGATCACTCCTTTTTTTTTTCTTTTTTTTTAAATATCAACCACATAATCTTCAACTATTTTGTGGATAATGTCATGAAAGATGAGGGTCATTGCTCTTTGATAGGTTGCTCTTGCATTCTTTAGCCCAAATGGAATCATGTTCCAGCAATATGTCCCCCATGGAAAAGTGAATGCAGTTTTGTGTTGATCCTCCTTGGTGATCATGATTTGATTATAGCCTAAAAAATGATCCATGAGGGATAGCATTTCATGCCCAGCTGTTAAGTCCACGATGAGGTCAATGTTAGGAAGAGGGAAATCATCCTTCGGGCATGCCTTCTTTAAGTATTTGAAATCTATGCATATTTTGATGCCCCCAGTGGGTTTGGAGACTAGTACCAGGTTTGAAACCCACTTAGGATAATCTATCGGTTAGATGAATCCAACGTCAAGAAGCTTTTGTAGCTCAAGTTTCACCAAAAGTGCTATCTAGGGGTGCATCTTCCTTAATTTCTACTTCACTGGTTTAGCTTCAGGATAGACTGCTAAATGATGTACAACTACTTCTGGATCAAGCCTAGGCATATCTGTGTATGACCATGCAAAGTTAGCTCTTTGCTCTTTTAGGAATGTTGCTAGGTTCTTCTATTCTTCATCCAATAAGGATTCAACATAGAAACTGATATGTGGTGCCTCTTCTATTCCCACATTGATTGGGGTTTCCTTTTTTGCTAGCACTGCTAACTTCTTTGGATGCATCACACTAAGGGGAGATTGAATCATTCATCCTTGGGCACCTCAGAGAGGTTTTCACCCTCAGATATGTCCTTTATTTTTTACTATTTTAGGATCAAAAAGTGCTACAGTGTGGTTTTCACTCAGAGATCTACATGCTAGTTGTAATTTGTCCATTTTACAAATGAAGGATTCAATCATCTCCCCATAGTACGCCCTTGTTTCTAGCTCTATATCAAAACCATATTTGTGATCTACCCATGGTAGGTTGTCACAGAGTCCCATGAATTATGAGATCGCTTCATCTTTTTTGAATAAATCAAGAATTGGTGGTCATTGTTGGTCCAGGTCAATGAGTTGTGGTTATACTAGGTGTATTTCAATTGGTTGATTGCTTAGAATAAAGGATGTTATGGATATCATGAAGAGGGATTTATTCTCAAATAGATCGAAAACATCAAGTGGGAAGTCATCTAAGGTTGTATCACACAATGCAGGTAACCAAGAGGAATCCTTAGCTCGTTTAGCAAAATTACCTTTTCCAATAAGGGTAACCTTGATAGTAGTACATCCTAAGCCAAGATTCTTTGGGCATTTCTCTGAAATGATAAGTTCTAGAAAACCATTGTCATTTTTCCCTAGTTTCTTGTTCTTGTTGTATCCCCAATTTTGCATGAGTTGCAAGCCTTTGTTGTCATCTTCCATAGGAAGAATAGGGACTGTTCATTCATCCTAATAGAGGAGTTTAGAGACATCCTCCTCATTGATATCTTCTTTGTTCAAATTCCCTCACTTGGTGAAGGTGGTAGCTACCATCTTGATGGTTTTGGGTGCTTCATTGCTAGAGGTGGGTTTTCCATGTGACTTGGGAGAAAGAGGTAGCTCCCCTAACACAAAAGTGTCCTTCATTAGTTTATAGTTTCCACAACCATCATCCTAGATCACTGCTTTGATATCAAGAATGCTCTACACCATAGGTGTTTTCATTTCTGAGGTAGATGCAAGGGATGTTGGGTCAACAAATGAGGAAGATGGTGTAGGCCCTTCATCATTTTTAGGGATTTGGGGTATCTTGTAAAAATTAGCATCAAGGTTCTTGCAGTAATAAAAATGTTTAGGATCTCCATGGATAGTAACTTCTCTACCCTCAAAGGGAAACTTTACACATTGATTGTAGGTTGAATCTATAGCTTTTAAGGCATAGATCCATGGTCAGCCAAGTAGGATTTTGTATGGGAGATCAAGATCTAACACTTGGCATGTAGTCTATGCAATGATGTGTCCTACTTGGATGGGTAATGGAATAATACCTTGCGATATCCACTATTGATCATCATATGCTCTGATGGTGGTACTCTTTGCTTGCTCGATAGCATCTTCTAAATAGCCAAAGTTTTTTATCAACTGAAGGGTGAAAATGTTTAAATCGACACCTCCATCTACTAAGACTCTTTTGACCTTGTTCTTATGAACGATGACCTCAAGGTGCAAAGCATGATTATGAGATGGTTGTGATGATAGGTCTTGTTTCAAGAAGGTGAGAAGATGGTTAGTGATATTCCCAACCATAGCTTGAAAATTTTCTATATCAATATCCTCAAGGATAGATGATGGAGATAAAGCGTTCTCTAGGATTTCCCTATGTGTGGGAGATAGCCTTAATAGCTCTAAGATTGATATCTACAAAGGGGTCTTCTTAAGCTAGTCTAGGAGATTGTACATGCTAGGATTGGATGTTGGAAAAGTAGGTTGTGCCCTAGCTTGAGATGGAACTCCTTGGATAGTGACCTTGCCACATCATGTGGTGACTCCACACTCTGCACTAGGCCCTTTAATGGTAACGAAAGTAATGATACTATCATAGGAAGTGACCACATTAGAATAGGTATGTTGCACATTTGTGTAATCCTTAGCTTTTCCATTGTTGTTTCCTTTGCTATGATCTAGCATAGGGTTCTTTTATATCTTCATATACTGGTTACCAGTAGCTACTTCAACAGATATGGTGTTGTTCTCAATGAGATCTTGGATAATATTCTTGAGCCTCATATAGTTTGTTTTTTTATGCCCTTTGATTTTGTGAAAGTCACAAAGATCGTTCTCATTGTACCAGGATGGTTTATCCTATGGTTCTTGGTAATTTTTAAAATTGGGAAGCATTATTAGGTTTGACTCTACCAATTTCTTCATGATGGTCTCACTGGGTTCTGACAGCTGTGTGTACTTACATTTCGGGTAGTTGTTTCTGTTGGGTGTTTGATGTTGTTGCAAGTCGGTGTTATTGATTTGATTGTTTTGTGAGGGTGTTGTTTGTTGCACATTTAATTGAACATTAGCTATCTAATTGTTATTTGGCCTAGGAGCACTTAGGACCACCTTAACATCAACCACACCATCATTCGTTATGTTCTTGTTCTTGTCCCAGACATGAGGTTTGTCATTTGAACTAGTTGATGGGAAATTGTCTTTGTAGGCTTGAGTATTTCCTTGTGAGATTAGATCTCTCTCGATGTTAAGGGCTCTAGGAAAAAGCTCTTCATAAGATGTATTGCACTACATTTTCAAGTGGAAGGATAGATCTGGATCTAAATTTGCAATGATGATCCCAACTTGTTGTTCATTGGTTAGGGGCCACTTGCTCTTACTAGCTCTTTTCCTCCATCATTGTAAGAAATTTGTGAAGGATTCTCCTTTGTTTTGTTTGAGAGTGTATAACTCTTCTAAGCTCATGTCCATTTCAAGATTAAAGGAGAAGTGATCTATGAATTTTTCAATGATTTCTTGAAAAAAATTGATACCTAGAGGCAACTAAGACAACCAATCCATGGCAGGACCTATTAAAATCTGTGGGAAGAGGCACATTAAATAGGATTCATTATATGAAACCTCCATACATATGACATTGAATTTATTGACATGGTCTACAGGACTCCCTCTCCCTTTTTATTTTTCAAATTTGGGATTTCAAAATTGAGAGGGAATGTTACCATTGAACTATTTCGATCAAACAGATATGGACATAAGTTCTATGTATGGGGCTTCTTTGTCTTTCCCATACAGAGATCCTATATTTCTTGGGACAATGCCTTAAGTTTTTATGCTAGATCATCTTGCGGGTTTGATGGAGGAACATAAGTGGCATATTATGGGATGGTAGATGGGTTGTACGTGGGATTTTGATATGATAAGGTGTTGTATGGTGTGTATGGTGGTGTGAGATTTTGCGAAGGTGATTGAGGTGCTGATGTGTATGTTCCTAACATGTTTGTATTAATGATGTTTTGTTGTGGATTATAGTATGAACCTTATTGTTGTTGTTGTTGTTGGACATAATTTTGAGCTAGTAAGGCTTGTTGTTATTGTTGAGCTACAAGGGCTACTTGTTGGGATTTTTGTTGGGTATGTTGTTGTTGTTGTTGTTGTTGTGCTGCTAAGGCTACTTGATGGGCTTGATGTTGTTGTTGTGCTGCTAAGGCTGCTTGATGGGCTTGATGTTGTTGTTGTGCTGCTAAGGTTGCTTGATGGGCTTGATGTTGTTATTGTTTTTGTGCTGCATGATGGGCTTGTTGTTGTTATTGTGCTTCTAGGGCTGCTTTTTGTGTTGCTAAGGTTGCTGCTTGTTGTTGTTGTTGAACCAATTGCTGATAAGCATGTTGTGCTTCTTGTAAATCTAAGGCATGTTCTTGCAATGTAGGATCAGTCAGTTGTTGGGACATCTATGATGGATTTTGGGTGTTGATGTGTTGTGTTTCTTGCAGGTTTCCTTGGTTTAACATTCCTTGTAAGATGGTGGATTGGGATGACAAAATGTAAGCTTGAGGTCCCATTTGATTTGTCAAGGTGAAGGGGACTGTGGGAAAAGATGAGGATGGTGCCATTATATTTTTTGATGTTAAGGGAATATTAGGACCTTGAGTCCATTGATTAAAAAGGTTTCCTTGTCCCATGTGTTGGGGATTTCCTTGTGATAGGGAGGTGGACAAGGTATTAACTTGGTTGATGGGGTTAGTGACCAAGGGATTTTTTTGATTTGGCTTGATGATGGATAGGATGGATGTATTTTGGGAAACCTTTGGGTTTGATTTATCAATGGGAGGATTGGATGAAGATGTTTCATGTTGTGTTAAAGGTTGATATTGCATGAGGGTATTTCCTTTCCCTTTTGGGTTGACTTGTGACAATTGGTCCATTATACTTTATGTGATGTTTGGAATACTTGTGGTATTCATGGGAATGGATGAAGATGGGTGACCTCGATATGTTGAGGTTGTGGTGGAGTAATGGAGTGTAAGAGGTTTATATGGATGATGGGGATATTTGGGAATGGGAGGAGCACCAAATGTTGATGTCCAAGTGGTGTTTTGAGGTGGGTTGGTGTTTAAGGTACCCACAAGCATGTTACTTTCAAATGGAAGAGTATGACCAAAGTCCTTAGTAAGACTAGCTATTATGCTAGGTGTGGATGTCTGATTGAGCTCAAGCAATGGAGTTGTTTGCAAGGTGGATGAAGTCAAACCTTGTTTCAATGATTGCGCAACAAAAGATGGGGAAATTGGAACAACATTTCCTAAGGCTTGATGTTCCCTAATTTCCTCCCGAGTGAGTTCAAATGGGTTATTCATGATATCTTCAATCTCATATGGTCCGGATGGAGATGATGGTTGTTGTGATGGGGTAACTTGACTTCTTGGATGAAATTCTTGAGGATTTGTATCACTTGAGGTGAATGTAACTTTGGTTTTCTCCATGATTCTCTTGTGTTGTGATCTTGTCTTTACCATAAATTTTGGGTCACCTATGGGAGAGTTATGTTGAGATTTATAATGTTTGAACTCTCTAGTTGACACAAATCTAGGTATGAGGGACGCTCTAAGTATTTTTGGAGCAATGATGATAATGGGATATGAAAAGATGGAATATGTGGGTAGTGATCTTTGCAAATGTTTTGGGGCAACACTTTTTACTTTTGATGTTTGATGTTTGGATCAAGGATGTTTATGAACTTGGAAATCTTTAGGGTAGACTCATGACCTTCAAGATAAACTAGTCCAAAGATGATAACTAACTCAACTAAGTGCATGGAAAATGATTCATTTCACATACACAATAGCTAAGTTAGGGGTTGGTTTAATAGATGTTTAAGTCAAAAAGTGTTGGTGTATTAAAAAAAAATTCAAAGTTTGGTGAAGTGAAGGATAAAATTTGATAAAGGGGTGGATGAAATGTTTGACCCAATGTTGACCTAGAGTGAACCTTTGTGTGACAAGACCAAGATAGTGAGAAAAATTCTAGACCTCTAATTTTTTTCAAATCCTAAAGACCTAATGATTTAGATAGGTTCAAGATCATGAAAAATACTAGGTTTTTTACTAAAAAAGAATGCATACAAGTCTGAATTGTTCCTTGAAACACATTTGTATAATTTGTATACCAACCTAGTTCTATTTTTATGAAGTGCTAAAAGGTGTTTTTGGAGAGCTTTTGGACTAAGATTCCTAAGTTTAAAGTGATGACCTATAGACCTTCTCTTGGGGATTCTGATTCTATGTGATATCATTTATAGAAGTCTAAGACCATGAAAAAGGAGGATATTTATTTCCATGCAAGTGGTGGTAATAGGGGCCATCCAACCTCAATATCAGTTTTTTCCTCTTCTTTGTCTAAGATTGTTACTGTGTTTCTCCACTGAATGGGTGTTTCCTTCGTTTCAAAGATGAAGCTTCTCAAACTACTAATTATATAGATTTGTTAACACTCAATTAGTTCAAAGTTTGGTTGAATGATAGCACTAGTAAGATTAGGTTGTTCAATGGGAGCGATCGGTCTCCAAATGGTCATGTGGGGTTCAATTCGTCAAGTTATCTTGCTTAGATGGGTTTCTTTTAGAACAAACACTTGTCTTGATTAAGTTCAAACTAAATGTTTATGTCAACAACATCATCAATTCCACAAAGTCCATTTTGTGAAAAGGATGAAGTCAAGGGCATAGTTACCTAGGTTAACTTTGGAAAATATGGATTGAGATGTAAACCAAATTATTTAGAAGTCTCTAAGAATAAATTCTTAGCACAAGTAGTAATATCAAGGTTTTGTCAAAGGGTATCCATACTTAGACCAAAGAGTTTGAAATCTTGAGGAAGATTGTGAATGTTTGTTTGCAATGTTTTGGAACCAAGAAAAGTATTAAACTGACTCACAAGCATTTTACCATCCTAGGTTCAAAAGATACTACTTGGTGAATCCCCACTTGGATTTCTCCGAACACTAAGATGATGAGAACAACTAGAGATTTGGTGACATTGGCTCCCCCTTTCTTGCCACACACTTCTCGGGACCACCAAATCTAAAATCCTGAAGATCTAAAGATCTTAAAGATTTTTCTATTTCAACAATGAATAGTAAAATGTGGGGCAACTTCGGAATGACCGTTCCTGCACCAACAAGCATAAAGGTTTTTGGATTCTAAACAATTGGTTCGTAGTAAGGACTTTCATTCAAGGTGGCCATACACGTGGCAAGATTAGCTCAAGATTATTTCAATCAAGAGGCCTCCTAGTCCCTTCCTAAGAAGAGATTTTGAAGTACTTATCACATAGATACTAAGGGTGACACTTGACAGAATGACACATCTGCACCTGTTATTTATGACTTTCATCACAAACACATTTTTATATAGTGACTTGAAAGAGCTTGGCTTTAGCTCATTACCGCTTGGGTCGTTCCCTCCTTTCGAAGTGGGGAGGTAGGCTCTCTAAAGATAAATAAAATCAAGGAAGTACTTTTGTTGTTCAATCTCCTAGTTCCGATGATGTAGGGAGAGCATTTACAACACATTTTCCTCACACTAGCATGGGTTTCATTTTAATCCAAATTAAAATATGTGGGTGATTATACAAAATTCCATAGGAACACTTTTGATTCCTGAGATCACCGAATGGCGCGAGAGAAGAGCATATGCATTTAATGACACAAATGTGAATCACAAAGCATAGAAAACACTTGTTAATTTTAACCATCAAAGCAAAGATGAGTTTGTTTTAAGCGCTAAAAAAATTGTTAAGTTGTATTGTTCAATTTTAAACCCAAAGTAAAATGATGAAGTGAGGGTTCATTTTAAAACCCAATTGAAAGCTAGTGTGGTCCTAATGCATAAAATGAAAAGCATGATAAATGGGTTATAATCACCCCAAAGTGTTGCAACAGTTGTTATAATCATAATATTTAAGATAAGAATGTTTCTTCACTTCAACTTTTATCGTCCAACCTGTAAAACCCAGTTAGCCTAAAAACCAGAACAAAGTCAGAGGCATGTTAGTGACCAAATGAAGTAGATAAATTAAAGCACATGTTGAAAATTGATCATTGCTTTTCTTACCAAAGCAGGGCATCACAATTCATGATAACATCGCTATAAATTAGATGAGTGTCACTCTAGTGAATTTTAATGTTGCTTTGCATAAATCCAGTGACGACGGGAGTGCCACTATTTTTAAATTCTCGATACCTCCAAAAGTATTCAGCATTGTCATTTGTTTAAATCAGCATCAGGGAATTAAATCGGCATCATTGTTTCAGATGAAAATAGCATCGCTATATGGAAATGTCCAGCAAAGGTGTCGCTAAAACTCTGTGGAGCATCATTGTATCCTACAAGAATTAGAAAAAAACATAATTTGAGATAGAAATTGATTAAATTTGATTGGTTATGCCCTCCTAGTGCCCCTCCTAGTGCCAAAATGTGACCAATGGATTAGTATGGACTGACTACACTTGATCCATGAAGAATTGAAGCATATTCATGCCACTAAATGTCAATCCAATAGAGATCATTCAAATTTAAACTAAACTAAGCATTTATTAAAAAATAACATGCTAAACAATGAAAGCTTTTAAAATGCCTACTCTAATCCATTGAAACATATCCTATTGGGGGATTGGTGTCATGTTGATGTGAAATGACAACCCTTTCCCAATCCCATTACTAAATTCAAGCTTGTTTCAATCAGTTTTATTGAAGAAAACTGATGAAACCATTGCGAGATGTGTGATGAAACATGATTTAAAACTAGATTACCATGATGCAAGCTATTTTATCATGATTTATGCTAAGATGATGAAGATATGTAAATGCAAAGCTAATCTAAATGGATTCTAAGCTAAAGAGATGAAACCCTAATTAATAAACAAGCTAAATGTTTGCACCTAAGTTACCATAAAAACCATTAATGGAAGATAAGCTAATTAATGCAAGTAATTAAGCTAAAATGATGCTAAGAAAATGCTAAATATGAGTGAGTGTGAGCGATTTCAACAACATGAGTTTGCTCTAAAAAAGATGGATCCATTTGTCTCCAAATAGTGCTTTATTTATAGGAAAGTAAATGAGAAATGGAGGGTTGAGATTGAAAAAGCTAATCAATGGTCAAGGATGGAAGGAGTTGGAGGCATGGATCATGGATTCTCATCAATAGATGAGAATCAATGATAAGGTTTAATCAAGGGTTCACCTTTTTCCAAACAAACACACTTTCAACTTGCACAAGAGGTCACAAGTTAACTTGCACATGAATTTAAGTTTGTTACATAAAAGGAATATTCCCCTTTTTCAAATGAGTGAGGAAAGAAAACATTCTTTGGAATATTCTCATGGGTGAGGAAAATATATTTAGTTAATTAAAACCAAATTAAGTTGTGTAAAGGAATATTCCATGGGAATATTCCCTCTTTGGAGGAATGTGCAAAGGATGAATATTCCCTTGCAAGTGGGGGATTAGATTTATTAGTAATTGCTAATTAAACAAAGGTTTAATTTATGCAATTAAGGGGAATTAGATTATATTCATTAAATAAAGTGATTTAATGAAAATGGGCAGGTGCTATGATATTTAATTAAATAACTTAGGATTATTTAATTAAATCAGAGGACTTAGGGATTTAATTTAAATAATTTGATTTATTTAATTTAATGAGATGAAATGTTAGCATGGAAGGGGGTGAATTAACCTGATTAGATTAATGGGGTTAATAGATGAAAATGGTGCAATTAATTAAATAGCTAGGAAAATTTAATTAATTAAATGAAAAAGTGGATGGGTTTCAAGATGAAATGATGTTCGTATACCTGATTCAAGTGTATGATATCATTCAGGACATTTTCCATTGTCTACATAAGGGAAAATTTCTTCAAAAATTATTCCAACAATTCAAGATTCATCATCATGTCAAGCATATCAAGAATCAAACATGTTATTGAGCTAGTGTTGTGATGTAGCATTTAAGATCCAAGATCAAGCATTGGTCTACTCCTATTGTCAAGATCAAGATCTACATCTTCATGTCCATCTCATGTTGAGTTGCAAATTTACAAGACATCATTTACAAGGCATCATTCAAGGTATTATTTTCCATGATTCATATTCTTTGTTTCATGTTTCGTGCCTTCATTTCATTGTCTCATCATTTGGTTTAATTACCTACAAGGGGTTTGACAAAGGAAAACCCCTATTCCCTAATAATCAACACTTTTTCCCTCTCTTTGTGTAATTGCATATCTAGGTGCTTTGAAGGCTTGAAGGATCATTAAAGATTAGGTTACAAGCTTGGAGAAAGTTGTTGGAGTTGTCTCCCCATTTGCAAGGTTGTAATCTTAACCAAAAAGTCACCTACAACTCCAAAATCAAGGTTTCAGATCCGAAAACAAAGAGGAACAAAAATAGCAGACACTAAAGACTAGATCTAGATTTTAAAGCTCCAGAAAACCCTAACTAGACTCATTCACCACTCCTGGTGAATAAGTCCCAGTTTAGGTTAATTTTTAGATTTTTGCAGTTTTGAATACCCTTTTTCGAGAACCTGTTCTTACATACAAAAACCTAGATCTACGATTGATTCGCCCAAATTGGTAAATGAGTCCTAGTAGACCTAAATTTTAGGATTTGCAACATTTCCAGCCTTTACAAGCTTCCAAGTGCACACAGTCCTTCCTATAGATTTTTGTTTTGTTTTATTTTATTTTCATTTCTAGGTCATTTAGTGAAGCTTTGCATTGAACTAGGGTTTTTCATTTCATCTTGCATTATAATTTGCATTGCATTTGTCTTTCCAAGTTCTTACTTGGTGGTGAACCCCTTTGTTAGTTTACAATCAGCCCCTGGGACAACCCTATTGCAAGATCTCTTTCTCCTTTGCATTGAGATCTCTAGGGTTATTGTTGAATGAAATTGGAAAGTGGGTGTGATCTATGTCCTAACACCATATGCTAGCATTGAACCACTTTTTCTTCATTTCATTTTGTGAAACTGCATTTAGAATACCTTCTTTACTGATTTGGAGTCCATCATCATCCTAGATCAATCTTGCATTATCTTTGGATTACATTTTGCATTAGTGAAAGTGTATATAGGTTGCATTTTTGTATCTCAAATCATTGAAAAACACATAAAATTTACATTTGCATTTAAGTTACAGATCATACAAACTAAAAAGCATATAAAACACTTAAAATTTCTTTAAAATTGTGGAAAAAGCTCCAACTAGGACTCATTCGTCCCTCTGGGAAAATTAGTCCCAATCTAGATTTGAAACTTCCTTTAATAGTATTAAAAACCTCATGTATGTGCTTCCTAAGCTTGTTGCTAACATATAATATAAGTTTGGAAATTTTTGAGAACAATTTTTTTATGCATCTAGGTCGAAAACATCAATTTAGGATAGTCATTTTTTAAATTATTTCAATTGCAAGCATCATTAGATCTAAAAATGCTCACATTTCTAAAACTTTGCATAATATGGATAAAATTACTTTTCACTTTTGTATATACAATGTTTACATTCATAAAAATTTGCATAAGTTTGATAAACATGCTTTTCATTCTTGGATATACATTGTTTGCATTTTTAAAGTTTTGCATACATTGGATAAAAGTGTTTTGCATCTTTGGATATACATTGTTGACATTGTTGAAGCATTGCATGAGATGGTTAGAAGTTCTTTTCATTCTAGGTCAAACAATGTTAGTGTCTTACATATCTAGGTATGCTAAGAAAAATTTCACATCCCCTCCCTATGAGAGTGTTTTAGTGAAAGAGAATACAACATTGGACAATACTAACAATCATATTGTTCTTCTCTTGATTTATCTCTCCTATTGGTGAAGAAGATATTTTTATGTTAGAAGAACCAATCAATGAGAGTTTTGAAAATCCTATTTTTCTCTCTCCTTCTACCTCTCTTATTAAGCAAGACATTGATGAACAAGAAGAAACAACCATAGGTAATCATGATGATAACATAACACAACAAGAGACCATTAAAACCTACCTACATAACACTTCAACTAGTCTACATTCACCTCCCAACACTTTCCCCTCTTGTGATAATATTTTGGAGAATGGAATTGAATGTGAGGAGGATATGTTGGTGTTGAATGATCAAATCTTTAAGATCTATAAAAACCATTTCTATGATCATTCCCCTACCTATCCTATTTTGGAATACATTAAGGAACAAAGGAATGAAATCATAAATGATCATGACAATCACATTTGTTCTTTTCCTAGTATCTCTCATAATTGTGAAAAAGATACTTTGATGTTAGAAAATGCAATCAATGACAGTCATGGGAATATTTATTTCCTCTCTTCCCCTAGAGAAAACATTACCGAACAAGGAAACACCATCATTGACAAGCACGAAAAATCCAACCATCGATCATTCCCCTACTTCTGATGAAGTCATTTCGGAAGAACCAATACTTCAATGTCAAGAACATTTGGTTTGTAGTTCTCCTAAAAACTCACCTCCTAGTGAGGATATCATGGTGGAAGAAAATGAAAACATTTTAACTTCCTTAGATGATGGTGAAAAGATGACACTAGCTTTCCCTTTCTTAGAAATACATCAAACCAAAACCGTTGAGGTTATAAATGCACAAGTGTCCATTAGATCCACCTTGATTAATGGACCTCCTACATACCCCGTGGGACATCCTAAGAATCATCTAATCCTTTACCCACCTACACACAAAACTCAAACTCATAACAAACCCGAACTTGTCCTCTACCCACCTAAGAATAACGTGTCGCAACAACCAAGTCATAATACCATTGCTCTACATATAACACTAGAAATAATCCCCAACCAGGACAAACAACTTAAATATCCCTCCCTTTTTTGAATCCCATTTTGCCCAGTGCTCCTCATTTTCTTGCACAAAGTGGAAAGGAGTATGATCTTGTTGAACAAATTAAGAATACTCTCGCTAAGATATCATTGTTAGACCTTATTCAAGCCCCCCCCACTATCATAATATGATTCAAAGTTCCTTGCAACAAGTTAATATCCCTTCCAATGCACAACCGAATGACATAGTAGCCATGATCCAAGGAATAAATGCTGACATTGTTTTCCACCAAAGTGACCTCCCCCCTTTGTAAGTGCAAAAACAAAATAAAGCTTTCATAATAATATCTTGATATAAAATGATAGGCATAAAGTGAACCCTCGTCGATAATGGATCTGCTCTTAATTTTTGTAGCATAAACCTCTTGGAGAGGCTTGGTGTGGACAAATCAAAAATTCAACCTGAATCTTTATCTATTAAAGGATTTAACAATGTAGGAACACAACCGCTTGGTGTGATCAATTTTCCTATTACAGTTGGAAAGGCCACATTAGAAACACTGATCCATGTTATTCCTCATGATATTTCATATAATCTTCTCTTAGGTAGGCCATGGATTCATGCAATGAATGGGGTACCTTCTACTCTTCATTGTAAAATGAAGTATATTTACAACAATAAAGTGTACACACTTGAAGCTGACCCTGATCCAAATAGTTGTTTAAACATTGAGAAAAATAAAGAGAATCTTTTGAAAACATTAGCACCAACTACACAAGTGGAACCCATGCAACAAAAAGACAAAGAAAAACATATTGAGCAAATCATGAGGATATTAGAAGATGATCGGGGTTCCTTAGACTTTGAACCAAAATTCATGGGACAATACAAGATCATAAACAAAGAGTCTAAAAAGGGAAAAGAAAAAGTGGTAATGTCAACACAAAATTTGGAAGACCCTTTGAAAGCATCCACCTCAACTAGTTTAGAACAAAACATTACAACAAAATTTGATGAAATTGACTATGAACAACCACCAAATCCAAAAGAAATGAAAAAACTTTATGGAAGAGGTTATGAACTTACAAAACAACTTGGTTATAATGGAAAAGGATGTGGTGATAGAGAACAAGGTATATGCATCCCTATAGAGCCTCACACGCAAGAAAGGACTAGTGGTCTTGGTTATTGCCCCTCAAAAGAAAAAAACAAGCCTTCGCTTAATATCAACACTATTACAAAAGATTCTTCCTAGCTGACTTTAACATTAGTGCATTCTGAACTAATAGACACTAGTGGTCTTGATTATTATCCTTTGCAAGAAAAAAAAAACACAAATAAATCTTTTCTTAATGTCAATGTCATTATACAAAACACTAATGATTTGAGCTCATTAGATTTTACACCCTCTTGTAAAGGAGAGAACAAAATTTCACGATTTAAAGACTCTTGTGTAAGTATGACATCTTGTACTAAGCAAGAGATATCTTTGTCGCATAATAAAGGAACATCTCCTACTTTTGATCAAGAAGGTATCTTGTCAAGACTCCTCCAAGATCATTTGATATCCCTTCCTCCAAGAACACGAAAGAAATTATACTACAAGAATTCATTTTGTGCATATCACAAATTTCATGGTCATTCTACTAATGAATGTAAGGCTTTAGTAATAAAATTCAACATCTTAGGGACTGTGGTGCTCTTCCTTGTGTTGAAGCACCTATTTCCTCTAATTGACACTTATTTTGTAATGTCACCAATTCAGCCCTACGCTCTTCATTTGTATATTAGCCCATTTCCAAAAATCTATAGACTAAGCAGAGGTAAAATTAGGATTTCCTATTTTATAGGGGTTTTGATGCATTTTTGATGGCTTGCATGTTAGAGTTTCAGATGCATGTCTAGTGGATTTTTTTGGGTTTTCAGAGAGCTTCACAGTGGTATGTTTTGCAAAGGCATTGGGAAACTTTTTAGAATTTACTATTTTTAGTAATTTTTATTTCTGGCAGTGCCAACTTGGGCAATAGCATCAGTAGTCAACTCAGTTTCCATTTCGAGCAGTGCAGTTTGGAGCATATTTGGCTTTCAGCATTTTGAGGCTCATTTAGGGTAAAATGATTTATTCTAAGTCATTAATGTTTTAATTTCTTATTGGCCCCCTTGGCCTAGTATTAATGACTTTAAGTTGTTTTAAAAGGTGGCTTTTGAGGGTGGATGCCTCATTGAGGGATAATTTAATACTTCAAAAGTTAAACATTATTATTTGAGCCTTGGATGCCTAGAAAAGGTGAATTAAATGTTTTAAAAATTAAAATATTTCAAAATGAAATGGGCTCCTTTTTGGAGGAAGTTGGAAATCCAATAGTCACCTTCAATTCTATAAAAGGTCTTTGCTCTCTCATTTCTCATCTTTGGAAAAATATAACGTTATGCTGCTGGTTTGAAATCCATAATCTGGCTAAGGGAAAGCTTAGCAATTTGTCTCCATTCTTCGGGCCTAAAACTATGGTTCCCTAGATGGTGGATTGAGAGTGTGCTTCATTCAGAAGTGCACACTGAGCTTCATTGTTGAAGAATTTGATGTATTTTTCAGTTTTTGAGCTTGCTGGTTCATTCATGGTTGAAGGTGATTTTCATATGCAGCTCTTTGAATGACTTTTAATTGCACACAGGTATTGGTTCTTTCAGTTTGTATGCTTGAGGTATCCCTATTTGTGCAAGATCAAAATTTATAATAAAGTGGATCAATTTTAAAGAGAGGTTGACCTTCTCCTAGGGCCATACCATTTCAAGAAGATAGCTTTGAAATTTGTGTCTTCTTTTTGGTGTTTGATTTGGCCTTAGAGTTTCATGTGAGCTGGTCACCATGTTTCTTGTGATTAATTACTTCTAATTTAAGGTGATATGGTGAAGTATTGTGAAGGTTATGAAAATTTGCATGTTGCATAGTTGTTGGTTGAAAAATTATAGGCTGCTAGTTTTATATCAAACTTAGCTCTTTTCTTGATATGAGATACTTCTTGGGAATCTATGTTGCTAATTCCATGTGCATTCCATTTGGAGAAGATAGAAGCATTTTGGAAGAAGATTTGAACAATTTAATGATGACCAGCTACTGCCTCACCGAAGTTTGGTGAAGTGTGGTAAGAGATTTGAACATTCCTGATATGTTGCATTTGTTGGTTATGAAAATTCAGTTTGTTGGTTCATTATATCAGATTGAACAAAGTTCAGATTTTGGCTTGTAATTTTGTATTTGTGAAGATTAAAATTTGGAAGAATCATCTTTCAAGTATTTGCATTGGTTATGTTATTGTAACACTTGTAAATTGCATATTTATTTCATTGTAAGGCTGTGAATTAGTAGTACTAATCCAGTCATTATTATTGCTGCATTTACTTGTGAATTATAATGCAAAACATTAATTACCCTTGGATGGTTTACCGTCAGTGTGGAGAATAAACTTTGTAACTCTCATTGTACCCACTGAAAAGTGGAGAATTCCCACTCAAGAGTGGATGCCCGCCGCAACGGGTGAATTAGTTGAATTGTTTGTAGTATTCCCCCCACTATTTAAGTGGTTGAGTGGAAATCTTTATGGTTGGTTCACCGCCTAAGTTCTTTCATTTTTTTAATACTTAATCCGCCATATGTTAGCACCTTGCCTTCAAAGGGATCTTGTGTGCACATTCTTGGTGTTGAGTTTATTTTGTACTTCCAGTTGTAATCATTCTATAGTTGTTGAGTTATTAGATCCTAGGGATCCTCTGACCATATGCCCGCCCCTCTTCCTTAAGTGGTTTTAGGGAACATTCTTGGTTAGAGTTCTTTTCCGCATCATTTTGGTTTGGAGTTAACCTTAACGGGTGCATGTGCATTGTAATTGATATTGAAAATCAAGAGAAAAAATTAAGGGGCATATTTCAAATTTTCATCCTATTTGGCTCATCCTTGTCCTACACTAAGTGGGGGCAACGTGTTAGTTAGGCTTGTCCTCATATGTCACTTGTCATTGTCTCTTTTGGCTAGTTAACCGTCTTTCATGTAAATATAAGAGCAAGCTTGGGATGTGGATGGCATGCCTTAAGTTGGCTCACATGTGACATACTTATTCATGATATTGTTTGATTTGGAAACATATGACTTGGCATAGGGATTTCCGAATAACCTCTCATTTATTCTTCTACTTTAAATTAATTGCTCATAGTAATGGTGTTAGCAATTGCTTTAAAGTGGGGGCATACATCAACACTCATGTTTCAATGTGCGGTTTTATTTCTTCTTGCGATGTGCCCTTTTCTTGGTGGTGTCATGGGGCTTGATTTCCTCTGAGAGCGTGATATTTCTTTGACTTGTCTTCTCTTGGAGACATTAGGCACAATGTTCCCTAAAAAGAGACCTTGCATGAACTAAGAAAAATCCCTTTGAACATACCTTACACTATTTTTCATTTACAACTATTATATGACCACATCGCATAACACACTTTGCTTGCTTATGGTGCCATCTTGTTTGTTCATGACTTCCAAGAATATGAAGTTTTGCTTGCCTCATGAAGCTCAAAGTTCATTTTTTTTTCATGAGCTCCAATTATACGAAGTTTTTATTGTCTCATGAAGCTCGAAGATCATTTTGTGTGGCACCTTATCAAAGTTATTAGGAGGTATAACTTTGGTATGGTTGGTTGGGAAGCTGATTTGAGGCATGACTTTCCTTTAGCCACTCGCACATGTGTGTGAGCGCATATCAGTCGTATGTGTCTCACCTTCTTGGATTACTCACCCAATGGATAACCTAAAGCTCCATTTCCTTAGAGTGAGCGTGTATTTTTAGACAAACAACCTAGATCTGATCCACATCATGTTGGACAAATGATTGAAGCTTGATCCACCTTTTCATTTTTGCTTATTTTTGTTCTTCTTTCTTCTAGCTATTGACATTGCATGTTTTTGTATCTTGATGTTGCATATTATACACCTTGTGCATGTCCTTTTGTGCTTATGTTGGTTTGACTTAGGATCTTGGATCCTGGGGGCTTGATCACCTCTTCGATCTTTTTCATCCTAGACCATCCACATCGGTACACTTGGACTCCTCTTGAATGTCTAGTGTGAGTTTGAAGCAAGTTCATCCTCTCACTAAAGTGGGGGCTAGATGTAATGACAGAAAAGAGTCCCCCATTTCATTGCTTGATTTCGGAATAATTAATCACAAATTGGACTTGATATCACATTGATCTAGTTTTGTGATGTGTTTTACACATCCACATTAGGTCTTTGGCCCTTTTAAGCTAAATAAAATTAACTTTTCCCTAATGTAATGTTGTAAAGTGTATTTATCAACACCTTCACATTAAATTTAGGAGGCTTGTAAATTAAGTGGACTTAATCTAGTGTTGTAATGTGTTATACACATTCACATTGGATTTAGGGCCCTTTTTAGCTAAATAGATCTATTTTTGCCTTAATTTACTCTTGTAAAGTGTATTTATTTACACTTTCACATTGGATTTTTGGCCCTATTATATTTATGACCTTCATTATATCATTAATAGGCCCCTATGACCCTATATTATGCATCCCAAGGCATATTTCGATCAAAAACCTGACAATATCAACAAATAAGCTTAATTTACACAATCCTCGACACTTTAGCAACCAAAATAGGTCCCATGGGACCCATTCACCACTTTTGGAAAATGAGTCCCATCCAGGTGGGACCCATTCACCCAGCTTGGTGAATGAGTCCCATTTGGCCTATTTTAAAGGTTTTAAGCGAGAAAAAATGGGTTTTAAGTTCAAATTTTATGTATGTCGACCTTTGGGATCTAATACACGGGATATTAGATGGATTGTCTATATAAATGAGCTTTCAAATCACTATTTCACATAAGCATTCATGATATCAAGTCAAGCACTCAAGAGTTAAGAATTCCAAGACTTCACAAGATCATCTAGAGAGCATTCAAGATCATTTTTATTCAAGGGCACAATTCTTCATTAATTGTTGCAGCAATTCAAGATCCATCATCATGTCAAGAATATCAAGCATCAAACATGTTATTGAGCTAGTTTTGTGATGTAGCATTGAAGATCCAAGATCAAGCATTTTTCTACTCTTATTGTCAAAATCAAGATCTACATCCTTCATGGTCATTTCATGTTGAATTGCAAATTTACAAGACATCATTTACAAGGCATCATTCAAGGTATTATTGTCCATGATTCATATTCTTTGTTTCATGTTTCATGCCTTCATTTTATTGTCTCATCATTTGGTTTAATTACCTACAAGGGGTTTGACCAAGGAAAACCCCTATTCCCTAACAATCAACACATTCTCTCTCTCTCTCTCTCTATAATTGCAAATCTAGGTGCTTTGAAGGCTTGAAGGATCATTGAATATTAGGTTACAAGCTTGGAGAAATTTGTTGGATTTTTCTCCCCATTTGCAAGGTTGTAATCTTAACCAAAAAGTCAATTACAGTTTTGAAATCAGGGTTTCAAATCCGGAAACGAAGAGGAACAAAAAGAGAAAACATTGAAGACTAGATCTAGATTTTAAGCTCTAGAAAACCCTAATTGGACTCATTCACCACTCCTAGTGAATGAGTCCCAATTTAGGTTAATTTTGAGATTTTTGCAGTTTCGGATACCCTTTTCCGAGAAACTTGTTCCTGTATAGAAACCCAAATCTAGGACTAATTCACAGATTGACGAATGAGTCCCAATAGGCCTAAATTTCAGGAATTGTACGATTTCCAACGTCTACAAGTTTCCAAGTGCACACAATCCTTCATGTAGCTTTATGTTTTGTTTCATTTGCATTTCTAGGTCATTTAGTGAAGCTTTGCATTGAACTAGAGTTTTGCATTTCATCTTGCATTATACTTTGCTTTGCATTTGTGTTTCAAAGTTCTTACTTGGTGGTGAACCCCTTTATTGGTTTACAATCAACCCCTAGGACAACCCTATTGCAAGATCTCTTTCTCCTTTGCATTGAGATCTCTAGGTTTATCCTTGAATGAAATTGGCAAGTGGGTGTGCTCTATGTCCTAAAACCATATGCTAGCACTGAACCACTTTTTCTTCATTTCAATATGACATAACTATACATAACAATTTTCCCACTATGAAAATGTGTATTTAAAATTTTTAGAGGTGGTTTCTCCCCTTGTAAAAATTTTACATGCCCCCATGTCTAAGGCTAAAGAAACATTTTAGTTCCTTCTAATATAAAAAATTGTATTACTTTAACTAATGTATTCTAATAGCTTAATAATTCACCAATTTTTTTAAAAATGATCTTAGGACCTATGGATTATGGGTCCACAATGTAACTTTAAACAAAATTTGATGTCAATTTATTGTCTTTAACTAACAACAAGTATAATAACAACACTTCCTAAAAAAACACATAAAAGTAAATGGAAATTGATATAGATATAACAAATTTACCATTACTAACTCTATTAAAAAATTCCTTGTACAAGAGGGTACCAACAAAATAGAAATAGGAAAAAAGTTGATTTTACATTAATACTGAAAAGATTATCCATATACCTAGGAAAGTTGTGAGAAGTTTGTAATTTATTTTAATGTTGTAAATAAAATTACTTATGGATCCTCATGATAATAAGTTAGAAGAAATTATAAGTGGAAAGAATGGGATAGAAGAGGTAAAAATTGATCAATGGAAGGACTAGATTACCTTAGTGAAAATAAGCCACATTACATAATCATTCCAAGGAAATGAACATGACTTTGTGACTGGTCATCCTTAACCCAATTCTATTCTCATTGACTTTGCTTGTTAAAACCATACAACTTACAATAGACAATAAATTAGATGTGGATGGAAAATCAACTAAATTGATGTAGTGTTAATTATTATCAAAATGTTATAAATATTCAAAAGGTTGAAATTATTAAATTTAGTTTTGTAATGTAAAAACTAAGAAGAAGAGTCAACAATATCTATGATTTTAACATCAATGTTGGACCTTTTGTACTATATTACAACATGTTATATCACAATTTCACAATATCTACTTATATGGACATGTTTATAGATCTCTCCAATTCACAATATTTCATATATTCCTAAAAAATATAGTGCTCAACTTCTTAGGCCCCATTTTAACTATAGATAGTCATAACTAATTTTTATTCTTGATATACACAAGTTTCCTCTAATATTTCATCATATACTAGTATTAATATAAATAATTAAGTCATAATAAAGTCATGAAACTCAAATAAGACCATGTTTATATTTCTCATATTTACCAAACTCATTGTCAAATAGTCTATGATAAGACTATAAAAGAAATCACAATCCTCTATCACTAATATTTTTATTAACCCTAACTAATTGATCGACTTAACCTAAATCATCATAACAATTAATTAGCTGATAGACTACATATAATGTGAGATTTGAGTGTACAATAAAGTTGAAGCTCGGGCTCTCCTTATGGAACTTGTTCTTACAAAAAAATACAAGATTAATAAAATTTGGATTAAGGGTGACTCAAAACTAAAAATTATCCTTCTTGGCATCTGAATTATATTTTGCAATTGATTTTACTCCACTTAAAAAGACTTTGTTTTCTTTCAAATCAACCATTGTTACAGGGAAGCAAATCAGCTGGCAGATGGTTTGGCGAAACTAGCTTGTGAATCTACAGATAAAGTTACCCTGCTTACGATGGAGGACCTTCACAACTTCCCATCTCTCCAATCAATTATTTCTAATGATGGAAAACCCCAAAGAAAGGAGTAAATCTAACTTGTTTGTATTGGATGTGTTGGTAGGTTTCTTGTGTGCACCTTGGCTGATGTTTGTATCCAAGTTGGTAAATCTGGAGGCCTCTAAATCATGATTGAATATCATTACAGTAATTGGCCTTGGTTACATTTCGTGTGAGTCATTTTTTGGTGCTCTATGGTACATTCAGGCTGACTGGTAGTGGGTGGTATCATCTGCATCATTCTCCTCATTAATGCTCTCTTATAGTTTCAATGTATTTTAATGATTTTGTGCCAAGGTGGTGTCTTCTCATCACTATTTTTTGGCAAGTTGTGACTCTCAAGCATGCAATTTGCATTTAAAGCACTCATAGTCCTCATTCCTTGGCATTATTGTATGTGCATGCTTTCCTTTGGTGGTGTTCTATTGTCTCTTGTGTTTGGTGATTATATCATGGAGTTGGATCCTCTCAATAAACATGTGTTCATCCCAATTCCAAAATGGGAATACTCGGAATTGGGTGCTTTCTCGTCTAAGATGTTGAAAAAGGCCTTTAATATTGATTGTTCTCAGGTGGAGGTAGCAGGTTATTGTAGGTGATCATATTCTACACAGGCATCCGCATCTACTTTATCCCTCCCAAGTAGCTACTATTTTCCTTTCTAATGCTATGGATCTCCTTCAACATTATGTCCTAGTTGCTCAAGTGGCAAAAGATTATGTGCAAGATATTTTTTTATTGGTCACTCATTAAACAATGTCATTCGGGATTACAATCTTCATAATAGGAAAGCTCTGGTTGGGGGTCTTTTGGCATAAAGATCTGATGAAAAATTCTGGGTACTTGTGTATTTACATGGCTCTAAAACAAGCTCTGCAAGTGTGTGAGGAAGAAAAAATGGATGAGGCTTTCAAAGTGCATAAGAAGAAATTGGGTACATGCCTTTGTGGTCAGGTTTATGAAGTTTGTCAGGCCATGATTGTTCTACTCACACATGTTGCTCATCCTCCCATGCCACCTGCAACACCGACTCTAAAGGAAGAAACTTGCTAGTCCTCTGCATAGTTCTATTGTAGCTTTTTTGTATCATGGGACTGGGGGTGTAAATTTTTTCTTGGGTTTGTTTCATCTCTGTCTTGGGTTATGGCTCTTGGAAGCCCTTATTTCCTTGTTTTTGGGCTAATTTTGTATGGTATGGCCCTCTCCTATAAATGTTAGTGGGAAGTTTTGTTTCAGGCCCCTTCTTTTCTCGATAGCTTATATTAGGCTTTATGCCTTTTAAGAGTGAATGTTTGAGATGTTAGTGAGGATTATATATATTAAAAAATAATATGGGTTTTGCTCTCTATTATCTTATAATAAACTATATAATATAATCTAAAATATTAATATTAAAAATTACAACATTAATTGATTGAAAATATTTATACTTAACCTTAATAATTACACCTTAAGTTAACTTTCTAATCATTGTCAAAAAATTTATTTACACATGTATCACAGGTTAAATATGAACCTATGAACTCACATCTAAGCTCTCTTTTCTATTTTCAAACTTTTTAATATATTTTTATCTCACAATTATTATCAACCACATTAAATTAAAAATAAATTTCACCATACTTGTATTAAGAGAGTGCCCCATCTTATTTATCTAAAACATCTCCACATTTTGTTGGAAGAAGACTCATTAATTTCTTGTTCCCATCATAACAATTGCCTAAAACCATCACATCATCTTTCATCTATGTTTCATCATCTAGCACAATCCTCTTATTATAAAAACTCCAACATGATTTTCTAGTTGTCATGGTTTTAGACACATTGTAGACGTGGCTATAGGTATTATATAGTCATGGTTGTAGGTTGCAAACCTTGATTGTTGTAGATAGACATTAACTCTATTGAAATCATTTTTTTGCACTTCAAGTACTTGTGACATGCTAATTATCATAACTAATATGGGGGATTCTATATTATTATGAAAATAACTTCTTTAAGATATAACCATTCAAATAAACAACATACATTTAAACAAGTAGTGCTTTTATCAAATTATCAATTAACAAGGTTCTTTAAAGGAAGTAAATGTCTTTGAAAATGAAAATAAAATTAGGGAAAATGATCATTAGATGAGGCAATATTGGTTTTGATCAATGTTTACTTGTTGTATCCTACTTGGGGTAATTTTTGGATACTTCAATCCTTTAGAATCTTATGGGTTTTCACCATTGGCATCCATTAGTCAAACCTATTTGGTTTTTAACCTAATATTAGTAGAATGAACTTATCCTACTAACAAGAGCCATAGATTCTATGTCATCTTGCACCTTTATACTTGTTGAATGGATAAATATTCCTCAAATTAATTCACCAAGTAGAGATTAGTATAAGTTATTCTTAAAAAATTCATACATGTTTTATTTAATGAGTAAAGTAAACCAAATTCATCAACAATCAATAACATGATTGTTTAAACACACATGTACACACAATCAAAATGAAACATCATAGTTGATAAGTTTCCACCTTAGTCCAAATTACAATGGGACTATAGCTATCTTACAAGTTAATTTTATAGAGGTCATGATAATACTAATCATGAAAAAAGGCTTTAATTATCCAATCTATAGTCCATGTTACTATATGGAGAGAAAAATTCATCAAACCAATTCCCTTTTCGCATTGGATTTCTTCCCATGTCTCTACAAAGATTGTCATTATCTGTGATTTCAAAAGTGAAATGACAAGTTTTCTGAAAAAAAGGTGTGATTCTTTCAAGGTGTTTCTCAAGCTCTTTTGCATTGTCCTCCATTTCCTTGACACTTGGCATCACTAATTTGTTAGATAGAAAATGAGCCAACCATTGGGAGCGAATTTCTGAAGAGTGCAAATTTGACAAACTCTCTGAATAGCCAAGGATTGCCATTTGAGGAATGTGTGGATGGATGAGCCCCCTACAATAACATAATATCACAACAATTTCTATTATTTGATCCTTGAGAAAATATTTTCTTAAATAAGTTTAAGTTTTAAAAATGATATGAATAACACTCTATGATTGAAGCTCATAATTTAAAATTTCAACTAAGCCTAGTACTTTTTTCATCTTAAGTAATGAGAGTACATAGTAGGATAATATCTAAACTATAAGATTTACACCTCAAATTATTAACCCTAATATCTATAATATGAAATCTCATTTTTAATATTTTGATGAATAAAAAACTTTTTAATAGAATTTTAATATCAATAGTTTAAATCACAATCTATGTTCCATTATCAAGATAATAAAGAGTGAAGATTAAAGATATTGAGAGAGTGAGGATTTTATGTATTAAAAAATAACATAAATTTCACTCTCTATTATTGTATAATAAATCATATAATATAATCTAAAAATATTAATATTAAAAAAACAATGCAAATCAATTGAAAATATTTCTACTTAATCTTAAAACTTACACCCTAATTCAAATTTCTAACTATAAAAAAAATTAAGTACATGTATCACCTTAAATATGAACCTTGAAACTCACATTTAAGCCCATTTTTCTAGTTTAAAACATTTTAATATATTTTTTATCTCACAATTATTATCAACCATATTAAATTAAAAATAAATTTCACCATACCTATATAAAGAGAGTGCACCACCTGATTTCTCTAAAATATCTCCAAATTTTGTTGGAAGGATAGTCTTTAATTTCTTGTCTGCGTCATAACCAGTGCCTAAAACCACAACATCACCTTCCATCTTTGTTCCATCATCTAGCACAATCCCCTTATTATAAAAACTCCAACTAGATGATTTCTTAAAATGTATGAAGCCTTCCTCTACTTTTGGGAAAAAATTGTTAGGAAGTACGAAAATGCTACAAGAAGTTAGTTCTTGTAGAAAGCTTATATCTGGAATAAGTCCATACTTTTTCAGGGGAAATCTCCAAAGCATGGAAAGCTCCACAAATTTAGACATTGCCCATCTCTGCATAAAAACATCAATATTTTTATGAGTGGGGATAAATTTGAATTTAAATTATGTATGTAAATCCAAACCAAAAAAAATTATAATAAATCAAAGAAATTTACCAATGGGGCAAAAAGGTATGATATTAAGATAAAGAGAAAACCCTGATTTGGTTTTCCAAGTAAAAATTGTGTACAACGTGTTCCATACAAATATATCAAGTGTACTCCCCAAATCAAATAATCCTCAGGAATCATCCAGTGGGTTCTTCTAAAGACCATGGTACAAGGAGGGTCATTATCTCCTATAAACACAAATCAATTCTCTTGTAAATGTAGATCCACAACAAAACACCAAGTGCAATTTTATAATTTGCTTTTACTATAGCCCCTACTACAAACTAAATAAAAGATACACAACATTTAGAGTACATATTATACCTTGATTTGCTTTGGCACATTCTAGAGCAAAATCTATTGCTGATTTTTGATATCCAATGATTACAACTCTTTTTCCTTTCACAGTTTCATAAGCCTCTTTATCATCTAAGGCAGAGTAATCCATGGTATGCAAAACTTTTCCTTGAAATACTTCTGGCCCTTTATTCAGAGGAAATGATGGGATTTTTGGTAGACCCCCGTATTTACCAATACATAAAACTAAGAAATCAAAGTGATGCCACTGTAGGAACCTCACACAAAAATCATTTCAGTAAACAAGTAAAAATAGAAGACAAATACATCAATTTTACTATAAATAAACCTTATTAAAAAAAAAATTATGAAATTCGATAATCTTAATATTAATCAATAATAATTATTGATTATGAATTTAAAGATAAACTTGAATCAAGCACTCTAAGTTCAAATAAAAAATTGTGATCTATAACAAAATTGTTAATATTGATTATTTGCATCCAATATACAAATGGAAGAAATAATAAAATAACTTAAAAGTCAATGTAAACCTCACCTCTTGTATGTATTATATCTGGATATCAAGAAACCTACACTAAATTTGACCTCAATTGCCAATCTTCCTAAATATCTAAATATTTAGGTTTGTAAGATTCCAGGACCCATGTATCCAAAACCATTGATCTATAAGGCCTCTGTGTAACATAATGGTTATAGCCTAAAAAAAATACTTTTTTAAGTTGAAACCATTGATCTATAAGACCTCTCTTAACATAATGGTTGCAGTTTAAAGAACATTTTTAAGTTGAAACCCTTGATCTATAAGGCGTCTCTGTAACATAATGATTGCAGCTTAAAAAACACTAAAGTTTGCGATTATGGGCAAGGACAAACCATTTCATAAATATAAATGATGCCAAAAACATGAATTAGCATGTAGTTTATTGTTACTACCTGGATGGATTCTCCATCATTTTTCTGCACAGCAAGTTCCCAGACTTCCCCATCATCATACGGGCCTCCATTCTTACCCCACAATCCAGCAGATGCACCACTTTCATTGCCACTATATCGGATCTCCACCACTTTGGTATTGAACAAAATGCAATCCAGCAGCCCAAAATGGTCTGCATAACTGTTAAAATAATCCATAACCTGGATGTGATTGGGAAAAATGGCAGTAACATCACTTGGCCATGGAAAATCAGTGAATTGGTAGGCAGGACGAAGGGACTGCAGTTTTGATGATGCAAACGTTTGTCTCCATACTCCTCCTATTCCTTGTTTAGCTTCAAATACAGTGGGTTTCAGACCTATGCTCAGTAAATATTTAGTTGCAAGAAGACCACTCACTCCTGCTCCTACAACACCCACTTTCTTTTGCCTATAATCAGTAGATCTATCTGCTTCTTGCAAAGAACCCTCTCTGCAGATAGCCATGACTGCAAACTACTAGCAATACAGAGAAGACCTGAGAAACTAATTATGTGGTTCTGAGTGCTGCTAGAACAGATATAATGCTTAACCCACATTCAGTTGACTTCTTGTTTTAAGAATTTAAAACTAAAACAGATCCGCCATGATATCACCTAATCATGATGTCGTTGGGAAACAACTTTTTAAGCTGAAATCGGCTAATAAATGTTGATGCATCGTTGGCAGGCACATTGACATACGTTTCTGAAAGCGAGTCAATCCGATCTCATGGCGATCAATTCGGCATAAATGTGGGCATTCGTGATGCAGTTTTGATTAATAACTAGCAATTGCACCTTGCGGTGCAATTAGGTACGCCGAAGAGGTGTGGGAGGTCAATTAGGAAAAATTTGGGCCTTTTTTTAATATATTTTTGTAGTACATGAGGTCAATTAGTAGGTTATTTAGGAAATGATGTTTGTTCAACAAAGATCTTAATGGAGAAGTGATAGTTTCAAATGAACTTGGGGAGACGGGTCTAAAGTAGGGCGGGAGTCTATAGTGGGGACAAAAGTAGTCTTACGTGGGCCCCACAGTAGACCGCCTTAATATGCAAATGTAAATCTCTTTTAACCCACAAAGTCAACAAAGGTACTCAATTTACTGTACCGTAAAAATTGTATTATAATCGGTTTATATTTGTCCTTAACACAAATGAATTATCGCAGTCTTACATGTCAAAGAATATTCAAAGCACATCTGACACCACAAACATACAAGCCATATTCATTCTAACTAGCCCATAGCAATACAACTTGCAGCCAGAATAAACAATTAGTATAACCCACACTCCCCTTTAACATCGCCACTTGCATTGGCTCACGCCCAATATTTTATGCCAAGTGGCACGAGGAGATCAACTTCGGGCTAAGAATGTCCCATCAGCCAAATCCAATCCAACCCACCCCCTGTCCCACTGTGCCATCAATACAACACTGAAATGGAAAGAAATCATTCACAACTGTCCCATCTGTCAAATCCATTTGCACAGCAACTGGTTCAAACTTCAGGTTTGCCACCTGCAACCTCCAAAACAAAGGCAGTAAGGCCACCACATTCGCCAAAACAGCAAACAAAAATTGCACGCCATAAATACATACAAACTATGCAATTGAAGGCACCCAAAAAAAAATTCAAATTTGAAAGAGGAGGACCGAAATTAAAGACTCCATACCAAACAACGTTGAACATATAAAGAGATTTTGAAGTTCAAAATTGCATTTCCATTAAGCACATCTCACTTTCATATTCACTGCAACGTTTTCCTAGAGGCAGAGGAACAAAGAGGAGAAGAAGAAGCAACACGAACAACACACTATCAACATTCAAGTACTTTACAAAAAAACACTCTTTATGCCTATGAATGCCAATCTTAGACTTCTTCTTTTTCATTTTAACTATTCATGTCCATACGATAATATGTAGTAAAAACCATGGTAACGTTTCTCAGGAAAACCTATTACTCAACATCTGGGGTTTCAACTTATACTGTTTCTGAATGTCTAACAAGTTCTTTTCATTTTCTACATTCTTCTTACGTTCTTACTGTTTCCCAATATACATGTGCTATACTGACTTTAAAAGTTATGTGACCCTCAAACCTGTAACTCTATTTGGGGTTTCATCTTACAGAGTTTGTGTATGTTAAGTCGTTTATAGACTGTTTGTTGGACTTTTCAAAATGGCTACCAATATAGATTAGTTCTACACACCTTAACTGTTTTCAAGCATATGAAAGTGACAATTATATCAGGTGTTTCAACTTTATCTATTTATGATTGTCAATTAATTTCAGTTAAATTTATGCTATTTTTGTTATGTTCTATATGCCTAGGTATATAAATCAGTTATTTGCACTGTAAATGTTTGTCACCCACTACCTATTTGAACTTAACACTATTTATGGATTTCAATGCTTTCAACGTCCTTAAATTCTGATTGTTAAACCCTATGTGATTGTTGAACAAGGCCAGGTAACTTTTTTGCATGGCGATGTCATTGTTGCAATTGATTCTTTCAAACTCACTATCTGGGGTTTCGACTAATATTGTTTATGATTATGTATGAATGTTCAATTTCAACATTTTCATAGACCAGAAACTTGTAACTCATTATCACGTTGTTTCATGTTTGATGCCACTTGATGAATGGCAATGAATTTTAGTTATCTACATTGTTAGTTCCATTCGTCTTTATGGCATTACACAAACTGCTTTCATTTCAATCAAATAAGTATTAAACATGTCCAATTCAAACAAAATAGTATGATAAAATAAAACTTCAACACTTACCGAATTTACCATTATAAATTATCGGCTAACACAGTAAAGGAATTCAAAAAAACAAACATGCATCACTTTTTCTTTAAGGGTGTCCAATGATGTTTCTTATCATTGTTTCAAACATGTCTCAATAATGTGTGTAGGTTCAATATAAAGTTGATATGAGGTCCAAGCCAATGAAGAAGAGAGCCACAACAAGGTGGCCTGCAAGTCAACAAGGGGTTTCATTCCCCCCTGAAGAACAAAATGTAAAAGCAGAGACAGTTTTCCTTGTTACTGCTCCATCAGGAAAGCAGACAACAACATCACCATATTAGGAATTGACAATGAATGAAACAGTTAATCATCAAACAAATGACATGGTGGATGGCTTGACTCTTCCCTCAGCCCTACCCCACTATTTTGGTTGGCAGATGGATCTATGAAGGAGGGTAATGATAGTCTAAGTCTTCCATCACCCCATGCCCAACCCTCTTGGTTGGTTGATGGAGATACCGATGAGGGTTATGACAGTTTAAGCCTTCCCTCAACCCCTACCCAACCATCTTGGTTGGCAGATGGAGCCAAAAAATTGGGTATTGTCTTGCAGTGCGAATAAGAGCAAGGAACCTATTCATTACATTCTCCACCTGACACTTTTTCCATACCACAGTTGGTAGATTACTATGTAGATTTGAGCAAGGAAATAGAGCAAAAGGAGGAAGATAGAGCTAGAAAGCAACAGGATAGGAAGGAGCAAGAGCAGAAGGAGTGAGAGAAAGTTCAAAGGATACAAGATAGGAAGGAAAGAGAGAAAAAGAGGGAACAAGACTGAGTTTAAAAGAAACAAGACAAGAAGGAAAT
>VDFB02000003.1:662396748-662429248 GCA_007258455.2 Sequoia sempervirens | reverse complement strand
CCCTTTCCATGTTTGGTAGAATGAATGAAATGAAAAAAACATCTTGCAGACAAAAGAATTGTGCATGGAAGAACATAATAATACAATTGCATGGAAGTATGTCTTATATTTGTCATTATATATATATATATATATATATATATATATATATATATATATATGTTCACTGAAGGTCAATGAGAAGCACTAGGATATTGTGGATATAGAAGAAAGATAGCAAGAAAATAGGCATGAGCTTGATGCACAAAGGCTTCATGAAACATTCCACACTCTTGACCCCTTCCTCCTTAATCACATCAATAGTTCTGTGAAGCCTTTGTGCATCAAGCTCACTCCTCTTGTCATTATATGTATAAATATGTATATACATATATATACATATGTATATATATGTGTGTAAATATATAATTACATATACATATGCATACCTAATTATATATGAATACATATATATACATATGTATATATATGTATATAAATATATATATATATATATAATTACTCTCACACACACACATATATGTATATATATATATATATATTTATGGGAACATGCACAAGTGGTAGGGTGACGTGGCAGACTAAATTTTAAATGGTGCTTGATAGGTGCCGGGGTGATCAATTTAAAAAAAAACAATATGGGTCGATGCACAAGTGACAGGTTGATGTGGCGGGCTTATATATATATATATATATATATATATATATATATATATATATATATATATATATATATATATATATATATATATATATATATATATATATATATATATCTATATATATATATATATATATATATATATATATTTGTATAGATATATATCTATATAGATATCATATAGATATATATAACTATAGATATATAGATATATAACTATATATATATAGTTATATCTTCAAAATGGAATAAAAGATTCAAAATGAAAACAAGCAATCCCATTTTCATATTTGGGAATAACAAAAAATTAACAGAGGCAATTTGCAGAGTTAAAGTTCGTGCAATGTCGAACACAAGAATACAAGTGCATGGACAAAAACCTTGTAATTGTGAAGCAGTCAAATGGTATCCATGTTTATGTATTATTCTGTTATTCCATGCACAATATGTATATATATTTATGGAAAGATAAATACATATATAAGAACAAAATAATATATTTGCATGGCATATTAACATCAGGATGAAAACAAGGGAATCCATTTTTCATATTTGGGAATAACAAAGAAATATTAAAGGAAAATTGCATAGTTAAAGAGTGTGCATTGTGAAAGAGAGGAATACAAGTGCATGGTAGAGAACCTTGTAATTTTGAACGAGTGAAACCCTTTCCAATGTTTGGTAGTAAGTATGAAATGAGAAAGTCATTTCACAGACATTACTATTGTGCATGGAGGAACATAATAATACATAAACATGCCAGAATATCTCGAAATGAAAACCAGTCATACAATTTTCATATATTGGAATAACATGAGAATATTATAAGGAAATTACAGAGTTAAACATGAATGCAAGTGCATGGTAGAAACCCTCAAAATGATATACATTAAAACCATATGAATATTTCCTAGTGAGAAGCAAATATATTGTATCCATTTTGATATTTGGGAATAACAAACAAATGTTAAAGGGAAATTGCAAAGTTCAAGTTTGTGCATTGTGAAAGCGAGAACCCTATAATTTTGAACGACTAAAACCCTTTCCATGTTTGGTAGTATGAATGAAATGAATAATTTATTTCATAGACATTACTATTGCGCATGGAAGAACAGAATAATACATAAACATGCTAGAATATCTTCGAAATGAAAACTAGTCATACCATTTTCATACATCGGAATAACATGAGAATATTATAAGGAAATTGCAGAGTTAAACACGAATGCAAGTGCATGGCAGAAAACCTCAAAATGATATACATTAAAACCATATGAATATTTCCCTAGTGAGAAGCAAATATATTGTATCAATTTTGATATTTGGGAATAACAAACCAATGTTAAAGGGAAATTGCAGAGTTAAATTTTGTGCATTGTGAAGGCGAGAACCCTATAATTTTGAACGACTGAAACCATTTCCATGTTTGGTAGTAACAATGAAAAGAATAATTTATTTCACAGACATTACTATTGTGCATGGAAGAACAAAATAATACATAGACATGCCAAAATATCGACAAAATAAAAACCAGTCATAGTATTTTTGAATTTCAGAATAACATGAGAATATTATAAGCAAATTGCGGAGTTAAAGTATGTGCAGTGAGGAAGACACAAATGCAAGTGCATGGTAGAAACCCTCGAAATGATAAACATTAAAACCATATGAACATCTCATACTAACAAGAAAATATATTGTATCCATTTCCGTATTTTGGAATAACAAACAAATGTAAAAAGAAAATTGTAGATTTAAATTTTGTGCAATGACGAACAAACGAAAACAAGTGCATGGCTGAAAACTAGTCAAACCCTTTCCATATATCTTTGAACAAGTGTAATAGTAATGGAAAACCATTTTAAACTAGTAAAACCCATTTCATATTTTGTATAAGGAAGAAAATATGAAAAGCACAATGCAGAGTAAACATCGTGCAATGAAGAAGGGATTACTATGAGTGCATGGACGAGTATAGAGAAAAATAAAACCACTGAAACCCTCCCCACATTTCATCCTATGCATTAGATTGAAATAAAAAATTTCCCAAATAAATATTTTTAGAAACAAAGTGCATGGTAGAATAACGTCATAATCACTCAGAGTGGTAGAGGCTGAGTGAGGTTAGAAACCTCACCTGAATGAGAACTGGAGTTGTTGAGAGTGTACAGCCAAATGAGGAAGTGTGAAGAGTCAAACGATGAAGCGTGGAGAGCCGAACCAGTTTCGGTGAGAAACAAAAAAAAACAATCGAGAATGTTTGCGAACAAAAAGAATGATAGTGAGAGGGATATGTGAGAAAGTGGAGTATTGAATGAACCTTGATCTCTGATTAAAGCACCCAATAGACAATTTAAATGCAAAGTGACATGTAAGGGATGTTGGGAGTGGAGGAAATGAAGGAGGCGGTGAGCATTTAATGCAGTGAAGTGTTGGTGGAGGGTGGTGAGGCTGTCATCTACACATGACCGTCTGATCTACTATACTTAGATGTGCTTGTCGATTAAGGAGTCCAGTGGGCTGCACTTTTGGGTAGAGGGAAAAACCGGCCAATTTTGGACATGTCGGCATAAAATGTGCTTGACAGGTGGTGGGGTGATCGATTTAAAAATATATATATATATGGGCCGATGCACAAGTAGGGTGACATGGTGGGAAAATTTTTAATTTTTTTAGGTCCACGTGGACTGCCACGTGAACCTGCAAAGTTGACCCACCCTACTTTGGGCCCCTCTCCCCTATGCATCCACTTACACATGGATCCAAACACGACTGAAACAAAAACTCTAAATAAAGAAGATAATTAGGGTCACCTTATGTTTGCAGTAGGGAGGGAAGGAGAGATGGGGAAGAGTGAGAAAGAGAGAGGTAAGGAGATAGAGATAGAGAAGAGGATATGGATAGATATGGGGATGGATGTGTAGAAGGAGAGGGATGTGAAGAGGAGAGGGAGAGATAAGGAGAGGGAGGAGAGAGGGATATATAGAGATGGAAGGGATAAATATAGATAGAGGGATGAAGAGGGAGTAGTAGAAAGATAAGTATAGAGATAGGAAGTGATATAGACAGAGAGACAGAGATAAGGAGAGATATAAGGTAGACAAAGACGAAGAGATAATGAGATAGAGATAGGGGGAGATAGAAGAATAAATATGGAGAGATAGAGATAAAGATATAGAGGTCTGGGAAGAGGGAGAGGGAGACAGAGGGAGAGAGATAGATGGATAGAGAGAGGGAGACAAGTTTAGAGATAAAGGGGAAGAGAGGAAGATAGAGGGAGAGAAATAGACAGAGAGATAGAGAGATAAGGGAGACAATTATAAAGAGATAGGAAGATAGAGAGGCAAAGATAGAGAGATAAAGAGGAAGATGGAGAGAGGGAGATGGAGAGAAAGCTAGAGAGAAAGAGAAACAACCAAAGAGAAGTAGATATAGACAATAAATATGGAGAGAGGGAGAGATAGAGAGATGGAGAGAGAAATAGGGGAAGGTAGAGGGGGAAATAGAGATATATGGAAAGAGAAAGGGAGAGAGATGTAGAGATAGAGAGACATATAGGGGAGAGAAAAAATATCTTCTTAATCAAGAAGGTAATTAGGCTCCATTATCATAGGGAGAGAGGGAGAGAGAGAGAGGGATAGAGAGTAAGAGGGGTGGAGGGAGAGATGGAGTGAACTTTTATGGAGAGATAGAGATTGAGAGACATAGAGGAATCAATATAAAGGTCTAGGAATAGGGAGAGGGAGAGAAAGGGGAAGAGATAGGTGGATAGAGAGATGGAGAAATTTGTAGAGATAAAGAGAATAAGAGATAGAAAGGAAATGCTTACAACCACGCAAGTGATGAAGCCTCCAGCCCGTGAGTGTCTTCAAAACCTACATGCGTAAGATCTGGAGAAAGTATTGGGGCTGTATAGGGGTTTTCCCCAGTCAATCCCCCATTTTGGTGTTCCCACCTCCACGAATAGCCAGATAGATAGAGAGAAATGAACTGAAATGGACAAAGCATGTGGTGAAAGAAAAACCTGCTTCAGGAGTAGAACCTGCACCACCAAGTATGAGTGATAAAAGAAAACCCCACTCGAGAAGAACCTATATCACAAAGTAAATATGCAATAGATGTTGGGAATAGGATGTCATTTAATTTCAATCCTAAACATTATTTATTTCATGTATCTCCTAAGTCCTTAGAAAGTGTTCTCAAACACTAGGATTAGAAAGAGATTAATTATTGAATGAAATAATCATGTTAATTGACATTTGTAATTAATTATAAATGTTAGGAGCATGTGAGGGCATACAATATGAGTTCTTAAATAATAGGGGCACATGGGGCCCCACATGGAAGGTGGCACTCACCTCAAGTTAAGTTAACTATTTGGAGTAAGAGATAACACTTCTGTAATGCTTGTAATGATCCTAGAAGTTGGGGATTGATGTTTACATGCATGAAGTTCAATTTAGTTCAACTCAGATTAGATCAGTTCAGTTTAGTTCAATTCAATTCAGTTTAGTATTAGTTCAACTCAGTTCAGTTCAGTTCAGTTCAGTTTAGTTCAGTATTAGTTCAACTCAGTTCAATTTAGTTCAATTCAGTTCAGTTCAGTTCAGTTCAGTTCAACTTAGTTATTGTTCAGTTATCTTCAGTTAGTTTTAGTTGAATGCTAGTTGACTTCAGTTAACTTGGAATGCATGACTAATGACTTGAGTTGCATGACAAATAATAGGTGACTACTTTCAGTTAATAGGGGATGACCATTCTTGCATGAATGGTGGAGAGATATGTTTCAATTAACAGAGAATGACTTGGACCCTCCTTGGGCACCCAAGTTGGCTTCTTGGAGTTATCACTTTTGCATGCTAAGATATTTCAAAACGCCGAGTTAAGTGGGCCCATTCTTGGGTGCCTACTTTGAGGATAAGCTTTGAAGATATCTATGGGATAAAGGTTGAGTTATGACTTCAGTTTCGGATGCCCAAATGGATGAAGGAGTTGATTTGACATTCTTCTTCATGGTTGAACTCTACTTGCAAGAGACAGGAGTAGGTTTTTGGTGATAAGCTTTGAGATTTGTAATTGTAACTCTTTGGAGTTTACAAGGTTGATTATTTCCTATTTATCTCAAGCAAGTTGAAGAGAGTTTGTATCAATTTTATTGCAATTTGTGAAGAAGATTTGTTGAAGGTAGAAGAAGCATCTCAAGGAAGGATTGGAATTATTGTAATCTTATTCTAAGATTAAATAATACATTGATTCTTGGTGGAGTTTTTTCCCGAAAGGGTTTCTCCATGGTATATGTTGTGTATCTTCTAATATTCTATCTAATTCTTCTACAACCTTTTGTCTTCATTCTACAAATGATAAAATGAATTAATCAAATAATCACCCACAAAGAATTTATAACAAAGAATACATATTTAGATCAGCAAGTATAATAGTTTTACAAAGTATTAAGCTACATAAACACCTCAATTTTTGACAATTGATAGGGGATATGGAATCCCATGATGCTCACAAGCATGAGATAAGGGAGATGAAGCTACAAGGCTTAAGGAATCCAAAGAGGGAGACAAAGAGAGCTACAAAATCCAAGAGAGCTACAATGGTTTTTGTGAGAGCTTAAGAGCTTAAGGCTATTGTAGCAAGCTGTATGGAGTTATGCAAGCAAGATAGCAAGAGAGAAATTCCAGAGCCAAGGATAGAAGGGAGCTAGAAGTGAGAATGAAGCTAGAGACACAAATGGATTGAAAATATAACATTTAAGGAGAGAGGAGAATCAAAAAGAAGTTTCCTGAGTAGTTACAAGGCATCTCGAGCCGTTACCACCAAAAAAATTAGATGACAAGTGGAAAACATGTATGGAAATGGTCATTTGAACATTGAAACATCACAGGACACTAGCGCGGCACGCGAACATCCCTGCGGCATGCTAGTTTCCAAACATATCATGCTACAAAACGAAAAGAATGAGAAAAGCATAAGGTTCGATGAGAAGTTGACACATGAGAGTAGCTGCTAAAAAGGGGTGTGGAGTATCCTAAGAAGGGAAAAAGGATGATGCAGGGGATAAAATGATCCTACACAAATACTAAATGAGTGGACACTAAAGTGGATACAAGAATGTATGTAAAATTGCAAGGGGTGCAATTTTTTGACATTACATTTTGTCCCCACTTTAGTAGACATATGAATCTACACTAATATGCATGCTAAGGGAAATCTACTAAACATGAATAACATCATTATGCCAAAAGGATATTGTAGAAGAAACAAATAACTCTTCAAACCACGGAAGCATGCCACTAGGATGAAGTCCTACAAAACAAATGCATTAGACAAGAAAAACTTTCACAAGAAAACAATGTTAGAACATAAAAACACATACACACATGAACCTAACTAACTAGCAAGATTTGAGTCAGCAAAGTGAAAGAGACCTTGATGTGAAAGGTTGTCTTAGTACTATGTGTCATCCCCAAATTAAGAATAATAACACATAGAAGAATTCTAAAACGGAGTGAAGAATGTAAGGATTGATTGTTTCAAAAGAAGAATGCTCCCAAAAGATAGGGAAGCAACCAATGTTGAAGAGAGAAAGAGAATATACTCAGGATGAAGAAGATGTAGATCTTCAATCTGGTATATACAATTGAGAATAGAAGAGAAAGGCTCAATGAGAGAGTGAGAAGGAGGAATTCAAATTTCAAGAGAGATGGTTCCATAGGTATTCTTTCCTGAGGAGGTTTGAACGAAGTCACTTAAGTCCCGGAGACCAATGATGGACATATCCCACAGGATGAAAGCACCTCACAGGCCTGCAAACCTGCAAGGAGGCAACCTCCAAGATCTCTCACATGAAGGAAGCCTCATGAAGTATGTGCCTTATAGGCCTGCAGACTATAAGAAGGTATCCCCAAAGATCTCTCACATGAAGGAAACCTAGATGAAAGTGCCTTATAGGCCCGCAAGGAGGTGTCCCCCAAGATCTCTTACATGGAGGAAACCTAATGAAGGGGACTCCACATAGTCAAATTGGAAAGCAACTTTACAGGTGCACCTGCAAAGTGACATGTGTACCCACATATAAGGCATGTCCAAAAATAAAGTGGCCACACAGGAAATCAAGCGGGCAATCACACAGACTGTCAACAAATTGGAAGGCTTTCAAAGGCGTCCCTTAAGAACCCTTAAAAAGAGAAAAAAGGGGTCCACTCAAGGGACGCTTTTCTTAAAATTGTATAAAGAAGAGGGGGGTCCTTAAGAAGGACATACATCTCCATAACAAGTTATCATTGCCCCCAGCATACAGGGGAGGAGAACCATGCAAGATACTTAGAACATATAGGATAGAGGTAAACCTCGATATCACTTATCATGCAAAGAAAAGGTGGGTGTATCAATCAAACAGGATTTTGATGGCACCATAATCACAAAGTTGTATTTTATCCTTCAAGGCCTTACATTCACTAGTGGAATGGAAAAGCACTCGATGGTATGCACAAAAAGAATGTTTTTCTTTATCATGTTCATGAGATTTCTTGCGTGTAGGAGAAGGAAGAGTAATTAAGTGGTATTTTAGAAGCCGCAACAAAATATGCTCTTGCTCAGATAAGGAATAAGGAGTAGGAAGCAACCCTTCTCTTGTGAAGAAGAGTTTTATTTCCCAGAAGGGGAAGGTACGAAGATAAAAGACAAGGGCGGATGAATCTTTTCAACATAACAAGGTTGAGAAGAATTCATGTCACTCAACAATGGCTTCCATTTAGATTGTTCATTCGAGCAACCAAGCCGCAAATTACACTTATGGGGTATGAATTCTATAGGGACCTGAATGCCTTGTTTATTACACCCACAACCTTTATGCCCATAGTCATATTTAGAGACTAGCTTAAAGTTGGGGCCATAACGTGTTTGCAAATCTTGAGAAGGAGGAGGATCTCCATAGAGAGAATCATTCCAGCAATGGAAATCACACTCTTCTACGAGATCACTATCATCCCTCTTGATATGACTACCAACATTATCCACTTTAATAGAGGTGTGATCATCTTCCTCAAAAGGAGGATCGACATTAAGGATATTAAAACTATTGCTCACATTACCCTGTGATACAGAAGAGTAACCATCTTCAATAGTGGGCTTGGATGATGTTATTGGAAGGCTTAAGTGGATCGGGTTGACTTTATTTATTCCAACGAAGGATTCCCTAAAATCTAGAGAACCCCAATCATCACCAAGACATGCATTTTCTTGAGAAGAGGTAGACTTAGGATTTCTTGCTTCAGAAGGATCTTCTTCAGGGACATCTATCTCAAGAGTATCCTTTGTAGTAGGTACTATTGGAATAAACATCGACACATTGGAAGAAACTGAAGGAATAAGAGTAGACACAACTGAAACCTGACCAGAAGTTGCCATCTCACATAAGTGCGTAGCCTCAGGGTCAGCCTTGATTGTGACTATGTCATGTCCCCAAAAGTTGTCACTAAGATAGCAAAGGCATACTTACAAATATTATCGATTTGATACCATTATAATTATAATTGTCAAAAGACAATATTATAATTATAATATGATGAATATCGTAATGCCCAAAATATGCATATTAGGTTATATAACCATTGTAATAATATGGAATACAATTTCCAAGATAAGAAAATAAAGATAACCTAGAATATCATTAGATATAAATATAAATATTAACATTTAAATATATATAAAAATAATATTATAATTGGACAATTATGATAAATACAAATATTAATAATTTACTATTATTATAATTACCATAAGACAATATTATAAATATATAATAATAATAATAATAATAATAATAATATATTGACAAATTAATATTTATACTTTAATATTAAAATAACAAATATTTAAATTCAAGTAAATCAACATTGGAATAAAATAATAAATAAAATATAATTGAATAAGATCAAAATTATAATAATTAACATAACATACTCTCATAAAAAATAAATACAGATCATTATTTATATCTGTTGTAGATCCTATACAAATATTCTCATAAATATAAATAATTGTTTATATTTGCATGATCATTATCATTTAAATATAAACAATGACCCTTTAAAGTACCACTTCCCTTTATCATGCATAAACAATGGTAAAATGCAGCAATTAGAATAAACAACGATTCCAAGGAAAGCAACGTTTCAACCAAGGGAAGTGCACTGACTAAATACGTGACCTTTCCTCAAGCAAAGGATCAATATTTAATGAGAATTATTCCAAGCAAAAAGAGGAATCAATCGGTGGCTAGTGGAGAATAGAGGATCAGGCAGTATCGGGAAATAAGAAAGAAGTATTTAGCATAAAGAAACATCTGAATATCCTCCAACCCAGTGAATCATTCCAAAGACATCCCACATTTTGATGGCAATGATATTTGATTATTTATATCCATAAAATGGATAAGGGGTGGTGAACAAAGAAAGAAATATCTAACATAAGGAATATGTGGATATGTTCTTAGCTAATAAATCAACAATATTAAAAGGTAGTGAAGCTTTCCCAAGGAATATCTTTTAATTCTTGTAGGTTGTGATGAAATACATACTCATACAAAAAATGAGTATTCTAAGTTAAGAGGTATATATCTAAGCATAACAAGAATAAAGATAGAAAAAATAGAATGAAGAAATGTGTATATAACACTCATACAAGTCTACAGATCCGCCTCTTATCAAGTATGATTCCCATTATAGTATGGATTAATGTAATAATTTGTAGATAAGAGTTATATTAGTATGCATCTCAATGTATAGATCATGATTAGTATAGTATATTTGTTTATAGTAAGTTAGACATGCATATCATATTATCATAGGCAAGATATGCATATCATGCTATTAGTTTCACAATTAATATGGACCCATCTACTTGAATTCATAATCGATCCATACAATTAGTAATTAATTCTAGTCATAAGTGAAGACGCAAAGTCTTCCCATAATAATAATGATCAATTATATATGAACAAGAACATCGTATGATGACATTACGATTTGATGCATGAATGACTCTATTCATTCACTATGGTGATAAAGGGTAAAATAGAATGCCATCTTTGGGATTTGGATAGATGTTTAATATCTACCCTAATGTACTTATGAAAAATAATATAGAAGAATCATTCATAGGAGTGATGAGGAGGGAATGAATAATCCTTTGACAAATTTATATCTTATTAGATATTATCACTTAAATTTATTGATCTCTAACATTGTTAATGTCTCTTTGAGGAACACTTGAATGCAAAATTCGGGTTTAAGTGCTTCCATTAGAAAGGGGACATTACAAGTGGTATTAGAGAAACTTTCCTGCCACCTTGTGAAAATAGTGTATGCAAACTTACCAAAGAAGAAGACATATTCTATAAACATATAGAAAACACATTCTGATTTATGCAGATTGGGTATGTCTTGTAACCATTGAATGCAATTACTTTGATGTTGGCATTCATTAGCCTTATCATATTTATTGTATGTAAGTGTAAAATAATTATCAAGATATATGGATATAAAGATAGATAATATGCATACTTGTGCAAGAGTTGGTGTAAATAAAGTCTTGTACCTAGTTAATCCATTACTAGGGGACTTATTTACATATGTTAAGTTTACTTAGGTTATAGGAAGGAATCTTTCTAGAAGATCTTAGTTGTCATTAGTTGTTATCTTATCTTTTGACTTGTAACACATGTGAACCTAGGTAAGTGTGATTAGTTGTCTCATGTCATATGATTAAGACATTTGTCACAATCCTATGACATCTTGTATCTCACCTTGGATATATAACCAAGGGGTCTCTCATTGTAAACACAATCACAATCATATCATTGAATCATATTGATAAGAATACAGTTTATTCTTGTCACATTCTATTCTCTCTTTTTGTGCTTTCCATTTGGTCTCAAGATCTTGGCATCCATAGTCAATTCTAACATGGTATCAGAGCTATATCTTAGTTCTAACATGGTATCAGAGCAGGTTGGGTGTCATTGGAGAGTCCTTTTCTAAAGAGAGATACCAGATTTGGGGGTGTTCCAATTTTGGCTCTTTATTGCAGGTTCAAATTGGAGCTTGCTGGTGCAAATCTAAACTCACCATTGCGTCTAAAAGGTTCGAGAAAGTTGATTTTTCCTTTTGTTTTGTCCAAATCGAACGTACGAGGCCAAATCTATGAGGGTTTGAAGTTGAAGAGTGGTTGCTAGATCTAGAAGGTAGCTGTATTTTTGGAGCATTTTGGGTCAAATCTGACCTTTCCATCGTGTCCAGAAGGACCAAAAACCCTAAGATTGATTGCCAAATCGTCCAAATCGGAGCAGTTGTTGGTGAGGCAAAAAAAAAATTCCTAGGGAGCCGTACGACCCCCAGGTCATCATCATTGCAATGGTACGATTTTTTTCAAAAAAAAATAATTATTTTTTGCGAAAAAAATTAATTTTCAAATATTTTGTAAAAAAATTCACAGTTTTTTAATTTAAAAGGGTTTTATTAAAAATCATTGTAAAAAAAAAGGGTTTGCACCCTGCAGACGTACAGTCTACAACAAGTATAGGTACTTGACGGTATTGCAAAAGCCACGCGGCCTACTGGTTGTGGCCCCTATGGGCCCACCTCCCTGTTTGGTATATTAAAACCGACGGCTCATTAAAAACTTCGGCGGTCTTAAAATAAACAACGAGCTTCATAGAAATTCGGGCATAGTTTGTTAAATCAGCCAATCAAAGTCTAAAAATCCGACAGCTTTCAAATCTGAGTAGAGAATATTCTTTCGAATATTCCATTGTTGGGCATTTAGGGAATACACTGAAATTTTGAAGAATATTCCGACCAGAGGTCAACGGTGATGGCGATGGTGACGACTAAATGACTGCCAAATTTAAGCTAGAATTTTCCCTACATCAACAACACATCAACGCTGACATTAGTGCCCTTGAAAATTTTTCCCTCCACGGTTGGCAGTTTTGATTTTCCAGTCCAACTTTGAAGCTTCATATCTTGAGCTCATGACCTCCTTTTCTCGAGCAATTTTTTTTTATTTGGGCTAATTTTTCATGCTCTTCACAGTGATGTAATCAGTTTTTGGTTTTGGTATATGGTTTTTCCATAAATTTCAGATTCTCATAGGTGTTGCTACTTCGTCCTCATTTTGGGAACTTCGGGAGCTCATATCTTGCTCCTACGGTAACATTTTAGGTGCATTTTTTTTTGAAAGTGCATGATTTTTTATGTACTTCTCAATGGTATGATCATATTGATCTCATTTTATACCAAAAATTGTACTTGATTATGTGGCCTATTTTGGCATTTACATGTACCAAGATCAATACCACTTTGTTGTTTTTGGCAAGTGGCAACTGTAAATGCACTAAGTATAAAGTGCCAAATCAGATATTGCTTGGGGGGGTTTCTTGATTGAGTAATTTTGGGGGGTAATCTTGTAGTGATTGGTTGAATTCTTTTGCTTGGTTTGTGTTCTTGCAAATGGGGAAATCACAAATTGAACTTCTAACTCCACATAATTATGCTACATGGAGAAAATTAGTATGGAACTATCTCATGATGAAAGGTCTAATAGGTCATATAAAGGAAACCACTCAAAAACCTACTGATGCTTCAAAATTGGCAAGATGGGAGATTAATCGTGAGAAAACACTTGGATGCATATGTTCATTAGTCTCATTTGATTTACAATTTAATATTGAATCATGCAAAAAACCTAAAGAGGCATGGGAGACTTTTGAAAAATTGTATGGTAAAATAGATAATATTAGGGGTTATCAAATTGATAATGATTTGATGATTCTTGATCCTAAAAGCTTTGACCACATCCAAGACTAAATCTCCAAAATCAAGCAACTAAGAACACAGTTGAAGGAATGCAACATTGAAAAAGAGGATTTACAGTTGATTCTAAATGTGTCATCCAAGCTTGGTCCTAAGTATTCAGTGTTTGTTTCTGGCTTTCATACCCATCGACTTTATATGGGAGCATCATATGTTGATCCTAAGTTTGATGACTTTGCAAATCTCCTAATCCAAGAGGAAGCTAAGTTAATGAACATGGGTCTAATCAAGTCTTCCAAGTCACAAGCATTGTTGACAAGTGAGTCTAAGGGACATAAATAATTAGAGAATCTTGATAAGAAGTAAAAGAAGAAAAAGAACAAGCCATTTAAAGAATCAGAATCCTCATAAGGAGAATCATATAAGAAGGAGAGGCCTTTTTGTGCATATTTCAAGAAGGATGGACATGAAGAACACTATTGTTAATAAAAATGACATTGATGAGTTGAAAAATCTTCTAAAAAAGAATCACATTGATTTTCCTTCTAGAATGTTTGAATCACCTCCTTCTTCAAAACAGTCTAAAAACGACAAAGGTCAAGCATCTACATCATAAAATAAAGGTCAAGCTCTTTGTGCTCTTTCAAGTCTAGGATCAGGGAGATGGCTTCTAGATTCAAGATAATCTCATCATATGGCATCTTCACAGTCTATATTCTCTTCATTTCAGCCTTGTGTTGGAAACACAAGGGTAGACAACTAAGAGGGGGGTTGAATCATTTGTCACATAATTTCAAACTTATTAAACTTATTAACCCTTATTCTTAGATCTGATTAATAACCATGAAATCACAAATTATCAACACATCAAAAACACACATAACACCAAGATTTTTATGTGGAAACCCTATTAGGGGAAAAACCATGGTGGAGGTCAGTCCACAAGATTATACCCTGTTAAAAGTATAAGAATAATAAATGGGGAATGCACATTCATTTAGGCACACTACCTAGAGCTCACTGCTCAATTACAAAAGGAAGACTCAATTGTCTTACAAAAGGATTTGGATTACATCCACAAGATTTTGAATTGAGAAAATAGCATCTGATAATGCTTGATTACAATTTCGGTTAAGCACATGAACACTTCTTCACTCTTCTTCACTCTTCTATACACTCTGCTTTGCCTTCAAATGATTTAGAACATTATTCGTGCACACCATACACAAGCACCTGTTCAAATGGAATAAAAAATTGCTTATATATATGTCCACAACTAAGGAATTACATCTCCATGCCGACTTCAACAAAATAATAAAATGAATATAGACTGTCGGCCCAAAACAATAAAGATTATTAATGAAAATCAACCAAGGTCGGCCACAACATAGTGAAGACCCAAAAAAAAATCTCAAACACGAACCACCTTCAAAAATTATTCCTCGAAGATCCACAACACATTACAACACCCTGTTAGCCAAGAACAAGAAAAACATGAACACACAAGAGAAAATATCCAATCGCGAGCACCTCGATCAATGCGGACGTGCAACATAGATAGAGCATGATCTAGAAACATCCACAAAGATCGTGAATCACTAGAGAAGCATCCGCAACAACTGAACGATCTGGAATCACATTATCTTCATTCAGGAACACTAATTGAAGTAATAGAAAAACTATTAGAATACAAATCTTCATAACTTGATCAATCTTCATGCAAATATCTAAAACTCAACATGGATAAACTAGATATACTCGACAAGAAACCCTTTAGTCCACAACCTTTGATCATCAACATACTGAACTCACCAATAGATTGAACTTAACTTCACCACTAACAACCTACAACTCATTTCATTACAATTTTCTCAATATCCTCGACATATGCATTCTCTAATGCCTTAATGCTAATAGTGTTGACATCAATGACAACCACATATCAACAACACAACCACAACATCCAACACCTTGTACTATTTCTCTTATCTTGATGGGAAATAATACATACAAGAGTGTAATTGGGAAGTGATCTATTAGTTTTGGGGACAACACTTTCCAAGATGTCTTGTGTGTTCCTCATTTGGTGAACAATCTTCTTTCCATATATCAGATTACATATGGTGGAGATGGGAGAACTATGGATTTCACACCTGATTTAGTCATCATTCAAGACTTGGAGAGTCAAGAGATCATCGCTACTGGGGTGGTTGATCATTCATCTCGGTTGTATACCTTTGTATATTTTGCTTCTGATGGTGAAATTGTTCCTTCGACTATTGATCATATGAACCATGATTAAGAGGAACATTTGGCTTCTTGAACTTGGGAGTTCTCACATCAGATCCAATTCTTGAGTCATGCATTCTATCTCCTCCATCTACTGTTGCAGTTGATGATACTTGTGATTCAATAGTTTTGGATGCTTGTGATTCAGTGCAGCAGGATATTCATTGTCTTTCAAATTTAGCTACTTTGGATGACTTCTTGATAGGTATTTCAGACTTTTTTGTGGAGTCTCATCTTGCAGATTTGGAGGACACCATTGATGACATTCATATTCTCTTTGATGAAGATGCTCCTTCTTCAATTGTTGCGAGGGAACACTTTGACCCTCTTGTTCAATCTCTACAGGATCATTCTTTGTAGTTTGACGTGATTGTGGATTCTTTTGGACAACATTTGGAGGAGGCTTCTTTGTCTTTAAAGGGGATATCTTATCTTTGGATCATGTTCTACATTCATCTCTACTAGATGTTGGATTGTCCTCTTCAGCAGTGTGGACTAGAATGCCTGTTTGGAGTGTGTCAACTTTCGGCATCAACATGGAGACACTTGAGCATGTTTTAGAGACATCATACATAATCCATATTCTTGACATCCTACATACATCCATGGTTTGGTTTCTTCCTAAGGAGAGGAATGTTGTTTGGCGAGATTGGATCATCTTCAACATTCAATGTCAAACTTCTACCATCATTGCAAGAGACTCAACAATGAGGGGGAGCTTCCTTGTCTCTCTTCTACTTCTCTCTTATAGGGGGGGTCTTTTTCCTCACATGGGGTTTTTACCTTCTCATGCATCATTGAGAGTATTTCAGTTTTTGTATTTCATCTCTTTTTTGGGGAGGAGTTTTGTTCCATTGGTTTTTCTCCTTTTCTCTGTTTGTGAGAGATTTATTTTGCATTGTACACGGGTACCTAGCATGGCCTAGTAGTCGGGACCCATTCTTGCATCTTTGTGTCATTTGCATAATAATTCTCTACTCCCTAAGTTGCACTTAAGGGGGGTTGTTGGTGTAAATAAAGTCTTGTACCTAGTTAATCCATTACTAGAGGACTTATTTACACATGTTAAGTTTACTTAGGTCATACTAAGGAATCTTTCTAGAAGGTGTTAGTTGTCATTAGTTGTTATCTTATCTTTTGACTTGTGACACATGTGAACCTAGGTAAGTGTGATTAGTTGTCTCATGTCATATGATTAAGACACTCGTCATAATCCTATGACATCTTGTATCTCACCTTGGCTATATAACCAAGGGGTCTCTCATTGTAAACACAATCATTTAAATCACATCATTGAATCATATTGATAAGAATATAGTTTATTCTTGTCACATTCTATTCTCTCTTTTTGTGCTTTCCATTTAGTCTCAATATCTTGGCATCCATAGCCAATTCTAACATGGTACGAGAGTTATATCTCAGTTCTAACAAGGGTAAGTATTGTAAGGAAAAAATATTAAGGATTAATATAATAGATGTGCTTGATGTTATTTATTATCCTCATTTTGGGGGATGCATGTCACTATTATAGTATTGCTAATATGTTATTTTGAATTGGACAACTAATGATGTAAAGGTGATATATTCCATCATAATTATTGTGTGTGTAACCATATAAAACAACCATGGAAGGCTAATGACATCTCTGCACCCCAGCAATATTGAAGACAGTTATGATCTATGATTCTATTGTAACATAGAATAAGAAGGCAACATCGTTGGTTGGGAAAATAAGAGGCCTCTGCAAATCGAAGTGGTAAGTATTAGGTGAGTGCTTTCATAGCTCCAAATCAACAATCATAAATACCTTTATATAATTAGAAAATAATATTTGTTAAATATGTTATGAATGTAAATATTAATGATTGATAAATATATTAGGGATTGGCGATTGATAAATATATTAATACTTGATATTGATAAAAATATTAATGTAGTTATTAATATTTGATAACTGATAAATATATAAATATAAATATTGAATATCATTAGGGAGTGTTGCATATACATTCATATGGTAAATATATTATTTACATTAAACCCTTAATATCTTAATGAATTCATAAATCCCCATAGCATGGTGTAATTATGGATAACTTATTAATATGATAATCATTAGATGCACTTGTTTGTATCAACAAACAATCATGTAGATGATTGAGGGAGGGAATTGATAGGTTGAGCAGGTACTAGATTTATCTTCTAAGTACTCCACCCACAATGATGACTGGCGGTCTGCCATTGTTGGGCCAAGAGGGCTCATCGTATCCACTCTTGGGCTTAGAGAGAGTATCTACGGGCCTCCTATGGAAGTCCTTCCTCCAAACTATCGCATGGTTGGATCAACTTGAGGAACTTTCCATCATAGTAGGAGATGGGGAAATAGGAGGTACAAAAGGGGATAGCAGGTGCTAGAGACTTTCTGATGAGGGCACAGCTCGAGACACAGAAAATAACCCACAAACAAGAGAATAATTTTATTATTCAGAAAATGGAGCTTCTTACATGCAGAGGATCTCAATCCCCAAGTTCTACAACATATGCAAGTTACAGAAAGCTACATAATAACCCTTTCGCAATATGCGAGCTTGTCCCCAAAAAGCTACCCAAAAATTAGAAATCCGCCCATAAATAGAGCTCCTCTTTAGTTTGGAGCCAAAACAACATTCAAATTTGAGTTTAGGCAGTTTGGCGCCGAAAAATTACAACTTGAAGTTCAAATTTTAAAAGAACATTTGCAATTGTATCTTCTAGAAAGTGCGCCAACTTCCCGGGGCCATAACTTTTGATCCAGGACTCGATTCACGAACCGTTTGAACCGTTGGAAAGGTCTCGAAGTCAATAATTTGCTTGAAATTGCTATGCCGATTTCGGCAAGTTTGGGGCCATTTCGGAAGCTCTAAGTTCCTCAAATCTAACTCGGAAGATTTTCAGGTGCAAATCTGGGAAACTAAAATTGCAATATCTTTCAACCTAGGAATAGAAAATAAAAACCGTAAATTGGGAATTTCATTATGACGAAAAGGGTATCCAAAAATGTAAAAACATCTAAAAACTGAGAAAATTGAAATTTAACTATTTTTGGGTGATGCAAGATTGCCCTTACACCACTGGATGCTCCTGCATCACTTTCCCAAGTACTCAACCCACAATGATGACTGGCAGTCTGCCATTGTTGGGCCAAGAGGGCCTGCCATATCCGCTCTTGGGTTTGGAGGAAGCACTCTATGGGAATCCCATTGCAACCATCCTATTCGACCATACCTATGATTGAGAAGACCAATAACTTCAACAAGGTTTTGTTTGGGTCAATACTATGTGTTCCTTACATGTATTCAAGTATATACTTTGAGACAATTTAGGTGTATTAAAATTTTTACTTTGTGACTTATATGTATGCTTTGTAACATATGCTCATGTGAATACTTGTGTATTACATGTATTCACGTGTCTGCTTCATACTCATGTGTATACTTGATGACTTTGGGATGGTGGACAGGTCCACGGTGTAGTATGGGATGCACCAAATCCCCCTTCCCAATTTTCTGATGGTATACTTCATTCGAGTGTATTTGTATTTGAGTGTATACTCTATGATTGTATTTGTATTCAAGTGTATACTCTATGACATTGTATTTGTTGTGACTTGTATTCAAGTGTATACTTTATGACTTACATGTATTCATATGTATGCTTTGTGACTTCATGTACTCATACTTTATGTATTATTTACATATATGCTTCATGCCTTTTGTGTATACTCTATGTATTACATGTATTCGTGCTTAATATTTATACTTAATGTATCACATGCATCTATATGTTACTTCATGTATCTTCAACAATATGTGTTCTTATAATTACTCTTGAGAATGTGAGGAATCTTCTTTGTCAAGTTGCTTAAAATAGATGGATATTGCTTGAGCTACTTGCTTATGTGTTGAGCTACTCACTTGTGTGCTTGAGTTGGTTGCTTGTTTGAGCTATTTAGTCAAGCTACATGGTTGTCTGCTTTAATTTCTAATTCAAGTGGTTTAAGCTATAATGTGTGTATTATGACTTGCGTATATACGTATCATGCGACTTACGTGTATTTATATGTATACTCCATGTATTATGTGTATTCATGTGAATCCTATGTGCACTTTATGTATTCAAGTGTGACTTATGTACTCAAATGCATTCAAGTGTATACGGTGTGATTTATGTGTATTCAAGTATATCCAAGTTCCTACTATGACTTATGTGTATTCAAGCTCCTTCAATTGAATACTTTGTGGCTTACATTATGATTTGTGTGTGATCATGTGTATACTTGTGACTGGTATCCATGTACTTGTATTCATGTTTATATCTTGTGATTTGATTTATGTGTATTTATGAATATACTTTATAATCCACATATATCCTGAAATATATGTATATTTATGCTTCATTAAGTATTTCCTTGTGTTAGCTTCATTTTGGATGTTCCTTCAAACAAGATTACTCCATGGTGTCTTATGCTTAAAATATTAGTTAAATTATGTTTGACAAAATGCTTCCTGAGTTGAGGAGCTATAACTATTTAAGTAAAAGATGTTTGGAATTGTGATTGCTTGAGGACAAGCAATCTTCAGTGGGGAGGATTGTCATGTCCCCAAAAGTTGTCACTACGATAGCAAAGGCATATTTAAAAATATTATCGATTTGATACCATTATAATTATAATTGTCAAAAGACAATATTATAATTATAATACGATGAATATCGTAATGCCCAAAATATGCATATTAGGTTCTATAACCATTGTAATAATATGGAATACAATTTCCAACATAAGATAATAAAGATAACTTAGAATATCATTAGATATTAATATAAATATTAACATTTAAATACATATAAAAAATAATATTATAATTGGACAATTCTGATAAATACAAATATTAATAATTTACTATTATTATAATTACCATAAGAAAATATTATAAAAATATTATAATAATAATAATAATAATAATAATATGTTGGAAAATTAATATTTATACTTCAATATCTGCTATTGTGCTAGCCTTCTTCTTGGATCCTATGGAGGTGGATCCATCTCCTATAGAGGTGGAGGTGGGAGGTGTTTGTCTCTTGCTCCCTTAGTTGTTGCTCATGTTTAAGTGGACGCTTCTCCTATGTAGGTGGAGGTTGAGGGTGTTGGAGTCTTCAGGCAGTAGTGGTTTTGGTGGTCATGACACTCTCTCCATTAGAGGGGAGCTCCCTCCTTTTGATGTGGAGTTGGAGTTGGCTTCCTGGTTCGATCAATGGCTTTGTCCGAGTGGTTCTGTTGTGCTCTCTAACTCACCTTTTGGGGTGGAGTCTTTCGAGTTGTTGGTGTTTTTTATTAGGGGGCTGATGGTGTCCTACACCATTAAGCTTGTTATATGTTTTGGCTCTGTGGTGTTTTCCATGAGTGGATGGTATGTTGTTGCCTAGCTAATGCAGGCAGATTTTTATGGGGTTTTTTGTCCCGGATAAAACTAGGTTGTATGGGGGCTTTGGGCCCATGCGTGTGTGTCTTTAGTAGCTTGTGATGTCTTGATTATCTGGTTGTGGTTGTTGTTGGGCTGTTGGTGGTTTGTGAGTTATCTCTTTTAGCAGCTTGCTATTGTTGGGCCGATTCATGCTTACTACTATTATCTTGAGGTTCAACTGTCTTCCTTTGTAAAGGGTTTCAGGCCCCTTCAAAACCCATTTTTTACCCCTAATAAAAAAAAAAATTTAAATTCAAGTAAATCAACATTGGAATAAAATAATAAATAAAATATAATTGAATAAGATCAAAATTATAATAATTAACATAATATACTCTCATAAAAATAAATACAAATCATTATTTATATCTGTTGTAGATCCTATACAATTATTCTCATAAATATAAATCATTGTTTATATTTGCATGATCATTATCATTTAAATATAAACAATGGCCCTTTAAAGTATTGTTTCCTTTATCATGCATAAACAATAGTAAAATGCAACAATTAGAATAAAAAACGATTCCAAGGAAAGAAACATTTCAACCAAGGGAAGTGCTCTGACTAAATACGTGACCTTTCCTCAAGTAAAGGATCAATATTTAATGAGAATTATTCCAAGCAAAAAGAGGAATCAATTGGTGGCTAGTGGAGAATAGAGGATCAGGAAGTATCAGGAAATAAGAAAGAAGTATTTAGCATAAAGAAACATTTGAATATCCTTCAACCCAACAGATCATTCCAAGGATATCCCACATTTCAATGGAAATGATATTTGATTATTTATATCCATAAAGTCAATAAGGGGCGGTGAACAAAGAAAGGAATATCTAACATAAGGAATATGTGGATATGTTCTTAGCTAATAAATCAACGATATTAAAAGGCAGCGAACCTTTCCCAAGGAATATCTTTTAATTCCTGTAGGGTGTGATGAAATACATACTCATACAAAAAATGAGCATTCTAAGTTAAGAGGTATATATCTAAGCATAACAAGAATAAAGATAGAAAATATAGAATGAAGAAGTGTGTATATAACACTCATACAAGTCAACAGATCCGTCTCTTATTAGGTATGATTCCCATTATAGTATGGATTAATGTAATAATGTGTAGATAAGAGTTAGATTAGTATGCATCTCAATGTATAGATCATGATTAGTATAGTATATTTGTTTATAGTAAGTCAAACATGCATATCATATTATCATAGGCAAGATATGTATATCATGCTATTAGTTTCACAATTAATATGGAACCATCTACTTGAATTTATAATCAACCCATACAATTAGTAATTAATTCTAGATAGTCATAAGTGCAGACCCAAAGTCTGCCCATAATAATAATGATCAATTATATATGAAGAACATTGTATGATGACATTACGATTTGATGCATGAATGACTCTATTCATTCACTATGGTGATAAAGGGTAAAATAGAATGCCATCTTTGGGATTTGGATAGATGTTTAATATCTACCCTAATGTACTTATGAAAAATAATATAGAAGAATCATTCATAGGAGTGATAAGGAGGGAATAAATAATCCTTTGACAAATTTATATCTTATTAGATATTATCACTGAAATTTATTGATCTCTAACATTGTTATTGTCTCTTTAAGGAACTCTTGAATGCAAGATTCGGGTTTAAGTGCTTCCATTAGAAAGGGGACATTACATACTACTCTATTATTGCTAATGAACTTAATAGATTTATGCAAGGTAGATGGGACTGCACCCATAGCATGAATCCACGATCTACCAAGAAGAAGGTTATATGGTAATTTTTCTAACATATACAAGGGTAGGTACAGTAATGGGTCCCAACCTCAAAGGTAAGAATATCGTGCCTAAAGGTTGTCGATCGACATTATCAAACCCATGGATGACATCATAAGAAGCATTAAGAGAAGAATTAATATTAATCTTAGGCAGTGGATCGATGCTACATACATTGAGCGTTGAACTGACATCAATGAGAGTATGTCTAACGCCAATATTATTAATGTTGACTATAATCATTAGAGGGTCTGTGTGTTTCTACACATCTTGGGCAGAAGTTCTTGTGGATAGAATGTAATATTCAGAGAATCTGCATGAATATAGGCTATCAACGCATTAGCATATGTCGGCCTAGCGGAGGTAGGCAAGAGGATCTTTTTCAAGGCTTCTTGAAGCATACCTTGGTAAACCAGAGCATACTAAAGCAAGTCCCACAGTGAGATCTTAGCCAGAGTAACCCGAGGTCGCTTGACAAGATTGTAATCACTGGGTGCTTTAGTTGTAGGTTTAGGTGCTTGAAGATGGCTTGGTTGTTTACTCATACTGTTCTCATAAGTATAGGCTACCACTCTATAAGAGGGAGCCTTAGAAAGATTAGGAGAATCACTATGAAATGAAACACTATCAATGGAACAAATTCTTTTAGGAGGACTAGCCAGAGTCACGTAAATTACTAGTCTCTTAGGCCTTTGAGGGGAAACATAGACAAATTACATTTACAAAATCATCACAACTAGTGGAATAATTTGAAGACATATTCTCAACATCGATCCAAACAGGATCAAATGTGGAAGGAGATTCATCATTCACTAATGCATCATCTCTAGAAGAGAGTGCATTGGAATAGAGACAAGATTCATCATTCATGAATGCATCATCTCTAGAAGAGAGTGAATTGGAATTAAGAGAAGGTAGAGTAATGTTAAGAAAGGCATCAATGATTTCATCTTCTTGCAACAAGATATCCTTCAAAGCAAGAGGACTCTCATGAGAAGGATCAAAGATACAAAGTGACATGGGCAAAGCCAAGTCACTATCACATGCGTAAAATGGAACATCATTAAAATTTTGAATATAATTAGATATTGAGCTAATAAAAGAAGATATTAAATCCATTTTGATGATAGAACTAAGAAAAATCGAGAATCTAGATTTTCATATTTTTTCAGTATTTTCTAGGTTCCAATAATTTACATTTTTCGGAGGTCTTCGGAGCAAAATTTGGGGTTGAAACTTATGTCAGTCCCTAAAATTCGCTACCAAAGGCATAGTATTTTAGGGGCTAAATTAGTCCTCTTGGAGACCTTTCCAATGGTGCAAATGGTTTTGAATTCCAAGCACCGAGTCAAAAGTTATGACCCCGCCAAGTAGGGGTAAATAAATTCCTACACTACTGAATTTGACACCATTTTCTGATGGACGTTCGTCGGTCGTTCGAAAAATATTTGTCAGAAAAGCGACTTAATGACGAAAACATTTTCATCGCTATTTTTTCGTCGCAAGTCCGACGACGAATTAAACTTTGAAATAACGGTGCAGATTCATCGGTCGTCGGCATCATAAAATGACTCATATTTTCATCAAAATATTGACGAAAACTTCGTGTATCCACTGACAAATTACAACCAAAATGCAATTGCAATGGCTCTTCTGAAGCATCGAAATAACACCAGAAGTTCGTCACCATTTCGACGAAATGGGAAAGTATTTACGACAAAGCCTTCATCGTAGCTAAGCAACTTTGTCGGACCTTTTACGTGATTCGTCGGTGGCGTTCGTCAAAATTTTGATGAAATGGGCAAGGAGTTATGATGAATCCTTCGTCGTAGCTAAGCAACTTCGTTAGACCTTTTCTGTGATTCGTCGGTGGACTTCGTAAAAATTGCGACGAAATGGACAAGGAGTTACAACGAAGCCTTCGTCGTAGCTATAGCAACTTCGTCGGACCTTTTTGGTGATTCGTCGGTTGTGTTCGTCAAAATTTCGATGAAACAATGCAATTTTTTTTTTTTTAAATATTCGTTGAAATGTACCATCGGTGAGAGATCAATCAAGTCGCATCCCTTCATATTCAAATATCGGCAATTATTTTATTTAGTCATTTTCCATGTTTATTAGACACTCGCTGAGACATCATGTAGTTTCGCTGACGCCTTGAGTCTCTTCGACAGTCAATATTACATATCGCTTTGGTGTCACACAGTCTCATCGATTTTCTGAGTCTCACTGATAGCCAATAGATCATATGTCGCTATGGTGTCATGCAGTCATACCGACATTCTGAGTCTCCCCGAGAATTATTCCTTCGGTCTTAAGTGTATCACTACGATTCTTAAGGGTAGGGGGCAAGAGAATGCTTGAATGTATAGCAAAGTATAACATTTTGATCATTATAACAATGAAACGAATCTTAAGTTTGAAGCATTAATATCATTTACAACATTTATGATCAAGAATGAATGTAAGTAGAGAAACTTTTGCATACCTGCAGATGGTATAAAATTTCATGGTTAAATCGAAGCCTCCCATCAACAAGAAGATCCAAATATCCGTTTATCTATCTCAATCGAGCCTCTAAACCCTTCAGAGCTCAATTTTTCCACTAACCTGTTATGCACAAAAGTCAAATTTTAGAGTTATATCACCACTAAAAATAGAAGAAACAGAGCTTTGAAACCAAATCCACACACAACACAATGTGGTATTCATACAAAGCCATACAAACAAACTAAACTCAGAACATTAGAATGGAAACAACTTCAAATTATGATGCAGAGCATGGATTCAGGGTATAAAGAATCATTTTTCTGCCACCATAGTGAAAAGTTAGCACTTTCTTTCATCTTTGCATATTGGTTTGATGCTTCAAACGATGCATTTCTTATATTGAAAAGTGCATTACCTTATTGAGCTTCTCTTTGTTTGAGAATAGTTTAATATTCTCTACTTAACAGGGCCAACCACATGATGGTGGAAGCTCATTTGGCCCCTCCCCCCCTCACATCACTCTCAATTCCCCATACCCAATCATATAACATTAATCATTCATTCATCCATTAATAACATATAACATTCATTCATTCATCCATTAATAACATATAACATTCATTCATTAACATATAGCATTCATTAATTAACATATTCACATTCATTCATTAACATATAATATTCATTCTTTCAGTTTTTACATATCAAAAATATGGTTGTCATGATATGATTACAATCACCTTTTTTTGGTTTCTTTTTAAAGCTACAAAAATCTGAAGTGGAGTATCATTTTCTAAATCAATATTTGTCCCCCCTTTAGTTGTTTTCCCCTCTGCTCATGATCTTAATGTATGCCTAGTCGTTTGCTCATGACATGGACGCCGCTGCAAGGGGGGGTCTACTGCAATAAGAAAAAAATGTTAAACTGATATGTTTTATTATTATTGTTACAAGTATTTCATTAATTAAAAGCACATTAGAGTGGTTCTCTTTACCTGATGAGTCCACATCATGTTCCTGAACTTTTGTTATAGACTCATGCTCAACATGCTGAACACCCTCTAAATCTTGATCTATAGTTGAAACACGAAAGGTTACATTAATTAATACACCAATTGAAATTAAATATGTTTTAAGAGAACATGAGAGTGGTCCTCTTTACCTGATGGGGCCACATCATGTTCCTGATCTTCTCTAGCCTGATCATGCTCAACACGCTGATCATGCTCTATATGCTCTAAAGTTGAAACACGAAAGGTTACATTAATTAATACACTAATTGCAATTAAATATGTGATAAAGAACTTTAGAGTGGTCCTCTTTATTTGATGGGGCCCTCTAAATCTTGATCTGCAGTTGAAACACGAAAGGTTACATTAATTAATACACCAATTGAAATTAAATATGTTTAAGAGAACATGAGAGTGGTCCTCTTTACCTGATGGGGCCACATCATGTTCTTGATCTTCTCTAGCCGATCATGCTCAACATGTTGATCACACTCTACATGCTCTAAAGTATCGGGATGCACACCATGACCTTCATCTGCAGGTTGTGCTCCACCCTCACCAGGTTGCATTCCAATGTCATGTACAGTATTATCATTGCTTGAATGTTTAAAAAAAAAAGGCATGTAATTACTTTATGGTGGAAATTAATATTGAATAGATTGCACAAGTATTCAATTTTAAATAAACTTTATTGAGTTTATCTACTTGTGTGTCAGATGTAGTGGAAGGTTGTGTTTTTCAAGACTCTTAGGCTTCAACCTCGTTCAACCACGCTCCATAGCCTTGCTGGAAAGCAATGTTCAGGTCAACTTCTGTGGGAACTCTGTTGAATTCAGAGCCCTACATTTTTGCATAAGATCATGAATTTTTCTTCTATGGTGTGATAAAACCAATATTTTTTTAAATTTATTATTTGGATACTATATTTCATTTATTGATACTTACAATTAGGTGTGGCTAATTTCATATAACCACAGGCAAGTTTGTGTTGCCCATTTTTCTAGTCTTTCCTTTGTTGCCTTGATGTGTTGGGCAGCCTGAAAAGTTTGAAATATGTTAGATTATGTAAAAAAGAAAGAGTAATCAATATATAATTACATTGTTGATAGTATCACATACCACCTTCCTTGGCACGGTGGTGTCTTTCCTTTTGCCAGCCTTCTCCTTTCCATATGACACAGGTCCTTCCTCCCTCCTACTGGGAGGAATCATGGGGGCCTTCATTACTTTTTCTTCTCTAAATGTGACCTATATTGGTCCCTGGCATAATTTAGATGGGGTACCAACTTTCTTGGGACCTTGGTTGGGTTGAATGTTTATCGTGAACAACACAACTAAACGGTTAATGAGCTCGTCTTTTAAATCTTGATTCTGGGCATTCCATTGTGTACATATGGTGGACCCGAAGAGCTCCAATGTAATATCACTTAAATGTTTATAAAAAACATCATTTCCTGCAAAATGATCATGGGATCAATAGTCTAAAAAGAGCAATCAATAAGTAAATTTCAATTGGATTATATATAATAATAATTAAAACATTTTAAAGTACCTGGGACTTTCTCTATCTTTATGGGAATGAAATCCTCGGTCACCACAAGTATGACTGGCAATGTTCCCGTACTAGTAATACGGGAAGATCCAGGAAATGCTGGTAAAACATCACCAGTACTAGTGGCCTCTGCATCCCTAGGTACATGTCCTTACGCATGTTCTGGCACGCGTTCGCTACCAGAGGATGCATTAACAGATGCCTGCATGGTATGTGTTGCCAAAATTTCATATGACAATAAAGGCATGGATGATGGGGTTAGATGATGTGATGTATGCGCAGGAAGATAAGGATGGACACTTGTACCAACCCCTACTCATTGGGTAGCACTTGCAGTACCCTGATCATGGCTAGGAGCATCATGAGGAGGCAAATAACCCTATAAAAAAAACACATATTTTAGTTCATGGCATAAAAGAGTACAAAATATAAAACCATGAATGAACTTATTTTATAATTAAAGACCTCATGACAACTTGCTTGCGAGTTTTGTAATCTCTCAGTCAATATTTTAACCCTCTCTCTTATCTCATCTGTTTGAGGCACTATGAATATCAACTTAACCATTTCTTCATTGATTTTTTTTGGATCTTCTTTATCGTATCAAGAGGGTTTGTTGAATAAGCAATGTCATCATCACAAAATATTGATTATACCTCACTATGGATGCTCTCCTATACAGTTGGTGCCTTTCCCCGATCAGTCATTTACTGTAAGAATAGTAAAAAACATTATCAAAATTAATGATAAACTTATGAAAAAAACATAATAATAAAACATTTTGCTTTCATTATCCTAATTTGGCCACAATTACAATGGGGTAAACTTTTTGGGTGAAAGCACACGAAGATACATTCGTTGTGCTTTGGGCGAGCCTTCTCCATTATGATCAATGTTATTTGTGACAAAAATTAAATATAAAAAGCTTATTGAAATGAAACCAATAGACTTACGAAAAACATAAGAATAAAATGAGTATATTGAGTCATTAGTGGAGTTGGGTAAAATGGTACATAGTATGTACCACCCCATAATGTAGTGTTTGTATCTATGTAATTCAAATTGTAATCTATTAGCAACTCTTCCCCTGTAGTTATTGATTTTATCGCATATACGAATACATGGTTTCCCTCATGCGCCTCGAATATGAAATTGGGTTGCTTATTTATTGACCTAGGTCATGTACTATTTATAAACCCTATAATATTCCCTGATGTTTTTGGCCTTCCATCAATGTACATAGCCACTCCTTTATTTTGATCCTTATCTTTTGGCCATATAAATTGTTGGCGGTGCATACCTCACATACTTTGTGTATATTGAACCGGTTGCATCCAATCTTTGCAGAAGCTATGCTGAGATAGACATACTCCATCAATTGTTAACTTTTTAAACAACAAACATTTGTATATGCGTCCATGCAAAATAGGCCCAAACCATGTAATAACAATGGTGCTATGCGGTATATCCTCTCGTTGACACAAAAATCAGTGTTTATTGGAGGAAGTTCCTTGGGTACCCATTGTTTCCGTAGATGTTTGTACCTCAAGGGCACCTCGACATCACCTATGCTCTCATCATCATAACAACATGACCCCCCTTCAGCAAGAAAAAATTCCATGCGTTTATGGAATTTTCTTCTAATCTTTTGACCTCCTAGTTGATCTCCCTCTTTTAGACATACTACATGTCTAAACTTTTTCCTCTTCTCTTCACGAATTTCCCTCACTCAGGAGACAAATGCGACAAATACCTATTTGGTGGTACCTACGCACTCATAAGGTTGGATGAAGTTCTTTTCATGGTGATGTGATCCCAAAGGTGACATTATGATTAATCTATCATTTCATGGCTAGAATTTCACAGGTTATAAGGTAATCAAGTCTCGATAGATTGCAAGCTATTGTTACTACCGTCCAAATGTGTCCATCACAAATCAAATCTACTTAACATTTTAACTCCCAAACTTTGTAACAAGTGTTAAATGTGACTATAGTCCACCAGTTACACAACCAAGGCCTCAAATGTATTCTCTAATTGTAATCAAAGGACTTTTTCTCTTCATTCAAGTAAATAAACTTGAAGGGAAACACCACCAAGTGGTTTATTGGACACCTACATGACTAAAAATAGTAAAAAAATTACATTTAATTTCCATATGTCTAAATGGTTAACAGGGAGGGAGTGTGTACTAGGCCTGGTTAAGTTATCATAATTTTACGCTTTGGCAATTAATTTTTTTTAAGTCATATTAAATCTTCCTATGTCTAATTGTTAAGAGACTTTTGGTATGTTTTAAGGTAGGATGATTGATGAAAGATCCCAAAGCCTATCCTTTCTCCATGGTATATAGGTACACATAGCAGCGGTCGTCTCTTATATGGTTGGACATGATTTAAAGAACTTAGCTAGGAATTATTCATTTAAACTAAGGTTTTCTCATAATACCATCATTGAAAAAGTATGATCAAATTCTTCTATTATGAAGAATTGGTCTATGTGCCTCTAGTAATCACTATAAATGTTTGTAAGGATAAAATGACTAATTACATCAGGTAGGAGAGAATCAACTTTGAGTTCTTCAAAGATTATATTCCTCTATTCATAATTTTTAAGGGTTGTGTGTGGAGGAGTTATCACTACCAAGAAGGGAGGAGACATTTCCTTGTATTCTTTTATAATTTTCATTATTCTTATTTATTTTACACTTACATTTACAAATACACATACATATGCATTTCTTGTTTTCATTTATTTCTCATATAGTTTAATAGTTTGATCGATTTCATATTATATGTCTTGAAGACTTTAGAATTTCAATTACATTAATTTATGGATATGTTGTATCTATAACACTACAAAACCATATGCTCTTTGTATTTACACTTGCATTTAGAAATACACATTTATATACATAGATATAGATTTCCTTAATGATATGTTGCATTTATTGTTCTAGGAGAGCATCCAGTAATTGCATTTATATTTACATACATACATACATACATACATACATACATACATACATATATACATACATATATATATATCTGTGTGTGTGTGTGTATCATTTATATTCAGTTTTCAAAAACAACCCATTAGGTCTGCATATGGATAAAAATTCATAAAATCAGATCTCCCATACATGTTTTGTTGAAACCTAGGCTTGAACCTCTCATTTCACATGCTTTTCTTCACAAAACTATTGAGGTCAGTAGCTATACCTTCTTTATTTCTCATCCTATGCCCTATTCATGCATCCTACAATTACAACAGTATCCATGAGACCTCTTACACAAGCTACAATAATCACAAAAAGTGTAAGAGCCCCTTTATATCATGTTTGGACTACAAAACCCTAAAAAATAGGGTAACTCAGATTATGATTTGTTGGTGAGCTGTATGGAAAAAATCATTAGCACCAGCTCATTCTTGAAGTCTTTTGAAAGAGAAGCGAATCAGGTGGTAGTCAAGTACAAACCTTATAGTGTCAAAGTGAATGAGGTGATCAATTTTGATTGGCCAACTGATGAAGAGTACCAGAAATGGGTAAATGTATATTTAATTGAGGAAGAGTGAAAAGGAGTAGGCTGCTAACAGTTGACAAATCAACTATTGCAGTTACAACAAATTCTAGTTTTGTTTTTGGGTGACAGTCTAGGCACGAAATTCTTGAATTTTTTTGTTGTTGCATCAACCATTCTCAGTGGGCACGATGAACAAGAAGATTCTCTGGGGAGATTTTTGTTGTAACAATTTTTTGAAATATCACAAGGTGGTCCAATTGGCTAGTGACACGTGTGCTTTCTCGCCCGATGCTTGTTTGCTCCTTCTTTTTCTATAAGAAGGATTTCAAGGCTAGAAGTACAAGTTAACAAGTTAGATATTTTTGGTCGAGTCTAGATGAAGTTGCAGAGAAAATTGTAAAGTTTGATAGTTTTAGGGAAAATGCAATTTAGGTTTTGATTCATTCTGTAGTAGGTTTTGAATTCATGGGGATTTGATGTTTTATGACAGTACTGGCATTTGAATTGATATGATTAATTCAAACTCATGTATCTCCATTGTACAAGCATATCTAAATTTTGAATAAAATGATCAAGGGTTTTTTTGTTCATCTCACTGTTGTGGCGTGTATGATTCTTGTTTTAGGTTTAATTCAGGAATTAATTAAAATGCTTGAATGGGATTGTAGGTGGATATGTTCTGTATAAGGATTTGATAAGTAGTATTGGGTTAGAATACATATTGATGAGATTGTAAAACAATGTTATCAAGGATCTTATATGTTATGTGTTAAATCTATCATAAACCCTTAGATGCTTATAAATTTGACTCCTCCAATGGATATATGGCAGTGATCTAAGTTGTACTTATT
>VDFB02000003.1:662365197-662396648 GCA_007258455.2 Sequoia sempervirens | reverse complement strand
ATGGAGACATCATTTTTTGGCACTGTGTTTCTTGTTGGAGATTGCCCCTGGACGTAGACATTGCTAGTTTTTCGAGGCCTATCTACTCTTCCTGTCTATTAAATTTCTCTCTTCATATACTCCTAGGCACTGCTCCTCACCTTCCAGGGAAAGAGTTGTTTAGTCGTTCTGTTATGGTGGAGATTACTGTCAATACATCTAGGTTACTTGGACCTCCCCTTTGAATTCTCTCAGCCTCACACTAACTTTTTATGTTGAGCATTTCTTACAAGATGTTAATGAGGCCATTGAACTGCCCACCTGTCTCCAGCATCATTGGTTTTATGGTTTGAAGACTCCCCGTGGCTAGTTGCGGGTGCACCCCCATTAACTTTGTGTTGAGACAGAGCATTATATTTTATTTTTATAGAGTGGAGATTTTGCTGCCTTTGTTCTCTTAAGGAGGTAGAGTTTGAGGAGCATTTTATTTCTATTTGTCTAGTCTACAACAAAATTTGTGGGAGGTATTATTGGTTTATACCTATGTTGCCGGGTTTGCCTATCTTGACTGTCTTTCTGTTGGCTTCGAAAAATAAAATGTAAAAAGAAGAAAAGAGGGCATGGGCCAGCCCACAAGTCCCCCATGCCCCAGTAAAATTCAAAAACCTCCTTGTAACACCCAGCCTTTTGCAATTCACAATTATCCCAATCAATTTACATTTTGCGCTTGCAACTGTTGGTAATTTCAAAATTTTATATCTATAATCTTCCTTACATACTAGTTGGACATTTTGTCATTTTGTAGTGTTGGGGCCTTTTTTCCTAATAAAAGCAATGAAATTTTCATTTTTTATTTATGTTATACTTGAATTTTGAACTTGATGCATTATTGAATGTCTAGACTTGAATCTTGATGTCATGTGGATTTAACTTGTCAAAATCCATTTTTTCATACATATAATTCGATACTGCCTTTTCCTGATCTCCCAAAAAACTGTTATGAGAATAATGTCTCTGAAATGTGTCCTTCCATCCCTATCCCAGAAATGTCTCTGAAATCTTTTAACAGAAAATGTATATAATAGGATAATTTCCCGATACCATGCCATTGAGTAATGGAAAAACCTAATGCAACTTTTGTAGTAGTTAATGGGCATCAGTCAGACAGAATCCAGACATACTTCTATTTTCAGTCAATGTTGTATGGTATGCTTAAGCTTATATTTAGCTTGAAGCCAAAATAAATTGGAAGTTGTTATTGTATTAAATTGGATGTATCCTCAGGTTTATTCTCATGCTGATGGGGACAAAACGTCCCTTCCCTAATCCCCAATTTTAACTTTTTTGGGGAATGCCTCGGGATCTCTGTCCAAAGTGGGATGTTTCCAGGGATGTCGTCCTTCTGCAGGGACTTTGTAGAGATGGCCTGCTACCCCCCAATGTTACTGTGACACCCTCAATCTTGTGAAACTAATCCTTCAAAAATACAAAAAAAAATACTATTTCATGCTCAAAAACCAAAGCTTGATTCTTTTTTGTGTTTTCATCAAATCTTATTTGCATTGTTACAATTTTACCTTTGCAAGCAAGTAAGAAAAATGATATGGGCCATGGAGGTCCGATTGTTATGCTATAATTTTAGACTACAAAAAAAAAAGTCTGTTTTGTGTTGTTTCAAATAAAAGAACCACATTTTCTTCTAAGTTTTTTGGAATTAATTGAATTTTATTTATATTTTTGGTTTTCTGAATCAATCTCTATTCAGATAATGCTGCTATGATATCAACCATTTTGATTTATCATTAACATCTCTAATTTGATAATTGGTATTGAATTATTAACATATCTAATTTGATAATTGGTATTGAATTATCAATTATCAGCTTGTTCTCAATTCTGTATTCACTTTTGTACATTTTGGGCAGATTATGTTTTATGTATCTGAAAACTCAGAGAAACATTGGATTAAGTCACTATAAACTTAACTTTTTTATATATTTATCCTTCAAAGGTTTTCATTAACATAGATCTCAAAGACACTTAGACATATCAGTAGTAGAATCCGACCAAAGTCCTGCTAGGGTTTGTGGCCAACCACATGCTTGAGTGATGAACTCAGCACTAAGAGGCAGCAACCACATGAGGGCGGCAACTGCATCGGGGTGCCAACCACACATTGAAAGGAAATGACCACATTAGAGTGGTACACCACACTTTAAGAGGTGGCAGCCACACTAGACAGTGAACCACACACTTAGGGACCACCACTGCACGACAAGTGAATTTAGATAATGTTGTTTGATGTCCCTAAATTGAGGAATCTTTTTTTGTTCCCGCTCTCACTCATGCATCTCCCTGTCCCAGAAACCTATTATTAAGTCACTGTTATGAATTTTTTACACGATACTTTAAATGTTTTATAAGATTTACATTTGAATAGATTTTCATTGGATTCCATTGCTTTGGTATACCATAAAAGGTAATGTAATTACATGTATCAATGTCTTTTTTCAATTTTTGTTGATTTTCAGGTATGTAGATGTGATTCTTCAGCTCATTGACAGAGCTGGTGATTTCATAAGTGACGACATATGGTACAGAGTGGTTCAGTTTGTGACAAACAATGAAGACTTGCAGGTCTATCAGATATAGCATATAATCAGTGTTTAGATATTGAATTATATGTCATGTCTACATGAAATGCTCTTTTGGATTTGAAATGCTTACGAAAGTTCTCCGTATAGCCATATGTTGCACCAAAGGCTCGGGAATACCTTGACAAACCTGCTGTGCATGAGACAATGGTGAAGGTGAGAAATTTATTAAGATTCTTTTGTCTTGTTCATAACTGACTAGTAACATCTTCATTGAAGAAATGATTGGCTGCATTTCTTTATTAAAAAGATTAATTATCTGTTAGCAACTTAACAGACATGATTAATTATTAAAATAATAAAAATAGCATTTCCCCTCTGTTTTTATGAATAATTCAGCATTTTTTTGTTTCTAGAAATTTTCCCAATTAAATCCTGAGTGATTGGATTCCATTTATAATTTTCGATTTGCCAAGTCGACCCTGATTCTGAGTAATGCTACTATGATCAAAATAGATTTGCAAGCTCAAGATTCTTTTTAATTTATTCTATGCATTAATTTAGTTTATTTTACAAATTTATGTAATTTTGTAATATGCTGCATCTTTACCAAGTGTAGATAGTCTGACTCAAAATTTAAGCTTGTTGAGTCTGAGTTTGTGAACCATGGTTGCAATTTTGCAACAACATAAGTAAATGATAGTTGAAGGAAAAGGAAAGACAAAAGTTTCAAAATAGATACCATGGGCAATACTGTATATCAGAACATATGGAGGATCTACAATGTTTTGTATATGTACTTTCTGAAGAAGGTAGTAGTGCAGATAGTTCTGTAGACAAAAACACTTGCCAAGGCTAAGGAAGGCAAGTTGGTTTTGGAATCTTCACACTCTGGTTTCTAAAATGAATCTGAGACAAAGTGACAGTGATTATGTCATTTGGTTTCTCTAGGTATTCTCAGTGTATGTATCTTCACTAACAAGCTTATTCACTAGGAATAGCACTGTGCAAATGTATCTGGTGGTTATATGGAGATTGTCTTTGTTCTCATTTAGTGAAGGTATCTCTTAGAAAATGCAAATGCGAGCATGGAGAAAGTATATCAGGGTAAGGTTTAAGATCACATCAGACCCTTTTACTGAAGACTGGCCGCATGTATAGAAGATAGCCAAATGAACGATTTCTGCTGAGGGAAAATATGGGATAAAAAGATAAAACAAAACTGATAGGACGACAGTGATAGTCAAATTGAGCACAGATTCCTTGACTGTGGAGCTAAGTTGCATGGATACAGTGTTTGGCATGGATGTAAGTAATTATTGATTTTAAAAACTCTGGGATACATATTCAGCTAGGATATGGCACATTATGTGTTTTTATATTTGAAAACATAATAGGGCCTATTTATATTAGGCATTTAATTTTTATGTGTTTGTTTCCCCAGTGCCTTATTTATCTGTATTTTAAAGTTTAAACCATACCCTACCCTTTCGTGGATAATACGACTCTTGATGCCAGTGTGGATCTAAATATCCAAACATGGCAAAATCCGTCACATATTTGGCTTGTTTCTCTATGGATGTAGAATATAGAAGATATGTCCTCATATGCTTTTATTCTAGGGACCCTGTTTTTCATCAATACCCCTGTTTCTACAGTTACCTACAACTTAATAAAATTAGATCTATGCAATTTAGATTCACAGATTCTTACCATAATATTGTCTATAGATCCCAAACAACTCTGGGCCTAAGCTACGCATAATGATTTTAAAGAATAGGAAAAAAAAAACACCTAAAACAGAAGTATGAAAAAAAGAGTTTACAGAGATATCAGGGTTTTCTACATACAAAAACAACTTTCTTGATGTGGTCTCGTGTAATTTTGATCTCCGCAGATTCATCTTCAGACTCCACATACTCCGAACCACTGCTTTTCTTCCTACTCAACAAAGTCCTCATACTCCGAACCACTGCTTTTCTTCCTTCTATCAAAGTAACCGGAAAAGTTATTAGTCATTCATAACAAACTCGCAATTGTGCGTAAGATTATCATTCTGTTTTGAGAAAATATTATCATTTAACACTCTTCTTGTGCTTTCTTTTCTGTGATTATATTGGGACCATTCTTCAAGGTGTAATTGTGTATAATATCATATCTATAAATGCTGCAGGATGTTGGTAAAGTTTGAACAAGGACCACGCCAGGCTAATGGAGCTCTTTCCAAGCAAGATGCGCAAACTGCACCACCAGCACCTGATCTATTAGGGGATCTTTTGTGTCCACTTCCTATTGAAGGTCCTCCTGCTCCAGTTGTCTTGACCCCTTCAAGCTCATCGTTGTCTTTAGAAGGTCCTCCTTTAGCCCTTCAATACAGGTAAATATGTTGGAAATTTTGTACATTGATAAACATGGATGTAGATGATGTAGCCTCCCTTTGCTTGGACTTTTAGGTTTGAACTTGTATGTAATTTCTAGGCTTTTACCATCTTTTTTGATGCCTTTGTTGTTTTACTCATTTATTTATGATCTGGTCACCTTTTCAGCCTTTTCTTTCCTATCTTGGCCTGCAATGTGTGACAAATTTATTTTTGATTTTGTACATTGCTATATATATTTTAGCAGTTTTATCTTTTATATTTTCCCATGATTACTTGTAAGTTGTAACTGCATATTGTGATATTGACTGTGCTTACACCATTGTACTTAAGTAGACAAATATGAAAAATCAAGATCATTTTTCATAATTACAAATTTACAACAGACTCACATGGTTTACATGTCGGAAAGGGAGATATTTGGATTTACAATGGATTGACACAACTTGGATTCATAATTAAAAGTTACAATGGGTAAACATGGCGGATTCATAGGGGCAATAGGAGATAAATAATAAATTTTTAAAATAAATAGGAAAGTTTTATATTAACACCAAGTCTAATGAAATATGCTGAGTGCTCTTACCCGTGAAATTTTTGTGGATTAGATAATATGGTTTAATCAATCAAGCTAAAGTTTGGTGTTGAAAATTATGTGAAGAAAATGGCTAGGGGACATTTGATATCCATTTTCTCATCCTCGTCTCTTGTGGGAAGGAGATGTGCCCCCACTCTTTGAGAAAAGTTTTCTAAGGGAAATTAATTTAAAATGTAGAAACCATTCAAATTCCTTCATATGGATCTATGGAACTGCTATGCTGATTATCTTTCTTATGTACACTTTCAAACATTAAGTTTGTTCTTAAAGCTTGAAAATGTGAATAATGCAGTCAATAGGGAATGTTGCTAGCGCTTTCAAGCATTGTGCCTTAGAGATAGTGGAGTTCTCTATGAAGATCCTTTTATTCAGGTATGTCTTTTGATACTTGCTCCTCTGTTTTTATTCAAGTATGTATTTTGATACTTGCTCCTATGGATTCTTCCAATGTCTTTATCCTGCAAAACACAAATTCAATATGTAAGTGGCAAAGATAAATCTTTATGCTATTGATAGAAAATACACAAGACATAAACTAAAATCAATATTTTTATTCAAGCTTGTAGTAACCTTTCTTTCAGTTGTTTATTTTCATCTTCTAGTTGTTTGTGGCGAGTAGCATTAATTTGAAAACTCCCACCATCAGGATTATTTTCATGTATATAGCTTGAACCAAATTCACAACTCACATTATGACTGTGTAAATTTATGCTTGATACAAGTTTAGCAAATGCATTTGCATTTGTGGAGCTTGAGTCAATTCCATCAATTGCAGTCCTCAATGAAACCTAGATAAAAGAATTAAATGATTATAGAAGATTTCCTTCAATAGTTAATTTTTAAAAAAGATCAAATATTTCTCAAAGATTCCATGTTTTTAGCATGCGAGGATGTATTTCTAGAGCAACAAAAAAATCCAACATTTTGGGGACAACAAGTCATGGTATATATAATATATTTATAGCTTTTCAATTGTATAACTATATTAATAAACATCATTAAACATTCTAAATATGGCTGAAATTCAAATAAATAGTAAAATCTATAACATCAAACAACAAACATTGAACATTGAAAACTAAAATCCAAAAATTCAGTGAAATTCAGAAATATGACTCTGAAATTTGTACATATGAATATCTAATTTTCTTATATGATATAATTAATGGTCATGAAAATAAATATGCAAATTCCCTATTTTTTATTTTTTCACAAAACATATTCTTTCATTTTTTCATCAACAATTGTTGTGGGATGTGTTAAGATGTCCATAGCAAATGGGAGACATCTATGTCTTGGAGATGTCTGGACATCCCTAAGTACCCCTTTGAATTGATCTAATATGGGAGATTGTGTTAAGCTTATTCAGAAAGGCTATAGTTTGTCATTTTTGGCATGCTGTTAAAATTGGAACTTAATGGTTAAACAGTTTCTAAAGCCTCTTGAATCACCACTTGTGTTAAGATGTCCATAGCAAATGGGAGACATCTATGTCTTGGAGATGTTTGGACATCCCTAAGTGCCCCTTTGAACTGATCTAATGTGGGATATTGTGTTAAGCTTATTCAAAAAGGCTATAGTTTGTCATTCTTGGCATGCTGATAAAAATGGAACTTAATGGTTAAATAGTTTCTGAAACCTCTTGAATCACCACTTTTGTTTTAGTAATTTCTCATCCACATGCAACTTTTCTCATTAGTAATTGCTTGAAAACCCTAGTTTTTTGCATTATTATGTTAATTTTCTTTTATAATTTGTGCGGTTTTGATCAAGTATTAGGAAATCCTAATTTAGCAAATCTTAATTTTAAAATCAGCAAACCCAAACTTTCAAGAAAAGAATTGGGAGCTTTCGTTTTCGCCCTTACAGATTTGGTTCTATGTATACCAGATATATACTAATAACTTCATTATGCTAGAATAAAAAAGTTTGGCACAGTCTTATACTTTTGATACCCTACTACATCCAACCAATATATTAAATGAAACTTGGCACTATTCTAAGCACTATCCTCTTTTCTGAGTATAGTCATACCAACTTTTTACACTTGGATTCTTAAAGCGTTCGCAAAGCCTTTCTCCTCGACCCTGTGGTTTGAATTCTTCCACAATGCTTTAACTATAGGCTTCATTACTTATATTCAAGCTCTAACTTTATCATTGAATTTCAATGCAACAACTCATTACAACCAACACACCCATTGGCCAAAATTGTTGAAACTGAAAATTCTTCAAGCACTAGGTTGTATATATCCATTTTCTTTGATCCCCATTATATCTCATAATTCAATGGAGGCATCATACCTAGTTAATCATCATCATGTCTCCAAAACTCATTGCCCTGCAAGATCAAGATCCACTCTTAGATCATCATGTTTCATGGTGTGAGTTAGTAAATCCGTTAGACTCAATTTGAATGATGAGAAGAGTGGTAGAGGTAGGTGTATTGGGCATAAAAGCAAGGGAGAAAGATAATGATGGTTATTTTGTTAAGAAGGAACTCTTCATACAAACTAGGGGAGAGGACCCAGTAGTTGTGCAGTCTAACTTTGCGCTTCTAATTATCCTACATGGAAATTTCAAATCACTCCCAATTTTTTACAGTAGCTTACTTGGCAAGTCCGCTGCTTATAATTTTTGTTTCAAGGCCACAACATCAAATATGATGTTACATCAGCATGCTTTTTTATCAAGGTGTCCAAAAAGGCCCAAAAAATAAGTGAGATCAATACTTGTGCATTCACATCACGAGTAGTTGAGCGTTGATGTGGCATCACATAATTGATTGCTTTTTAGATCAAAGGAATACATTTTGTTTAATTATGGGTAGTGAAGTCACAATTATTGGGCATATATAAACAACTACTATCGCAACTATTGGGCATATATAAACAACTACTATCACAACTACTGAAACGTGCTCAACTATTGGGTCCTCTCCTCTATGCAGTGTCCCTGGACAACCCACTTGCTTCATTTTATATAACTCACTCATTCGTAGACATTCTACATGATTTGAATAAAAGGGTCTCAGATAAAATCATTAAAATCAAGCAAAAGGAGGACAACAAAAGTTGTGGAAGTTGATGCTACACCTGCCAATTGCACTTGCATGTCATGAAAGATAATAGACATAGAGGAATGCGTAACTGATTAGAGTAGGTTCAAGGCTCACTACCTGCCTTTTTTAGCAATTCAAGCCTACCTTCATCAAGCATATTCTATTGTTGTAGAAAGTTAATAATATGCATGTTATCTCTTACATGTACAAAGACATGGGCTTTCATGTTGCTCTTCTTATACCCTTTTGAGTTTTAAAATGGAAAAAAGATAAAAACATATTCTTATTTTTGAAAATTTCAATTTGTTCTCATTATTTATTTCATATTACCTCGTAAGGATTGTTTGACCTACTGCTCATATGCATGCCATTTTTTTGTGTGCTTATCAATGAGGTTGCCAAACTGGTTCTCTTGGTGATGACTAAGGAATTTGAAGTGGAGTATTTGAGGTTATAGAATTTTTTATGTCTAAAGGTACTTTCCCACTTCTTGGTTCTACTAGATTATTAAGAACATATAGTCCACAAACAAAAAGTTTGGCATAAACATCACACGTTAACTTCATTTCTAATCTAATTTGGTATCACATATTGATCAAATTTTGCTATCCCAACAATCACTTTCCCTGCATTAATTATTGTAAATAAGATTTCAAGTTCTCCCAAACATTAGTGCAAGTAACTAGGATGATGCCATTTTAGGGATAAAATGCCAAAATTTGTTAGTAAAATTGAAGGGTGTGGCTATATTATGAGATGTCACAAATACTCTTAGGAGGCTTGCATTATTCTTTGCATAGTACTTTTGATGTGAACTGTGAGCATAGTTAAATGACACTATTCTACAGTGATGGGCGCCCTTGACCGTGCAAGATGGTTGCTAATTTGGAGAATTCATATAAAGGTATAAATTTACAAACAAGCAATTTTTAGTTGAAATAGAATGTAGAGCAACAATAAGATTAAGGTATAGATTTACTTTTTCCTAAAAATACAAAGGTTATGAGATGTGCTAGGTATAGATTTACAAATAAGTAAATTTTAGTTGAAATAGATTCTAGAGCAGCAGTAAGACTAAGGTATAGATTTACTCACTGCTATTAGACTCCAATTCGGCAGAATGTAAGACTAAGGTAAGGCGGGTTGGGAATTGAGTTGGGTTGAGTTGCGGGGATACCCTTGGGTCAACAAAAAGAAGAGACAAAACTCCATAATGTTTTATTAACTTTGAAAGGGGTTTGGATTAGAATATTTTGATTAATTTAATGATGATTTACAAAAAAAATTCTAGGGGGACTAGTCTTGCCCCAATATGACACCCCTTCCCGACCCCAACTTGGCAAAATGTAAGACCAAGGCAAGGCAGGTTAGGCATTGGGCTGGGTTGTAGGGGCACCCTTGAATAAAAAAATAGATAAAGAGAAGTTCATACATTTTATTGTCTTCGACTGTTGCATACATCCCCAGGGGATTATTCTTGCCTCTAGCATGACACCCCTTCCCAACCCCAACTTGGCAAAATGTAAGACCAAGGTAAGGCGGGTTGGGTGTTGGGCTGGGTCGTAGGGATACCCTTGAGTTAATAAAACCTAGATAAAGAGAAACTCATACATTTTTATCATATTCAACTGTTGCATACATCCCTAGGGGATTAGTTTCACCCCAGCATGACACCTGTCAACCCCAACTTGGAAAAATGTAAGACCAAGGTAAGGTAGGTTGGGTGTTGGGCTGGGTCGTAAGGACACCCCTTAGTCAATAAAAGTTCATACTTTTTTATCATCTTCAATTGTTGCATACATTCTGAGGGGATTAGTCTCGTCCCAATGTGACACCCCTTTCCGACCCCAACTTGGCAAAATGTAAGACCAAGGTAAGGTGGGTTGGGCGTTGGGTTGGGTTGTAGGGGCACCCCTGAGTTAATAAAAAATAGATAAAGAGAAGTTCATACTTTGTCATCGTTTGACTGTTGCATACATCTTGAGGGGATCAGTCTCGCCCTAGCGTTACACCCCTTCCTGACCCCAACTTGGCAAAACGTAAGACTAAGGTAAGGTGGGTTGGGCATTAGGCTGGGTTGTAGGGATTCATTCGAGTCAATAAAAAATAGATAAAGAGAAGCTCATACCTTTTTATCGTTTTCAACTGTTGCGTACATCCCTAGGGGATTAGTCTCGCCCCAATGTGACACCCCTTCCTGACCTCAACTTGGCAAAATGTAAGACCAAGGTAAGGCAAGTTGGGTGTTGGGTTAGGTCGTAGGGACACCTCTGAGACAATAAAAAATAGATAAAGTGAGGCTCATAGCTTTTTTATCGTCTTCAATTGTTGCATACATCTCTAGGGGATTAGTCTCACCCCAGCATGACACCCATTCTTGACCCCAACTTGGCAAAATATAAGACTAAATAAGGAGGGTTGGGTGTTGGGCTGGGTCGTAGGGACACCCTGAGTTAATAAAAAAATAGATAAAGTGAATTTCATACCTTTTTTATCGTCTTCAACTATTGCATACATCCCTAGGGGATTAGTCTCACCCTAGCATGATGCCCTTTCCTGACCATTGGGTTGGGTCATAGGGACATGCCTGAGTCAACATGACACTCTTTTTTGATGCCAACTTGGAAAAATGTAATACCAAGGTAGGGCAAGTTGGGCGTTGGGCTGGGTCGTAGGGACATGCCTAAGTCAATAAAGAATAGATAAAGAGAAGTTAATAGCTTTTATCATCTTTGAATTTTGCATACATCCCCAGGGGATCAGTCTCGCCCTAGCATGACATCACTTCCCTACCCCAACTTGGCAAAATTTAAGACCAAGGTTTAAGGTGGGTTGGGCATTGGATTGGGTCGTAGGGACTCCCCTGAGTCAATAAAAAATAGATAAAGATAAGCTAATACTTTTTTATCGTCTTCAATTGTTCCATACATCCCTAGGGGATTAGTCTCGCTCTAGTGTGACACTCCTTGACCCCAACTTGGAAAAATGTAAGACCAAGGTAAGGCGGGTTGTGCATTGGACTTGGTTATAAGGACACCCTTGAGTCAATAAAAAATAGATAAAGTGAAGATCATGTTTTCGACTATTGCATACATCCCCATGGGATTAGTCTTGCCCTAGCATGACACCCCTTCCCAACCCCAACTTAGCAAAATGTAAGACCAAGGTAAGTCGGGTTGGGTGTTGGGTCGGGACGCAGAGACACCTCTGAGATAATAAAAAATAGATAAATTGAAGTTCATAACTTTTTTTTTCCTTTTTAATTGTTGCATACATCCCTAGGGGATTAGTTTCACCCCAATGTGACACCCATTCCTGACCCAACTTGGAAAAATGTAGCACCAAGGTAAGGTAGATTGGGCACTAGGTTGGATCGTAGAGACACCCCTGAGTCAATAAAAAATAGATAAAGTGAATTTCATACCTTTTTTATCGTCTTCGACTATTGCATACATCTCTAGGGGATTAGTCTCACCCCTTCCTAACCCCAACTTGGAAAAATGTAAGACCAAGGTAAGGTAGGATGAGCGTTGGGCTAGGTCGTAGGGACACCCCTGAGTCAATAAAAAATAGATAAAGAGAAGTCCATACATTTTTATCATCTTCAAATGTTGCATGCATCCCTAGGGGATTAGTCTCGCCCCAACGTGACACTTTTTTTCGATGCCAACTTGACAAAATGTACTACCAAAGTAAGATATGTTGGGCGTTGGGCTGGGTCGTAGAGACACCCTAGAGTCAATGAAAAAAAGATAAAGAGAATTTCATACCTTTTTATCATCTTTAACTGTTGCATACATCCCTAGAGGATTAGTCTCACCCCAACGTGACACCCCTTCCCAACCCTAACTTGGCAAAATGTAAGACCAAGGTAAGGTGGGTTGGGTGTTGGGTTGGGTCATAGGGACTCCCCTAAGGCAATAAAAAATAGATAAAGTGAAGCTCATACCTTTTTATCATTTTCAATTGTTGCATACATCCATAGGGGATTCATCCCTAGGGGATTAGTCTCGCCCTAACATGACACTCCTTCTCGACCCCAACTTGGAAAAATGTAAGACCAAGGTAAAATGGGTTGTGCATTGGGTTGGGTCATAGGGACACCCTTGAGTCAATAAAAAATAGATAAAGTGAAGTTCATACATTTTAATCGTCTTCAACTGTTGCATACATCCCCATGGGATTAGTTTTGCCTCAACGTGACCCCTTTCCAACTTCAACTTGGCAAAATGTAAGACCAAGGTAAGGTGGGTTGGGTGTTGGGTTGGGTTGTAGGGACACCTCTAAGACAATACAAAATAGATAAAGTGAAGTTCATAATTTTTTTATCGTCTTCAATTGTTGCATACATCCCTAGGGGATTAGTTTCACCCCAACGTGACACCCATTCCTGACCCCAATTTGGCAAAATGTAAGACCAAGGTAAGGCGGGTTGGGCATTGGGTTGGGTTGTAGGGACACCCCTGAGTCAATAAAAAATAGAGAAAGTGAATTTCATACCTTTTTTATTGTCTTCGACTATTGCATACATCCCTAGGGGATTAGTTTCACCCCAACATGACACCCCTTCCTAACCCCAACTTGACAAAATGTAAGATCAAAGTAAGACATGTTGAGCGTTGGGCTGGGTCTTAGGGACACCCCCGAGTCAATAAAAAATAGATGAAGTAAAATTCATAACTTTTTATCGGCTTCAATTATTGCATGCAGAGTATTATTTTTTCCTCAGTGTGAAACCCCTTCCCGACCCCAACTTGGCAAAATGTAAGACCAAGGTAAGGCCGGTTGGGTGTTGGGTTGGGTCATAGGGACACCCTCGAGACAATAAAAAATAGATAAAGTGAAGTTCATACATTTTTTATCATCTTCGACTCTTGCATACATTTCTAGGGGATTAGTCTCGCCATAGCGTGAAACCCCTCCTGACCCCAACTTGGCAAAATGTAAGACCATGGTAAGACGGGTTGGGTGTTGGGCTGGGTCGTAGGGACACCCCCGAGACAATAAAAAGTAGATAAAGTGAAGTTCATACATTTTTATATCATCTTCGACTATTGCATACATCCCTAGGGGATAAGTCTCGCCTCAGCGTGACACCCTTTCCCGACCCCAACTTGGCAAAATGTAAGACCAAGGTAAGGCCGGTTGGGTGTTGGGTTGGGTCATAGGGACACCCTCGAGACAATAAAAAATAGATAAAGTGAAGTTCATACATTTTTTATCATCTTCGACTCTTGCATACATTTCTAGGGGATTAGTCTCGCCATAGCGTGAAACCCCTCCTGACCCCATCTTGGCAAAATGTAAGACCATGGTAAGACGGGTTGGGTGTTGGGCTGGGTCGTAGGGACACCCCCGAGACAATAAAAAATAGATAAAGTGAAGTTCATACATTTTTATATCATCTTCGACTATTGCATACATCCCTAGGGGATAAGTCTCACCTCAGCGTGACACCCTTTCTCAACCCCAACTTCGCAAAATGTAAGACCCATGTAAAGCGGGTTGGGTGTTGGGTTGGGTCGATACACTTAAGTTAATAAAAAATAGAGAAATAGAAGTTCATACATTTTTATCATCTTTGAATGTTGCATACATCCCCAACTTGGCAAAATGCTCTACCAAGGTAAGGTAAGGCGGGTTAGGCATTGGGCGTTGGGATGGGTCGTAGGAATACCCCTGAGTCAATAAAAAGAAGAAGAAAGAGTTCATACCTTTTTATCTTCTTTGAAAGGGGTTTGGATTGGAATATTTTGATTAATTGGAGGCCAATTTGTAAAAATTTATAATGTGATTTTAGTGCACCTATTGAATTACACACAAATAATGCATTCGTATTAAGTAACATATCATACTATTCTAACCTAATTCACCCCTTCTCAACCCCAACTTGACAATTTAAACACAAAACAAACTATTTTTTATTCGTGTCGAAAAAGGTAGACACAAGATTCAATCAAAAGATATAACTCTTGGTCGAGCAAATAACAATATAGAACATCTTCAACATTTTTCAAAGTTGACTTGATTTCATTTATGTTGCTCACTGATGTATCTCCTTTTCTTGGTTGCTAGAAATATATTATGTTACGTAGCAAAACTAGAGTGTTTTGATTTCTAGAAATTAATGTTTTTCTCATCGGCATGATTATAAAAGTATATATAACAAGTTGCCACTTTATTAAGACTATCACATGAATCAAAAAGCTTAGATCGTGACAACAAATTTATAGGGTTCACAACTAAATATTGGTGCAAGAGGGTTTAGAATTTCATTTTTTTTTATATGTTTAAATAATCAAATAATTTATCATCATAGTGAAATACCCATATAAATTACACTTTATCCTTATTATATGATTACTAGCATTTTCTATCTAAGATTGTAAGTAAGTTCAAGTGCATGCTCATTCACAACTAATTATCAGTCAACAATATGAGATGTATAAAATTAAAGATTCAACAGAGTTAAAAATTAGTCATGTATTAATCATCCATTCAGAGTATGTTTCATATGAGAAGCCTATAGTACATATATTCTTGAAAACTTGCAGGTTGAACATAAAAATGCCTTTCTCTCAAAATGAGTTGAAGGCAAACATTGCACAATATCTTGATATTGCATATTTTTTAAAATTTGGGATGAGAAAAAGAAAGGGGGAAAAGTTTTGGTCAATCATGCAAGCAAAATAGTGAGGAATTGATGACACAAACTGTTAAAGTTTTTATCATGTCAAAACCTCAAATCTATCTAATCATTTATACATTTATGCTTGGGATTCTTATCTAGCCACTCTTAATTGTTTTCCTTCTTCCTTTTGTGGGTTTCATAACCTTGATTGGTTTGCATGGTTTGTTATAATAAATGTTAAAACCATGGGAAAAGCACCTCGATAATACCATATTTTGGTTGCAAGTTTAGTTTCTTATATTGATCACGAGATGGTTGTTTTTGAATGTCATGCTCTTATAATCTAGTTAAGAAACAATCAAAGTTGTGTTAGGAATGTAAAATAATAAAAAAAACTAGCTTGCACAAAATAGTTGTATTGTGGTTATCATTTGGATCAATCTTAACGATTTTACTTGACCAAGGATATTTCGTGTTTCTCAACTTATATCATAAAGAGTATAGAGTAATTGTAGCGCCTCTCCGCTTTTGGCCTTCGTGATAATTGAGTAAGTCATTTGGTTGACTTGTGTGTCTCGTTGGGTTCGTTAGTTTGCATTGATTTTTGGATTTTGAATTATGCGATTAAGTTAATTTCTTGTCTAGCCTTGATTAATCTATTTAATCAAGGAGGGATATTATAATGCATTTGGATTCACATACATAAATTGCATTGAATCTCATCTTCATGAAAAGGTCAATTTCAACCTTTCAATTATCATTGTAATTTAAGTCATTAGGGAATGTGTTACATATAGGCGCTCTTAGGTCTAGTTTATGTCCTTGTCGAGTATATACAAAATTATTTTACATTAGGGTTAAAGATCTAAGAGATAATGCTTTTAGAAAAGATTAGAAGGTTACTTAATAAAAACAACTCTTTTTATTCAAGTGAGTAATTGGGAAAGAATAAGTAACATAAATTTATACAAATATACTTACATGCATGCATTTGTGTGTTATTAATATTTATGTGATTGATCAATATTTGTAAGTTAATGATGTAAATAGGATTGTGTAGTTAAGTGTATATTAGCACAATTAATATATAATATATATTTTATATAATATATATGATTCCCCTAAAACAGAGCGAATTTAGTTAACTGTTTAAATTTAATAATTCCTAATGAATTTGGATTGAATTAATCTTTTAAGGGTAACTACCTCGTAAATTTATTGCTTAGAAGTGAATAAGAGGTAAATAAAGGGTAAATATGATAGTATTTATTTATTTAATTAGTAATTAATTAAATAAATGCTAAGTAAGAATAAATATATATATAAATAAATATATTAAGGTCAAATAATAATAAGAAAGGGCCTATTAAATTAGCGAACAAATCATTAAATAATGTTATTCGAAAATTTTAGCTTTTTGAAATTGCTTCTTAAGACTTTACCTTTCATGTTGGTTGGATGGATAGAGTCCAAATTTCAAGGATCATCGTGTCATGGCCTGAGCTCTTCTGGCGAGCTCTTCTGGCATGCAACAAATGACATGGACAACATCTGGCTGTGGGAGTAAGAAAGTGCACATGGTTAACAAGCATAGGAGGAGATCAGATTTTTTTAGGAGAGAGTCATGTTGCAAAACAGGGGAGGGATCTTGTCTTTGGGGACACATTTTTTGTTGCACATATTCTACCAAAGCTTAACAGGCATGGGAGGAGATCAGATTTTTTTAGGAGAGAGTCAAGTTGCAAAACAGGGGAGGGATCTTATCTTTGGGGACACATTTTTTGTTGATTTCTGGAGAGAGATGTCCATACCCTATTCCAAAGCTCCCTCTTCGCGTAAGGAGGATGTTGGCTAAGACAGAGTAGTGCTGGCATAGGTGGTGATGGGCATTGTTGTTTGGCGTAGGTAGTCTGGGACGTGCTGGTAGTGGTTTTGGCTACCCCAAACTATTCCTCTCTGGTATTGATCCTTCACTTCTCCAATTTGGTAAGCTGCTGCTTGCGAACGATGTTTCATTGCTGGTAATTAGAGTATGCAATAAAATGGAAAAAAAAAAAATACTGTCAAAGATCCTAGTATTGCACTTTTTATTTTAGGTTTTAACTTTACGGCATCCTTTAACCTGCGTAGTTAAATAATATAATACCCACCTTCATCTGTTGTTGTATTTGCTCAAAATTTTCTTTTCCCTTTAAACATATCCAATTTGTGCGCACCTTGCAACCATTGCAGTCCATGAGATGTCAGCCCTTTTCTGGGCAACCTATCGCAGCTGTAGTCTTTAGGTTTTGGAGGGTGTATAATTCTAAATAATGCCCTGATAACATTTGCAACCTGGCACAGCAGCAACACTTAACGTAGAAGACTGTGGAGGTGAAAAGAGACTTCCAGAGTCTGTTGGCAACCTGTCACATTCTGCAGTACTCGAAAATAGAATGTTGTAGAGGTAAATAATCTCCCTGATACCATCGACAATCTTTCGTTGCTACAGTGTTCAGATTTTGGAGGGTGTATAAATTTAAATAGGGGAGAGGGCCCAATAGTCGTGCGGGGTCCAATAGTCGTGCACCCAATCGTACATATAATACCCAATAGTCGTTTATATAATGTCTAGTAGTTGTGAATTGACTACCCATAATTAAACAAAATGTATGCTTTTGATCTAAAAAACAACCAATCATGTGATACCACATCAGCGCTCAACTACTCATGATGTAATGCACGAGAATTGGTCTCACTATTTTTTGGGGCGTTTTTGGACACCTTGACAAAAACACATGCTGATGTGGCATCATATTTGATGATGTGGCCCTGAAACCTTAGTTATAAGCAGAGAACTTGCCAAGTAAGCTGCTGTAAAAAATTGGGAGTGATTTGAAATTTCCACGTAGGATAATTAGAATCGCGAAGTTAGGGTGCACGACTACTGGGCCCTCTCCCCTAATGTCTTTATACCATTTGCAATCTATCACAAGGAAGAGAAGGAATCCTGCATCTACTTGAAAGTTTCTGCAGCCTTCCCAACAAATCCAATTTGTGTGTGCCCTACAATCATTGCTTTCCATTGCAATCATTGTTGGGTTTTTCTAGTGTAAAATTATAGGCATGACACTTGGTATCAAGCCCTAGGTTGCAACTCTAGGGAACTCTAGGAATAAATTAAGTAGTAATTATTATGAGTGTTTGGATAATGTGCAAACCAACTCAAGTGTTGTGAATAAAATATTAATAAGGGAAACTCTAAGGGACTGGAATAGTGTAGTAAACATGAACCTAGTTGTACCTATCCAGCCCAAATAAAATTGTAAAGTATCCATTGGCCAATAAATGACCATTGTAGATGGGTTGAGCATGCATTGAATTGATTACATTCAACTTTTAGGAGAAACTCGATATAAAACATGGTCCGTAGTTTTAAGTAAATGAGGTGAATGACTTGAGCCACATATTAGTCTAGTTAATAAGGTTTATGGCATTAATATAGTCTTTTGACATTAAATTTTCTTAAACCTTAAAAGGGTATAGCTTAGTTTTTGAAGCAAGATATTTTTATAAACTGCATGAATAGTGTTATAGGACATCATGATGTGTAGAAACATTATTTTGTTGGCTTCCTAAGTCTATAATTCTCAAATACAGTAATGACGCTACTTGTTGAAGTTATGATTGTTTTGGGAGAAACATAAAAGCTTATAGAAACATTAGTACAAATATATAATGAAAATATATTATTATTATTTTGAAAACGTATCATTAGGTAAAGGAAGGAATTATATGAACCTCAAAAATGGGATTAATGTGTTAAAGGTTGTGGTTGAATAAGATTAGATCTCCACAACCCTTAAATTGATTAAATCAAAATAACAAAAAGAGTGAAACAATAGAAGATCTTCATAATTTGTATTACGTGCAATATGAGCACCACATACATTTGGGATTTAAAATATTGTCAAAGATTAAAATTAAACCTTTAAGGTATAGATTATTGGACCTAAGTTAAGGACTTGTTCACAAATTGGTATTAATATGTCTCATGAATTTGTATCTTGCACATCTTAGACCATGGTATATCTAGATTTTATCCACATACCCAAAGATCTTGATTTACAAAGTTAATCTCATGAAGTAAAAAATAATAATTTACTTGATGGTTGGTTGTATAAATTTCATGTATGATGACATCAACTAATGATGAAAGTCTTGCATTGTATAGTATGTGTAACTTAGAAAAGTGGACAAAATTGAATTTTACCTGGAATTAAATGGTGAAACCCTATGTCATTCAAACACTATTGCAAGTAAACCATGACCTAGTGAACTTAATAGTACGATGAAACCTATCAAACCTTTTGTGTTGATCCAAGACTAAAACAAGTGAAAGAATATAATTACTAAAATTCAAGTCAAAGGTTAGAATGTGTAGAAAGTTGCAACTAAGTTATAATTGGTGGAAATTGATTTAGGTAATGTGAAAACAAATTCCTTCTAGTAATTGAGTCTAAAACCTTGGTGAAGAGACCTTGTCAAATATGCATTTGGAGTGACAACATTACTTAGGGCACACACCATAACTACTTCCTTATACATAGCTGAGAACTAAAGTCTTGTTGGTGCCAAATTATTAAAGGATACATGTCATAAAGGAAGTAATAGGGTAGTCAATTAAGTGTTGACCTCGAAGGTTGTGTACATGTTATAAGAATTGAATAATCAATTATTGAATTTATGAGGTTGAGTAATGAAATATGTGTGATTCATGGCGTATTAAGTGATTGGAAAGTTAAACTATATCGATAAGAGGCACTGAGTAGAATTGTAAAACTTTCAACTAATGTTGTATTCTAAACCATTGACTATACTCACTCTTTGAGAGAAAATCATATACACCAGAATGTAAAGGAGAAAAATTAAAAGTAGATAGAAATTTCAAGAATTTAACTCAGTTGTGCATCTTTATGAGGTTATATGGAGTTGTGATTGTAAAAATGATGATTGTAACATGTGATTAAATGGTTCAATCTCAGATAATGAAATGCAAGATTTGTAAAAAGATATCAATGAGTTGTGAAAATTATTATTCTATGTTTCATGCATTGAGTGTGCTTTCTTTTCCCATATTGTAATGTTTCAAAAAAAAATGATTGACTATCTTCCTTATCAAGTAGGAAACCTTCTTTAGCACATGAAAATTATAGTGGAATTAACCATACTGATATGTTAGTGAACATAACAAATATAGTTGAACAAAAAAGGAATAATGGCATGGTTAAAAAAACCAATCTTGACCAGATATGTGACGTCGGTAAGATGGGAAGTGCTCAATGCACCATGTATTGTCAATTGTAGGAAAATTGAGTATTACCTAGATTACCATTGTGAATTATATGGAAATTTATCAAGAATTGTGTAAGGAAATAAAGTGTGTATGGGTGTATCGACATTTTTGTTAATAGTGTGGTGCACCATGCATTGTTAAGTTCTAGGAAGATTGGGTGATATACTTAAGCTACAAGTGCACACTTCTAGTTATTTCTTATGCCTATGCAAAGTGAGTCGACATTTGCAAAATTGATATGAAAAGTGAATATTGCTTAAAGAAAAATAGAATGTGTAAGTGCATTGTTATTGTGCTATGGTGAATTTTGTAAAGTGTATTGTGTTATTGAATGTGAAGTGAAAACCACTAAATGTGTTGTGCCCAAGTATGAGATACAGGGTATCTGACTTGGGATAAGGGTGGTGGACATCTAGTATGATCCCCTATATGTACCCTTTGTGATGGCTTTTATGTGAGCTAGCTAGTTGTGAGTTAAAATAAATGTGTTAAGTGCATACGTGTGTCTATTAAATGAAATGTGATGTGCTCCTTTGTGTCAGTTTTATTTCTATGTTAAATGTGTAGCCCTAGCGTTTGGTTCCCCCCTAATGGGAGTGTGATGCCGGTTAGTGTAAATAGGGGTTGAGAGGCACATGGTCTACCATTAGGAGATTACGAGCTCAGGGTGCTGTCCCTAATCCTGATAAAGGATCTATGTCAAGCCATTGTAATCTTCCCATGGACGTTGACCATGGCCTACTCCCCCACATATGAGAGCCACACTTGTTGGTTCATAGTGCAAACCTATTCCTTGATGTTTATAACCCATGGGTAAAGGATGGAATAACATGGACGACCAGTGATTCATACTTATGTGGTCAGGGACCACCAATTACTCATATTCATGTGGTCAGGGACCACCAGTGCGTCATGTTTATGTGGTCAGGGACCACCAGTGATGTATATTAATGTGGTCGGGGACCACCCGTTATTCATATTTATGTGGTCAGGGACCACCAGTTATTGCATGCTATAATACTTATGATGTGGTTAGAGAACCACCATTCCCCTCCTCCCCTTAGGTGGCTTATCAAGTCATGTGGTGTTTGTAATGTGCAAATTTTATTGTTGAAATATGAATTATTTATAATTCTTGATTGATGTTTTATTTTATTATGTGCCAGCAATGTGTAATTTTACATTTATGTACTTAGGCTATTTAGCCATTTGGAAGTTGTTATATAGTCCGATTTGCCTCAAGGACTTGTTTAATTTTGCCTTTGACTTATGATTGGAATGTTGCAATGTAGCTACAATTTATCTTGAATTTATAGTTCCCTCGTTGGGAGTTTTATTGAAACTTTGGTTTATGATCTCGTGTTATTCAGTTTGAGGCTTTCTCCTTGGTTGCAAATTTGCTGGCATGTGTGGTGTAATGTGGAATTTGTAAACTGCCATATCCCGGGGGGTTCCCTGGCAGGTCGTATAGGGGAGTAGATGTGTTGGGGAATTATTTTGAAAGGGGTTGTGAATGGGACCGGTATGGGACGGTCATTAATCCATTCTTCCCTCATTCTATGATTATTCTTATCTATATGGAGGAGTCCTTAGAGAAGGGCCTCGAGTGGTATCCAAGAATATCCATCCTTGTAAACCCCATTATGTGAGCCTTGTGTTGTAAATTATGTGACTGTATGAGGACAGGCGCACCATTGGGAAGAGCACCCTTTGTATGAGGATAGGCACACCCATTTGGGAAGAGCATCCTTGCTATTGTTGTGTGTACATGTGAAATTACAAATAAATGTGATGTGGCATACCTGTGAGCTATGTGAGAAAAATAGTAACATGTGATGCAAAGTTAATATTATTTGAGACATGGTATGAGTGCCATAATTACAAGGTAAAATGTTCTCTTAAGCATATATTTTGACAAAATGTGAAGCTAATAATTCCGAGACATGATTGGTCAATGAAACAAAAATATTTTCTAACATCATGAGTGATGTTTATGATGCAAAGAAATTTTGGAGGTGTATAAAAGGTTATGAATTCATTTAGATATAGTTTAGCATAATTTAATTGAAGTCGATTACATTGTTAATAAATTAGAGCTACATGGATTGTTGTTAGCATTTGTTAAATTAATCATATATCAAATAAATGTTCTAGTATGAGAAATTTTGTTCTAAGTATTTAAATATTTAATTCATGGAAGAGATTTTCCTCTAATATGCGCTTATAGCTAAATGTTTTGATTCTTCCATCAAGAAATTAAAAGTAATTAGTAAGTTTGATATAATTGTTATTATATTGAGATTATGTTTTCAAACCTTAACGACTTCCAGGAGGAAGTCTAAGCTAAGGGGAGGGAGATGTAAGGCCTCTCTTTGCATGTGACTAATACAATCTTAAAGTGTTATATATTCCTCCTAAATAGATGGTTAGATATATTGCAAGCGATATGAAGATAACTGTCTAATAGTAACCTTATAGTTTTACGTTATGTTATTTTACTTAATGAAGATGTATGTGCATGCGAATTATTGTATGAGATTCAAACTTATAAGATGAATTTGAAATAAGATAATTGTTGTGTCGTATTACATTGGAAGAGTAATTAGCTATGTAAATGATTCATGAATAAAGTTACAAAGATTTGATTTACAATTAATGTTGTTTATTAATATGTCTAATTGTGCTTAATTATGTTGTGTAGGAAATTAAATGAGGCGATGTAGGATTAACATTAAAGGTCGAGAAGATAACGGTGCTAGCATGAGAAGGGATAACCATCAAGTGCAAATCAAAAGACTTCTTGTTGAGGATATAAATTTAACTCCATCCGAGACCTAAAAGCAAGTAGAGTAAATGTATTGGAGGGCTAAGGAATCAAATATGCAAATAGGAGGATGGATAAATATTGGAATCAAATCAAATATATCTTTGGGAAGTTCTAAGTGTAGCCTATTTGACTTAGAAGGGTTTGAGGTTATATTTTTGATTGGGTGATTATGTTTGAGTAGAATCCAATTGTAGGACATGTGATGTGAGTTTGGTTGGGGTTGGAACCCTTGGTCAGGATCAAAATTCGTATGGATTCTTTTGTGGGTTTTAAAAAGGGATTATTGAGTCAATTTCCTTGGTTTTTGAACAAGAATAGACCCCTAGGACCTATACCTATGGGTTTGGAACCTTTTTAACATGTGAACTTGTCCTTGGAGTGTGAAAAGACCCCTCAAAAGTCCACATTCATGAATGTGACGAATTCAAAAAGTGTTGGGGCTTGGGAAAAGTGACTTGTCACTCTCAGCTTCCCACTCCCCAAAAGTTCTTGGAATTGGCACAAGACTCACACATGTGTGAGCACTTGTGGGAAAGAGTGTAGGTTTGGAGGATTCCTATATATCTCACGAAGATGGAAGATTTGGGCATTGCCCACTTCTCCTCTTGGAGAACTTGAGAGAAGATGCTAGAAAGGAGAAAAGGAGAGGAGTCCATCCTCTTGAAAGATAGTGATGAAAATGGCTTGGTTTGGAGAAGAAAGGTGGATACTAGATTCAGTTCCTTCATCTAAAGAAAAGATAAGTTCTTTTTTCCTATTTCCACTTACCTTTGTTTATTGGTTGGAAGAAAGTGACATACTATATGGATCATGGTTGAAGATAGAAGGTAGAGAACCTAGATGCATAAAATTCGTGTTATGTTAGTTTATCCTTCATAAAAATGAGAAAATCCTCCATTTATCATCATGGAGCCAAAATAATTCCTTGCTCGGGGGTATGGCTAGAGCCCACGAGGCTCCATGATGCCATTACGGTAGGGTGGAGAGCAAGCCCTTATGCACTGATTGTTGTTTATTTAGTTTCCATGTATTTTCTGGAATGAGAAACAAGGGGTTCTATTTGGTATTTGAAAGAAGTATTGAGCATATCAAATTATAAATTTCCTTTAATTGTTCAATCAAGTTCCTTATAGTAAAAGTAATTATTGGGAGCCTATCTAGTTAATCAAAGTTGCTGTAATTTCTCAGGGCTGGAAATGATCCTTACTTAAGCACATAAATATGTTATTTCCATAATCGTATACTATGTAAAGGAAGGATTTATTATGTTGTGTAAACCAAATAGTGATTCTAATATGTAAGTCCTTATTTACAAAGTTTAGAGGGAGATGGTAACCTTTTATTTTAAAAAAGAAATAACCAAGTTATGCTCTTTTCAATATTATATGTGAACTTTAAACTTACGTGCCACATTATTAGCTTTCCTCTGCCAAACGTATATGACAGTGAGGGATGTCAATAGTTATCCAACTCCAAGGGTTCCTGCTATTTGACACAAATAAATTTCTCATTTCGTATATGACAAATACGCACCTCAATGACACTAATTAGGCATGATCATGGAAGTGGCATGCACTGCATTTTAACCAATTAACTACATGACACACAGAGAAAACCACCTTTGTGACTGCAAAAAGTTTTAGAAGGCCTTAAGATCAAATGAATAGTGAAGACATCTCTGGTTTGAAGGTGAAATTCCAAGTTTAGCAATCTTGTGTTGTCCCTGTGCCATAATGAAATCTTTGAAATAGATTATAATGATAAAAAGTCCTTTATGAGAGAACTGTTGGATTGAAACTCTCAGACATATGTAGCCTACTCCTCCCTATCTGTGCAAAACAGAGAAACTGGTCATTCATTGATTTAACTGAAAGGATATAGTTCTAGCAGCTTAAACCAGGTGAGTTGTCTCATGTCGTCAGACCACTATTTGGTGGTCATTAAACTGCAAAGCAGTTGATGGTTCACAATGGTGTAAGGTGGTAAGGCAGGCACTTTGGAAATGACTGGTCTCAGTGGGGATCGACCCATCCTCCCCAACTCCATGTACCCTGCAACCAAAAACAAGAAAAATAAATAAATAAATAAAAACTAGTTATGCTATCTAGTAAGACATCAAACCAGATGAATAAAAGAGGAACAAAACAAGGCATTGACAACCGCGACAAGTAACTTACTTCAATTTTTGTCCAAACTGTGTCATGGCAAAGGCAGATGAAGAATATCAAGTTTATGAAGTGGTCGATCTTTGAGCTCGATAGGAGTGTACGTTTGCCCAAGTTAAATTTGTCAATGAAGATTCACTGGGTAGATTAAAACGTGGGTCTGACATTGGTTGCATGATAAGAGTTTTAGAAAGTGTTAGGTGAAAGCAGAAAAAAGAAAAGTGCAAGGCATGTGCTCTTTGCAATGAGAAGTTAATGAAGAAGAACAAAGACTAGGCGTGGTGTGTCAAATCCTAGTCGCAATGATTAGACTGGTAGATGATGTTTCCCATCACACCATTTAATTGCTAACAATTCAGGAGGAGATTTCAGTCAAATGCATGAAGATCAGCTTAGCGTGTGGACTCAGAACTATCACCAATAAATATGTCATGCATCAGTAGCAAGAGTGACAGTAGCTCGAAACACAAGAACATGACCTCTCAGCTATCAACCAATTTGCTTACTGCACAGCCGTACCAATTTGCTTACTGCACAGCCGTACACCATAATGGCTTTCACAATTTTTAAATCATAGCAAGTGTAAATGAGGATTATAGCATTTATATCCATGTTAAAATCGAATGCCAATAATTATATTTTTATGGACTCAATATCAACAGTAGCATGAATGTGGTGAGCTAAGTAATGATTAAAGTCTGAACTTAAGTTGAATCCATTTCCACAATCCCTTCTTAACTGCTGAGATTAAATGCCTTCCCTTAGCTTGCTTCGTACCCTGCTCACAAGTGGTAGTGGCTCATTGGGAGATCGAGGCGGAGAAATCATTAAGATTACTATTGCAGGAATAAGATGCGTATTCTGCCTCCTTATTAATTGTTAAGCATGAGCCCTTGCACATATTATTCATGGTAAATATATGCACAGCTGCACACAGTTGGCAGATAAGAGGATGTGTAAGTTAACACTGTATTGCATGGACATTGGAAAATTGCCAGAAATCTGTGTATTAATTTCTCATACCTAAATATTCCACTTATGGGTTAAACATAGTTTATGCTTATTCTTCCATTGTTACGATTAAAAGATAAAATAAAATAATATACGTACTATGTCTAGGCAACGATAATTGGAAGCACCACGACGTAATGGGAATCATGCATTAGACTCTTGTCAGGGTGGTGTGAACACTTGAGCTATAACAGCGATGTCAGTGAATGTATAGATATCAGCGCTAATATCATTGAGGATAAGTATAAAGAAAACAATTAAATAAACAAAAAAAAAACTCAGCCCTCGGGTTTGACCTGCTCTTTCCGCCACCATGAAAACCCACCATCCAAATTGAAGCCGTGAAAGTCTACGGATTTTCTTTAAAAAAAATAAATAAATAAAAAAAAATTCCTTACAAAGACTATCAACAAATTCTTTCTATTTGAATCACGCATACTACTCCATGCTGCAATATGCAATACAGGATATTGCATTATTTCCAACGTGTTTGGCGAAAATAATAAAAGTGTCAAAAATGTATTAAAATCTTTGTCTCACGTGATAAGGAGGATATATCCCCAACACCTAAAAATGAGATTTTATTGAATTAAATAATAAATCATGTGAGGATAAAGGTTAGTATTAGTGGAGTTTTTCTTTTAGAAAAATATACAAAGCTTCTCTTTATTCGAGGTCCTCTACTCTCCCTTCAAATGAAATTAATATTATATGTAAAAGAATTAATATATAAATCTAATTGCATATGTTAATTTCTGATCTTATATTATTTTTAAAGTTCACCTTTTTAGAGTGAGTATGTAGATATAATTAAATTAAAAATAATTAAACAAAATGAATATTATATATGATATGTAAATAGTTAAATGACTAATAATTAAAATAATAGAATTATTATTATGGAATATATATTAGCAATTAATAATTAGGTAAGTGGTAAATTTAAAATTTGTTGGAAATTATCATTGGAAATTAACATTTTTTGCAATTATAATTTACTTAAGTGGTAATTTGAATTTTTTTTGGATATTATCATTGTAAATACTATGGGAAATAAATACAATCACCACTGATAGTAGTTTGAAAATCTTGATATTAATTGTAAGAGGGGTATCAGTATATAAGGGTCAAGGAGGTATTAGGGAGTGTAAAGGATTATGTATGAGATTTAACTTGGTAATTGGAATTGTGGTCTTTTACCATGATGTTTTAAAAGAAGTATATTTATATGATGATGGTGATAAGAATATTGACAATGATATGAAGGTTAACTTTATATTTTTCTCTTAAATAAGAATGGATGTGCATCAAGTAATAATAGTACCATCAACAGGTCTTAAAATTTCATCGAGGATTAATATATGAAAAAACTGTAATATGTGGTTTTAATACTTAACCTGTGAGTTGGTCTAGCAAACTTTAGGTTGAGATGTTCTGGTACTAGTAGCTTTATCACTGGTGCCAACAATCTCTATTAATTTAACATCACCACCTCATGTTAATCTTGAAACTAGGATCCTCACCTTCTCATTCGAGGGTGTGCAAGGTGGTCTCTGCTTACCCACATACGTTGTAACCCCCACTCCCCACTCCCCACTCTTGGGTGACGTGTCAAGGTGACACTACATGAGCTACATCTCTCAATGTATAAATTATGTGACCATGGTCATGATTAGTTGGTCAATACTATTTACTTGTTTAAGGCTTATCAAAAAAAATAAAAAATTGTTGGGTTTTTCTAGTGTAAAATTATAGGCATGACAATAAATTTAAATAATGTCTTTATACCATTTGCAATCTATCACAAGGAAGAGAAGGAATCCTGCATCTGCTTGAAAGTTTCTGCAGCCTTCCCAACAAATCCAATTTGTGTGTGCCCTGCAATCATTGCTTTCCATTGAAAGTTTCTTTGAGGAATCCTGTCAAATAATTTAATAATTAGTTACTTTGGGATTCCACATATTAGTTGGATAGTTAGATAATTGGTATTCCATTATGATTTCTACATGTATCATTCAAATGTGATATAAACAATCATTATGGTGGTTAGCACATAGCATTTTGCAAGTGTCTTGAACATGACTGCATGTCTAAATTTGTATTTAATTCCTTATTATAATTTGGGGCCTTTTTTTCACATTATAGACCTAAAGAGTTGTGTGCCAAAAAATTTAAACTTCACATCAAGTATAAGATCGCCTATTTTAGTATTCTTCTTAAGAAGGTCCATAAATGAAGTCATATAGAGATTTGAATCTCGCATCTCATTATACATCAAAAGGTAGTCACTTACACATTTCAAGGTGATGCCAAAGGTAGAATTTGGGTAGAAATCATTTAATAATAGACACTATATTTATCACATGTTCCAAAGATGAATTACTACATTTCCATTGATATTGCCTCACTACATCAACCTTCTATTATAAAGGTGGTTATATCAATTATGTTATGGAAGGTGTCTATGAATGACTATATATTTTATTACCTAAATATAATGGAAGCTTGTGAAGGCTATAAGTGTAACTACATTTTGAGGGAATAAAATATATTTTCATTAAATTATTCTTTGTTTTCTACTATGCAAATGTGATGTGTGTTATCACTACACCATGGATAGATAGTATTTCATTAAACTCCTCCACAACTACAAGTATTCAAGCTTGTGGCAAGCATTGAGTGATGGATGCAATAGCTCTATGGTTGTTGAAGTTAGAATCCATTGTTTCTAATAGAAAAGGTGATACCTTGGAGAATGTTTATTGATTCGTTGATGAAGTCAATTAGTATTGAGGTTTTCTTAGAGTAATAAATCTATGAATATAGCTTAATAATTGATCTATGTATGCACAACATGTAAAGTATTTAACAAGGGTTAGATTTGTTGGATATGTTTTATGTTTTGCATGTACTACACCCCATTGTTCTTATTGTGCTTTGGATGGCAAATACAAGTGATCGTGTGGAATTTAAGGCATCATGTGTGGGAATATGAGATACTGTAGGTGGATTTTGGCTTGTGATTTATACCCATTATATTGTAATATCACTTAACAATGATCTATAGTGATATGCCTATAAATATTCAAACATAATGATAAGTGACAAACAAATAGAAACCAACAAAAAATTAGCTTATTGGATTGTGAATGGTCGAGTTAATATCGTAAGTGATTGTTCTTTGCGTCGAGTTTTTCCCTACAAGAGTTTTTAAAGACAAATAACCATGGTATATTGAGTATGCCATTATTTTCTTTTTATCAACACTCCTATGTAAATTTATTTGTAGCTTTTCTTTTCATGTAAAAGTATTGGATGAATATGCCAATGGGGTAATCTAAAGGCATCCAATTATGCATATATGTAAACAAGATATCTCACTAGAATCTAAATGCTTAAAAGGAATTCTCAATAAATATGAAGTAGTTGATGGGTCCAAAATCAGTGCTACAAAATCGATTATATATTTCATAAGTAGTCGCCTGCTAAGAGAATCAAAATAGTTATAAAATTTAAAATCAAGTTCGTTCCTAGTTGTTTTGGCATGCCACTAATAGTTGGGAAATTGATAGAATTGAAAGCAAATTATCAGCACAGAAAACAAAATGGCTTACCCCTATGGTTAGATTCTAATGCATTTAAACTTTCATACAAGAGATTTACATGTATAAGGCGTCTTTATGTAAGAACCCAAGTAGATCTCAAGAGGACAAAAGCAATTGCCGACAAATTTCATTTTTGAATGAAACTAGGGATTAAAAAGCGTGCAATCCAAAATCTAGTGGAGACTTGGGGATAACAAAAGATAATATTATGGAGGTGAGGATTTAAGATTCAAATTTATTTAGAGTGTATATAAAAAGGAAATGCTATGGAATCATACTATATACAATGAAAATATTGACTCCTATTAAGCCCTCAAAATATTTACTCAACTTCCTCTTACAAGAAGCTTGGCTATTTTAAATATCTTCAAACGATGCAAAGATCTGATTCTACTTGCAATAAGATGGAAAATAAATAGGAAACTTAACAAACTTGTAGCATAATACTTGATTTGGAAAAGACATTGAACAGTATGACAGTATAAAGGACCAATGGAATCTCAATCGGTCACTTTCGAAAAAGGAGAATAATCACATCAACGAGAACGAAGCATTTCAACCACAGAAGAGTCTGGAATGACCCAAAATATAAGAAGAAGGTAGTACAAAACTCAATGAAAGATTAAACTTCTCATTCTCCTACTGGTCGGGAGGATAATTTGATCTGGAAAGTAGATAACTCAGATTATGTAGCGACAGGACCTGCCTATTGTTGGGCTCAATATATTGAGCATCCCTAACCATCAAGATTTCTAGCTAGCAAGATATAGATCGAGGAAGGTGTTCTGAAAGATAATTTGAATAGAAATTTTGGGTTTTTTGGTTCATCGCAGTTGTGTTTGGCATTTTTGGATGAAGCTGTTGAAGTACTTTTTTAACATCGACAAATTACACTCTATGATAATGTCATCAGGATAATAAAAGAAGAATACCTATTATTGAAAAAGGTGATGAACTATGATAAAGGTAATGAAAAAGGGTATTCTTGGGACCATCAACTTACCATTCTGCTCAAGGATGAAGAAGCTATTCAGCATATTTGACTTCATTGCTATTCTAAATTTAAAGTATGGAAAATATTAATTTGATAAAATCAATTTAAGGTGGACTCAACAATAACTAGTGGCAATAATTTTAATTAAGTGGAGAGCATACTTTAAGAGCAAGGCATTTCTAGAATCTATCACCATCAATAATCTAATAAAAATTATGGCTAGAGGGAAATAGAAGAATCTTCAGATACACATGAATTAAAAATCTGCAAATTA
>VDFB02000003.1:662153639-662365097 GCA_007258455.2 Sequoia sempervirens | reverse complement strand
TAGAGTTTTTCTTAGGTTTTGATCTTGTCAATATGCATATGTAATTTTTGATAATACTAGCAATTGAATAGAAAATAGTGCAAATTCAAGGCCATTTCTCTCCTATTGTACTTATTTGATGAATTATTAATAAAATGATTAATGGTTGTTTTGTTAGTCTTCATTGATTTCCAATGAATGTGTGGTTTTTTCGTTGTTTTTAATTCAAATAATTAATGAAAATGCTTAGATGAAGCTATAGGATCATGTAAATTGAGTATCAATATTTTATAAGAAGTCATGGTTTGGGATATAATGAATGTGATACTATAATGCAGTGTTGTCAAAGCTTTATGATGCTACGTATTAATCTATTGTCAAGTTATGTCTGTGTTGATTTTGACTTTGTTTCCTAGGTTAAGGCATTGATTTTTGATGTGTATTCATGATAATTCTTCTTGGTTGTTCAATAGAAAATTAAATTTATGAACAAACATTCAAAATGAACTGCAATTGTTATTATTTTATGTAAAGTTCTTCCATTCTCATGCTCTAAATGTTGAGTGTTGTCAAGGAGTAGCTATCTTCTTAAAATATTCCATTTATTTAGCAATTATATGAGAATTCATTTGTTATTTGCAATGTATTTGGTTATGGAGTGTATCAAGTTTTAGGCACATTGTGGGATCACCCTCCTGGGTTTTGTAGAGCCCGAAGTGTAGGAGGAAAGCATTGTTGCTTTCATTCGTTCATTGGCCAATCCCTTCAGGTTTCTAAGGATTGGAATTGGCAATTCCATAAGCTTCTTTGAAGACCATCTTGGTTCTTAAAAAACAATCAATAGGTTGCAGACCTAACAACCCTAATTTAACCAGTTGAGGATTACCAAGAATTTTATATTTTAAATTATATTTCATATTTTATATTGTATTCCTTGAAATTATGCATCATATTGAATAAATTAACATATTAATAATAATTTCATCTTTTAATTGTGTTAAACATGTACTCAACTATTCATCACTCAACAAAATGCTTAATAACATATTAACAATAGTAGCATATACAACAATGAACATCAACAATCATTTAATGTGTATCTAGTAGTTGAAACCAAACTTTTTCTTCAAATGATAAAATAAATAATACAAATAATTGAACATCAATACATTATTGAATTTGAGTTCTTTTATTAATTTTCACATGAAGGAATACATAGAGGCATTGACAATGCAAAATCATGCTCAAAGACAACTCTACACACAGTTGATTTGTAACTTGGAAACTCATATTATCAATATCAAATCCTTGTATCACCTTTTCTAGCAACTTCCACTATTTAGGTGGTGGAATTGTCATTTGTTCTAACTGATGTTGTTTGACTTGGAGATTTGTTAACAATTCATGATTGGAATTGGAAACTATCTTGAATTCTTCAGTCAAAATTGCATTCAAGGCTATCAGTGGTTTGATGGTATCCAAATAGTTTGCCACATCTAGGCTCCAAGGAAACTAGTCAAAATCAATCTTCCTTGCACCCTCCATATTATTTTTGAAATCATCATTTCCAATGAATCACTTAATGGTGTCAAAATCCTCTAGAAAACCAAGCTCTCATGCCAATCTTTCATTTATTTTTCTCTTTCTCCAATTTTTGTTCCCACTGGTCATTTCCTTTCCCAATGCTTTGTCTTAATTTTTTTGAAGTAGATTTGTCCTCATCGTATTTATTTTTTCTCTCATCTAACTTTTCTTTAGTTCATTCACTTCTCTCTCATTTTGTTTATCCTCTTTGCCTGTTGATGTAGAGGCAGATATTTTTATTCTTATTTCTAATTCATTCCTCTTGTTATCTGTTGCTTTCCTCTTTGCTTTATCATTTGCTAGGTCTTCTTGTAACTTTTCTATTTGAGTTTGCATTATTTTCTCTCTCTCTCTCTCTCTCTCTTTCTTTAGCAATGATGTGTACACCAATTCATTTTTCTTCTTTGATACATTAATTTTGTCAGTATTTTTGAGTCCAAAAAAATCTAATTGTAAACCGGTCACCTGAAATTCAGATTGATCCATTTGATTTATTGGTTTATTTTGAATTGTGGGATCAACAATTGTGTACTCCATGATTTCTTTATTTGTGTGAAATTTGGGTAATACCATGGTTGTTACAGGCTCTAAAGTTATAGTAGATGCAACATCCAATAGTTGCTTCTTTTATTTTTTATACAATTCTAATTTCTTTTTAAACTCTTCAATGTAATCAAAACCTGGGGATGCAGGAACAATGGAATGCTTGAATGGTGAAGGAATAGGAGTACTTGTAGTTGCTAATGGTTATATTGATTTGTGCTGACATTTGACTTCAAAAATAATGAATATGTTGACACTTGTCCCCATTCCAAACACTTTATGAAGGAATTTGGATGTGTGGAAAATTTGTCCGAGAATAAAACAATATGTAGAATTTGATATTTTTGCCACCCACGCTATGATTTATTATTGGCATACTAGTTTATTTTGCTAATGAATTTTTCTATTGGTTTGAGATTATGTTTAATTCACTAATGGTTTTTTTCTTCATTTGAAAAAAAAGTTTAATTTTCCAATGAAAATATTTTTTTTGGTTTGAAAATATTTTTGAACTACTAACGAAAATATTATATTTGTTTGAGCACAACTTTAATTCAATAATAGAAATATATTGTTGGTTTGTGTATAGGAGCAAATTTTCACCCCTTAAGTGAATTCCCCTTTGGAGCTTTGTGAGACTTCCCTTCATCATCGCCATGACTGTGGTGACTTTTCCAAGTCCATACCTTGCATTCTCCCTTGATTGGCTAATGAGCCTTTGGGTGGAGCTGGTAACGCTTCACTCCTCTCCTTTATGATTTGATAGAGTATCAAAGTATTGTTTTGTAGTGTTTAACAATCTTTCTTTCTACTTTCTTCATCACATATTCTACTTTGTTGCTTTCTAGTTGTCTGTGGAGGTGGAAACACCAAAGTGGGGGTCTGACTGAGGTAGGCCCCTATATAGGCCCAACAATTTTCCCCTTCTTGTTTATGTGCAAGTGAATGTGTGCGTTGAGCTAGCTGGTGAACTAAAACTTTTGTGAGATGATCTTTGTCACCCCAACATTTATTTACTTGCTTTATCATCTCTACATCTACTTGTATTTTATCATTCTATTTTTCCCATCAAAATCAACTAGCTAGGCAGTTTAGTAGGTTTCTAGTGTTTTTTTACAGTGTCTTACGTTTTTTGGCCATACAAACACTAGTGTGCCAGAGAGATGCTAGCGCATCATGCTATCATCCTAGAACCATGATGCTATCCTCAGATAGAGAGCTATCTGAGGCTCAATACCGACTCCAAAAAATAGCTTGTCTAGCCTCAATCAATATTTTGGGTCTACAAAGTGATGGAAGTACTACATAGTTCTCTTCATTCTCAATCCCCATCCTTTTAAAGTGAGGTAAATTAGGGAAAACCTTCACTCTCAGCTCTCTGTGACTTGGAGCCTTGACATGGTTGGTCCCCCTCTCTTACATTTTTAGTGAACTTGATGTGAACCATTTTGGTTCCATTTAGCAATGCTGAAGGGCCATTTCCACACATTCTAGGAGAGTTGTAGGTGTGAGTGTAGTGAGGTGTTTTTCCTTACAGCCCAACCTACGACCCCTAGTAGGCATAGTTGAAAGGTTTCATAAGCATTACATAATGAAGCCTTAACTATGTCACTATCCTACTTCAAACCTTTGGGGGGCTTTGTGAAAGTATTATTTAGTGTATGTGATGGCTTCCTTCTTGCATCTACCTATCCCCTCTGCATATCCTGGGAGTAGTGGTCTAGGTATAACCTTCACCTCACAAGACCTACCGATGGGCTTTAATAGAGAACCATCTCCTATTTATATCCTTGCACAAATCATTAAGAACACTGAAGCAGGTGTTCTTGTTGACCTAACATCTCATGTGAATATTATAACTAAGGAGATCATGTTAATTAACTTCCTACATAAAGATGGGTACAACACACCTGTGACCACCATCCGTATGCATAATAGAATTTTCGTACCTCCCCTTGGTAGCATCATTTTGTCAGTCCTTGTTGGACCTAAGTCTATAGACCTGTTGTTTGACATAATACTAGGGTCCCAACTCTTTAGAGTGAAGTGGGGTATCCCCTAGTTAGTAGCTATGAATGTAGTTCCCTCGGTTGTGCATAAATGTCTGAAGTTTATTCATGAGGGTTTAGTGCATGTAATCCATGACACTAGCTATAAACCATCGGTTGCATGTGGTAGTTATTCCTTAGATCACTTCTGGCCTACAACCATTGGTCTACTTCTGCCTAGGAAATACCTCTTGTATCAAACCGATGAGAAGTACAAGAAAAGGCACTTAACGCCTAGAGTGAGATACCTCCATCACCTTATGCAGTTTTGCATATGGCGTGTTTAAAAGCTGACAGTGATGCCACCTTGGCACGTAAAAGGGAAGAAGAGAAGCGCTCTCGAGGTTTATCTTCCTCCTCTTCCATTGTCTAGCTTGACACTTCCTCTCTCCCCATCGTGGCATCATTAGATTCTACTCTGCATTTGTGAGAGAACCCTATGGTGCCCACTTGGCGAAAGCCCAAGCATCCTCCATTCAAACTTCTTGTTTTTCCCAAGGATCCTAGGCCCATTCGATATGGTAGAAGGAATGGTCTTGGCGAGGAATCCTCTATGTCTCAGCCTTTGTGGCCTCCCATTCCTCCTACTCCTAAAGCAGTGAATGGGAAGAGGCCCGTTGCCGAGGTGCTAGAGCCAACTCCCCCCATTGTCTCTCAACCTTTTCCTCCTGCTCCCGTTTAGGAGTTTAACCCTCTGTTGGAGACGGTTGTGATGGACACTCCTATGGTTGAGCAGGAGCCTTTTGTCCCTCTGCAACTCCCATCCTCTAGCTCAAGGAGTCATAGAAACCTCCTTACGCATGAACACAACTGCCAATGAAAGGCTCTAGCGGCTGAGTAGGCTGCTTTATAGAGAAAGGAAGAGGAGTTGAATTCCTTTGTATTAAGGCCTCCTGTCATGTCCTCCTCTCTCCTCCCCTTTGCTTTCATTCAGTTGAATCTAGTCTCGCTTCCAACTCTTGCTGTAAGTGCAAGTGTATCTAACCCCTAAAAGGTGTAGGTGTTTATCGCTCCTTCGGTCGAGACAACCCTTTTGATGTCCCTTTTGGACATCCTACCATTCCCAAAACCCATGGACATGGAAAATACCTCCATGGTGTCCACCATGGTTTTCTCCTCCTCCTTTGTGCCTCTTGCATATCTGTGGGAAGTTCACATCCCCCAACAAAGTAGAAGGTAGAGGTTGGCCCTTCCAATAATGGGGGGCATAAGAGGAGCCCACCTCCTTTGAAGGTTGGTCTTATTCTAGATTGTTCCATTCTAGTGATAGAGAAAGTTTTGGCTTCCCCTAAGTTTTTCATCACTCTCAAATTGCTCAGTGATTCTAGCAATGAATCTCAAGTGTCGTCATCCCTGTCCATTGAGGTACCACATGGCACTCCTATAAAGTGCATGTTCAACTCTCTGGACAAGGCCTCGGCCTTGTCGATGATCTTCACAAAATCCATGACCATAGTTCCACAAGAGCTGAGCAGAGAATTCCTTGTCATGCCTTCTTTGTTAGCCCTTGTTGTGGGAGGGTCGAAATCTCCTCCCCTTAATATTCCACCACTGCAGGCTCATTCACCTTTCCCTTACAATGATCTAGATTGGGAAGATGACAACCTCTTGGTCAATGAGTGTTAGGGTGAGGCCTCTTCTTTACCTATAGATTAGGAGTGTGTGTTGTGATGTGTTCCACTGTGCTTGCGTTATGTGTTCCTAGATGATCCTTGTCACCCTTGTTGGTGCGTGGATACAAGGGAGATTATGTGTCGTAAACTTCCTCTATTTGTATCATCATTCTTCCTCTATTATGTATTTTGATTTTCAGCAAATTGGGACGATATAAAGTGTTGGGGGAATTTAGGCTTCTCTTCCATGTTGACCCATTTTTTAATTTTTACTTTATCTTCTCATGCATTCTTCACATGCTTTGATATAGTAGGGGGTTGATGACAGTTCATTTATATACTACTAGACTATACTTATATATATTTATGAGCACTCTAACCCTGAAATATCAGATCATCCACGTGTCCCTTGTTCATGATGTTGCTGCTTCTCTTTCACTCTTTTATCTTTCTCTCTTCTTTGCTTGAGTTGTCCCTCTTATGTGTGACAACGTCACTTGCACAATGTTTTGATTTTCAGAAAACACATTCGTTGCCAACGAATATTTTCTCGAAAATCCTTTGCAAACCTTTTTTTCAAAAATCACATTCTCAACTTGGACCCCTAGCAAAACATGTTTCCTCCATCATTGGTTCGCAAAGGAAGGACTTGAGGAAATTTCCTTTGAGGTGGGAGCAACTTTTCCTATGGGAAAAGCCTCGACCTTCCCCTCGCAAGGGGGATTTTTCTTCTTTTCGAATTCCTTGATGAAGTGAACATATTTTGAAAGGATTCCTTGATGATGAATTGGTTTGAGAAAAAATGTCTCTTTTGCACTTTCAAACAACACATCCCTTGAGTGGACCCCTCTCCTTTTGAAGGGTTCCCGAGGGAGCCCTTTGAAAGCCTTTAAATTTTTTGACTGTTTGCATGACTATCTGCTTGTTTTCCTGTGGGCTACTTTTTGTTTCTTGACATGTTTTATTTGTGGATTAACATGTTACTTTGCAAGTGCACTTGTGAAGTCACTTTCTAGTTTGACTCTACGGAGTCCCTTTACATTGGGCTTCCTACATGAGAGAGAACTTGGGGGTTTCCTTCTTGTAGGTCTATGGGCCTATGAGACACTTACATCCTACGGGATTTTTCCATTGTTGGTCCAAGGGCCTTCAGTGCACTTTGTGCAACCTCATAGTTCTATGGAGCTATGGAGTCCTTTTGTTTGAAACTCCTTAGGAGAGAGTACCTGTGGAGTCCTTTCCCTACCCTGCACTTTCAAGTTTTCAAAATTGTGGTCTACTTCCTCAATGGTTTAGGTATACATTTATAACTCTTCGATCTACTTCACCAAACACATTGATACCCGTGCTCGCTAAAGTGGGGGCAAAATGTATAGGAGCGAATTTGCACCCCTTAAGCGAATTCCCCTTTCACATACCCTCACCTTAGAAAATTAAATCCGATTGTGAAATTCCACATCACCCACCTGGCTTCCATCCACTTAGCATTTTTCCTGTGTCGGTGAGCGAATATTTGTTAGGGATGAATGTGTGACATGCAAATGTCTACATGGCGCACTGTCGTCCCTTACGAATTCCTACATATGAAGTTGGTAGAGGTGTTATGCACCTAATTGGGCTCAAATTGTAATGTCCAAACAATAAACAACCAAGCAAAGGGAGACATCTCAAAGCATAAAATGTAGATTTATTATCTACATCCATCTTTATCAATGCACAAAATTTCCTACATATTATTTACCTATATTGAACTTGGTTGTTCCCCAAGAATTGGTATGGCTAAAGGATTTGAGTCTTTATGAGGACCCTCTAAAGATAACAATGATGTAACACCCCTCTATTTTGGATATTTGGATCGGTAGTGTTTTCTTGGTAATGTTTGATTATGCTTGATGTGACTGTGAACTTAGTGATTGTGTGATCCTGAACTATTGGTGATGCGCATGTTATATCATGATGTGACGTTTGTGTCTGAACATGCTTTGACTTTGGAATTTGATTACTTGTGATCGTGATTGATTAAATGATGTGGAAGTTATATGTTGATGAGATGTTCTTTTACTCCGATGTTATCCTTATGGCATGATTTAGAATAACTTAGAAGATATCTGATTAAATGATGTTTATGCTATTGAGCATATCTCCGATGTTAGATGCGTCAGTTAATGATACTGTATTGGTGAAAGGGGCAGATTGTATCACTCACTTGCGAGCGCCCTACAATTCCGAGATTCCCTCTTCACGGCGTGTTTGATCATAACATACATATATATGTTGCACGCTCGACATGTTCTTTGTTGCAGGTTTGCAGGTACATGACATCAACTCCACCTGGTTTCACAGGTGTGAGCGTGTCCATTTACCAACGGAAATTGATTGGGAGATAGTAGCTAGGTTTTCTGAACCAAGTCGTCACCCTAGTCATAGCATGTTGTCGGGTTGTCGTCGGGGTCAGCTGTTTTAACTTGGTCAATTTCCCCTTGAGTGTTTATTTAATTTCAAGTTTAAAGTTTATTAAATGACTTGCGTAGTTTAATTAATGATTAAATGTGTTTAATTGCAAGTTAAAAGTGATTAAATGGCTTTTGAAATTTATAAATGATGATTGTTTTGTCTTATTGAGATGTTGGAAAATTAGTGATTAATTGGTGTTTGGTGGTAATAAAATAATCTAATTTTTGAAGATTAGATTATTTTATTAATTAAATTAAATTGAATTGGTGTCACTATTTTCCGGCATCTCAGCTCGTAAAGCTGAAATAACACAAAGCAACAACTTTGCAATTAAACATTTATCGATATTAATACACAAAGTCATTTAATAAACACAAACTTTGAGTAAATAAACTCGAAGCGACCGAAGTTAAACGGTACGACCCCGTACGATAATATGACAAGGTTTTGATTCGAGAAAAACAGCTACTATTAATCAATTTCGTTGATAAATAGTTGCTTCCACGCAATGAACGCGACAATCTGTCATGTACTACTGACTTCTGGCTGGCTGTGTCAATACTATGTTGCGATCAAGCATGCCGTGAAGATCTCTGAGTATCAGGGCGCTACTAGCGTGTTTCAATCGCCCACTAACCAACTCATTATCGTCAGCGGCGTATCTAACGCTCGGTGCTCAATAACATAAGCGCTCATTATCGATATCTTCCCAAAGTTAAATCATCACCAGAAGATGGTATAAAGTATCTCATCAACTTTCCATCATTCAATCAATCGCGATCTGTAGTCAAAGTCAAAACAACATCATCGTCTGTATCGCGCATCATAGAATGGAGACGTCACTAAGTTCGATCATCAATATATTAAGCGATACAAGAAAGCCTCGATATTAAAGCTGGAGAGTGTTATCAATAACAAAGATTAGAAACTGGAAGCGGGGAGGGACCTTTTAACAGGTGGGCTCAAAAGTTCCCCTAATAGATTAGGTGTTGGTGGTGCAATTTGCACATCTTGCTTGGAAAGAGTTCCACTAGCCTAGCATGGTCCTTGTTCAACTTTTCCAACATCCTATAGGATTTACAAATATAATATTATACATAATTACACCTTGAAGAATGGTCCAAATGTAATCACATAGAAGAAAGCATAGCAAGAGTGTATCAAGAGCAATGAATTAGAAAAATAAGGTTAACTAGATTTTTCCAAAAGGGAGGGCAAGAGTGTGCAATGATAGGGTTTGTTGGCCTCGGGCTAAGAAAATATGACATTTCAAAATGAAATGAATTTGATTTTCTTTTTTTTTTTGTTATAATAGACTATAACACACTTGCACTATAGGCTTGATGTGATCGAGCCTTAGGCTTAGTCACACCTAGCCATAATGTGAGTGTGTTGTAACGTGCTTGCGTTATAGCCTTTCAATTTTTTTAAAAAAAATTGGCCACTTTTTGAACCCCCAACTTTTTGCACCTGCCCTGATGTCATAAATCATGACTAGTGTGACCATGATATGGAAATACTCTTTTGTAGTCCTCAAACCTCTTCTTGCAACTCAATAACCTCCTCTCACAATCAGACCTCCCACTCAAAGGCTTGCTAGAACTCCTTTTGAAGTTGTTGCACCTAGGGATCCACACCCAACCTCACTACCTCTACCTACCTACTAAGGTCATTGAGCTAGCTCTACAAGGCATCATGTGCTGCTATGGCACTCTTTTCCTAGTTCCTTTCCTAATCTTGATCGACTAGTGCAATGTGGAGTTTCACCAAGTGTTGATCTCATTGCTTGGTCATTGTGGTGAGGTCAGTGGCCCCTATACAATCTCGATGTGTTCCTCCTCATAAGCAATCCCGAGAACCACAACAAGCTCAAAAACATGGGCATGTTGGCCCACTGATACTGACCTATATGCATCTAGGATGCTCCCCTGGATAGGAACGAATGGGTAGCCTTAGAAACGAACTGAATAATGAAGGTGATCCACTCCTATGTGTTGAATGCAACCACAAAGAAGTAGACGCTATCAGTACTAGATCGTATAAATTTTTTTTGCATATATGTATGAGATAAAATAAAATGAATAGTACTGAAAGGAAATAACATGAATCACTCTCGTACCTAGGTTCCCAGCTTGCAAATGTGGATCATGGGGGTGCAATGCTAGGACCTAGTCTTAATTCTGCTACTATAGGAGGGATGACCACTATCGAAGGTGGCATCAATGAGACTAGGACTGCACTTGGAGAGGATGACACTCTCTGCCATCATCTCGGCTTGTCTATTATTTCACTCGCTACGGGCTCACCCTCCTTGCCGCCATCACCATTGTGACCCTCTCCTCCCTACCCCTATTCATCGACATTGCGCATGGGGGCATGTATTAGGAAAATCAAGGTAGGAGATAGAAAATGAAGATATGAATCCCCCCCATAATGAAAGAGCTCTCATGCCAATGATGAATGTCTAAAGAGAGAATATGATCCATTGCCTGAAAACAACATTTTTCCCCTTAGGAAGAAATAGATCCATTGGTGATTGGAGAAGCTAATCCAAAATAATGGGTGATGTCGAAATCCATATCCAAATGATGTGTTCCTCTAAAATCTGCTCATGTATCCACATGTCAGAAAGTGATGATGTTGATCCAGAATCCTGTGAAGACTGATAGAGAACAAGCTGCAAAGGTGATAAATATGGTACGCCAACAATGGTGATGTGGTTGTCAGCAAATAGGAGATGAATTTCCTCAAAGTAATCCTCCAAATCTATAATATCTATAGGACTGCACAAACAAGGATGATATGTCTATGAGATACAAGTCCCAAGTAGCTATGTCTAAAAGATGTATGTTCTACTACACTAAATCAATAGGAGCCAAAGATGTGGTGATGCAAAGTTGATTAGGAACAAAAAAATATAATGATGTAGTCTCAAATTGAAGAGTGGGAACATGAAGACAGGTATTTGAACCATTAGAATATGCAAGACCTGTGATATACTCAAGCTCCTCTAAAGTATCATCATCAAAGGGTATGGAATCTGCATATGCAAGAAGGATGAGACAATCTATAGCAAGATCCTCTGGGTGTGGAGAGATATGAGGGTCTCCACGGATCTCCCTTGAAGGTGTGTGCAAAGTATGTGGGGACATTCAATACAACATACACAGTTTCAAGATCAACGCTAGAACATATAACCCCTGTAATATGAACTCTGATGATGCCCCATGCTGATAAAATCCATGGTGTTTCTAGTGTAGGTATGATTCCATACAAATGAGGAAAAATATCAAGCCACCTCAAATGTGTCGGGATGCCATTTCACCAAGACTCATAGTCATCCTTGTCCAAATTGATCATAGAAGGATGAACAAAAAAACCCATGATACTCACTGAAATGAAAAAATAAAGACTAAAATGCTCATGTATGATAAAGTAGATCAAAAAATTTCATCTCATGCAAATAGATCCTTTCTAGGTGCCAAGATGTCCAAGTAATTGAATGAATTGTGAAAGCAAAAAATACTAAATAAAATGTACTTGGGGTAGATTATGGAAAAAGTGCATAAATATATTTGAAGAGCTTTGAAATACCTTTCCAATGCCGCTTGAATCGCAAAAATCAGAGTTACAAGCAAAAAGTTACAAGCTCAAAAGCGTAAAATGAAGATCTAAATTTGACTGAGAATAACAAGAACCAATAGAAAAAAATGATAATGAGACATGCACCATTGGAAAGTTCACGAAACCTTCTTTTCGACAATATCTTTTTTCCCCGATTTCGACACTGTATGCCCAAGTTATGCCAAAAAGAAAAAAATGTTCATTTAGGGAAAATCAAGGCGAGGGGGCTTAGAGGGTCGGCCATATAGTGACATCAACATGACATCATGATGACATCAACACTCTACAAGCTTAAATTTGACGAGTTCCTGAACGTCAACAAACAAAATGCCCCCTGCCTAGAAAATATTTTTAGCCGTCGGGTTTCTTGCTTCTATCAGAATATTCAAAGAATCTTTTTAAGATTCTGGAGCTAGTTTTTGATGCTTACGGGTTTTTCAAAGATTTTGAGGCTATTTTGTTTGGAGCACTGATTTTTGTAAAAAGAGGCTACCACAGCTAAGCAACTTCAATTGCCACCACTTGTTTAATGAGGCATGTGGCCTACACATGTAGGCCTATGTAGGCAGGGTATAATGTACCTTTTTTTTGATTTTTTTTGAAATTTGAAATTTTCTTTTTTCATTTCAAAAAAAACTTTTATTTTTTGTTTTTTTTTATTAAAAAAATTCTAGAAATGGCTAAACCAGAAACTAAAATAAAAAACCTTATGGACCTTGGCACGAAAAGTGGGGCACTCAGATCTGTATGGATTTTTGTGCTTCTAAAACATTTTTACTTTTTTTGCAACTGTACCAAAATTGATGAAACAATAAGTGATCCTTAGGTTTTTGGCTACTCTGGACGCGATGGCGAGGCCCATTTTTCTCCATGACACACCAAAAAATTTCTCAAGGCTAGATCCCTCTAGAAATTGAATAGGGGGCTACATACTTGGGCTCTGATACCATGCTAGAATTAGTTGATTCAATCCATAGCTCCAATGAAACACCTGCAAGCAATTACCTATCACAATAGAGAAGCTCATCAAGTGATATTGTGCTCAATAACTTGAGAATTGTATTGATGCAAACAATCTAGATTAAACCATGTTACCTAGATTAATATTACAAATGAATGTGCATGCTTATATAAGCAATGCACAAGCTAACCATACATGTGGATTTGACAAGATAGAGACAAGTGTTGTATTCTCATGCAATGAGACAACTTGTCCTAAATTTAGTCCAATCTAATAATAAGAATCAAACTAAAGATTAAGAATCAACTCCTAAGTTTAGCTTAAGTGAACTAAAGTAAAAAAGTCTCTAATAATTAATTGATGATTAATTAATTATCAGATAATGATTTATTTACTCCAACAGTAACACATCTCTAGCATCATGTAGGCCCACTGCAGGTCCACATGCCACAATAGATCCTCATCATCTGGATGCATCCTCTCTCTAATCACACATCATAGTGAGCACATGTCTACCACTATGCTCCCTGATCTCAGACCACTCGTGCAATAGAAACAAAATTCATGTTAGAGGTCCATTTACATCATAAAATCTTATCTATACATCAAAAAAGTTATAAGTAGGCCTCTAGGATAGAGGCATGTCGCACATACGTTTGCATGAGTGCTAATTTTCAAGGCCGAATTTCATATAATGATAGCATACAAGGTAGATGCCAATGTAGTCAAAAGCTAGGTCAACATGTTGTCGAGATGATAGCACACCGACCAAACGCCTGCACTAGTCTCAAAATGGAAGAGGACAAAAAAATGCACTGAAAATATGAAGTAGGGTAAGATTCCTCGTACCTCGTCAACCTGACCTCCCTTGGCTACGATTGTGTGGAGGTGCTCAATCCTCAGGGCTACATAATATCATTTACGAGGCATTTTGCTAGCTTTCTCTCATAAAATTCAACAAACTCCTCACTATGAATAGTGAAAATGACCCTTATGTGGTCCCACCCAAGTATATATAGGTCATTTTAAACCCATTTTCCTAGTGGACATGGTCCTTCCATCCTTCCTTTATTCACCCCACCTAGCTGGAGGCAAAAAAAGAAGGGGGCATATATTCACCTCTTCATCATATTTTTCTTCCAAACCACCAATTTTTTCTTAAGTATTCTTCTTGTTGTGGTAGCTTCTTCCAATTTTTGAACTAACCTAAATTTGAGTTTTGTAGAATGAAACTTCACATCCAACATTGTAGTTTCTCACTATGCTCAATCATTGGGGGCATTTTTATTATCTGCTTGCTCAACCTCTATGGCCTCTACAGTGTTGTTTTTGCACGTAAATCTACAAAATTTTCAAATTTTTGATCTTGCACTAATGGTTTCTTTTCTACTTTAATGTAGTTGATTCTTCTCAAAAAATAGCTCACTAAAGTGTGGAAAAATGTAGTGTCATAAAATTGCACCACATGGCAGTTTCACACTTGCACATTTAGCCTGCCACATTTATGACAAGAACCTTATGACTTAGAATTTCACAATTTTAACTCCACAAGGGACAACGATGAAGCATTAGCAGCCCACCACCTCATTTCTTGTAAAGTGGTGAGTTGGATGCTTGCGTAGCATGCAGAAATCTGCATAGTGTGCTAGCATCCCTAAAAAATTTGAGTTTAAATGAGGGAATCTCGTGAAATTTTCCCATGACACATGTCGTCATGGCATAATTGTAGATGTAACGGCTCTTCCCACCCATGCAACCTCACAAAAATCCATTTTTTACTTCCATTCTCATTCGTTCTCTTATTCTTTCAATTGACTCTCACTTCTTCTCACTCCAACTTGCTTTCTCACTCTCTTCTCTTCTACATCTCTTCTCTATGATGAAGCTCTACTGGATTTACATCTTGTCAATAACCAAGGCTTGCAAGCACTCAATGTCTCATTTGTCAATCCAAGAGGGAGCCAAAAAATATTGGTAATGCACGCTTGTTGCATTATCTTGTCTTCTCTATTTTCTAACATATCTTGTCTCATCTACTTATTTTTGATACGGTTATCCTCCATAGCGAGGTTTGCTTTTATCACACATCGTGTATATTTTCTATGTATTTTCCTATCCATGGAGGTGGAAACACCAAAATATGGGTTTGACTTAAGGAAAGCCCTGAAACAATCCCAACACATTTCCTCTTCCTCCTTGTGTGTAGGTCATTTGTGTGAAGCTTTTCTGGAGGCTTCGTAGTGCAAAACCTTCTGTGAGTTGATATCATACCTTATTTTTCATTTCGATCTATTTAGTTTGGATTCAGAAAGTATTCTTCTTGTTATCATTTCCTTTCATTTTAGCTTTCTATTAACTTAGTAAAATAGTCAAACTTCAAATTCTGGGTAGTAGCAGACTTTGTGAGTTATTTTTACAAGCCTAACTCTCTATATGTACTAGACACCAGTGCATCCCTTAGATTACAATGTGTTGTGTTGTCGTCGAGTCCCGTACTGATGTCCTTTGGCCGAGAGCTAGTCAACTTGTTCTAGAGACCTATGTAATCTACTCTTTCAGTCCTTGAAGTCCTTCATCCAAAAGTATATAAGAGACTCTCTTTCAAGTATGTTTTTGCAATCTCTTTCATCTTATAACTCCATCACTTGATCTTTGTACATTGAGGTGATCGAGGGCTATTCGCTCCCTTTAGATCTTGTTTATCTTGGGACTTGGGAGTAGTGAATCCCCTCAACATTAATGTTGAATACTTGAGTATGAACTAATGTGCTATTATATTTCCTATCTAATGATGCCCTAGGGGCACTTTCTCCTTGCTCTTGGTTTCTTATGATGAGCATAGATTCTTCATGAGATTCTCCACAATACCCTTCGTAGTCTCCATTGATTGAGATATGCTGGCAACATCAACTTCTAGTTTGAGGAACTATGATTTTTTATCAAAGGTTTCTATATTTTTTGCTATACTTTCTAGTGATGCCTTCCAAATAAAAATTAATTCAATTTTTTTAATAAGGAAATTTTCCCACTTGTTTTTGTTGTGGGAATCAACCTACAAAATCACTCACAACAACTAATACCAAAGGAAATAATTTTCTTTGATACCAATCTAACCCACAAACTATTATGGCTTATATCGTACAATAGTCCTCAACATATCAATTTCTAAATGAAGAAATTATGAACGTTTCTCTTTCGAAAATAATTTGAATCTTAACTTTAAATAAAGTGAGAGAAAACAACTATCACAAAATAAGACACAAGGATTTTACCTTGGAGAATCTAAATCATGGGATAAAGCTCTAGTGAAAGTAAGGAAAATCACCATCTCATTTAATAATTTCACTAGTAAAATAATATTACACATCTTGGGAACACAACCATTTTGAAATAACTCATTTTAGTCCCTGCGATCACACATAAATCTTGCAAACAATATTTATATATCTAATTTTTCCTTTTACAATATATCATTCACTTGGAAACTTGAACTCTCTTTGAATTCACTTCTAATTCCTTCTACGTTTCCTCTTACGTGTTTACAATGAAATATTATGCTTGTAAAAACTTTTCAATAGCCTCAAAATTCTTTACGATTTGGAAAAGAAGCAAATTCAAAGTGTTTCTAGGTGTTATAGACCATTTCTAAACATATGACATACCCACTCTTTGTGCAATGATGAAATTGACACTCTAGTATGAAACTACCTAGATAGTTTTATAATTTCCACGATGGTTATGTAACCATTACCTAACAAAACCATGGTGTGAAATACCCCAATTTTCCTTATTTTCCTCCCTTTTAATACATGTAGCATTGTAAATTGTTGACCTTAACAATTTCACATTACGTAGACAACTTGTTTTTCCTATGGACCTAAACATATAAGATGCTATATGTTTTTCTAACATGGCTTTGGTTATCTCTAAGTATTTCACTTAATCATATGACAAGCTGGTAGAGTGTTCTTGCTTCTTCTCTTCTCATCATTACTAAAATGAATCATGTTAGTTTGTGAGGGTTCTAAGATGGGTGACAATTCCCTCTAAAATGGATGCTATTAGAGACAATCAAGTGTTTCAATGATATATTTTTATAATTTTATGAAATTTATTAATATTTCTCTCAATTTATTTTTCAATTGAAGGAGGGGTTGGTGGGGGAGGTTTGGTTTTTGACCTTCCTCCAACGGTTTAAACCTATTTTTAATTCAAAACATAAAAAATACAATGTTTAAGTAATTCCTACAATTTAAAAATGAAAACCTAAATCATACTAAAACCTTTGAATAAATTTAGATAAAACTCATAAAAATTGAAAAAGTTAAAGAAAAAAAACTTGCCTCTACACTATGGTCAATGCAAGCTCACAAATGATGAAATCCAAAATGGATATCAGTTTTGTAGTTTAAATATTTGTTTACCTTTGTTATTCTCCTCAATCGTGAGTCATTTTGGTAGAGTGAAGGCTCTTTTTTTTTTTTTACTTTTTAACATTTCCAAAACAAATGTTCATTTCTTAGAAACTATGGACGAATATCCATAATTTAAAAATGAATAACTATTCATAACATATATTTGTTATTTAAAAATGGATATCTTCTTTTTGGAAATGGATATCCATTATTAAAAAACATATATCTGTTATTTAGAAATGGATATTTGTTTTACTTTGGTAAGATAAACTCACTATTCACCTAACCCAAAGAAAAAATCAAATTTCCATTTTCAAAATTTGGCTAAGTAAAAATATGATTTTTACCGCTATTGCCATTATTTGGCCTATCATGATCTTGCATTCACCCATATAAATATAAATTTTAAAAGTTATAATATGTATTTATTTGTATGTGTGTGTATAGGCAAGTGCTACCAAAGGGGCAACTCCCATTATGTATTAAATCCAAATTTTCTTATTAAATAGGATTACAAAGAAAGAGATCATTTTAGGAGGTTACAATATGTGTAACCTTTTTTATTTCCTCCAAAAAAAACAATTATTTGGGTGAGAGGAGGCAAGGATGATTGTAAACAATTTTATAAAAGTCCTCAAACTTTCCTATGATTAGGCCCGTAGAGAAAGCCTCAAAACACATTCTCAAGGAACCATTATTTTTATGTCCAATTTGGAGAATACACCCCCAATATCATGCATAGAGATCTTCCTATCATAGTTTGAAATGGCCATTTTGGACTTTTCCACCAAGAGTTTGTTGAGGCAATGGATTGTAGCAAGCTTTGCATACATCAGTCCTAGTCGGTCCATAGATGTTGATAAGGAGGAAGTGAAAATTAGAATGGAAGCATCTTACCATCCTCCCAACCAATAGGAGAAATAATGCAAAAGATCAAAGGAGGTCTATCCAAGTTCAACAAAAACCTAATATTTCTAGCAAATCCCAAAGCAAGTTCAAAGAAGTAAGACTAGCCATGACAATGATACATAAATGGGTGATCCCACATAAGTGGGTTACAATTGCATTCACGAAGAAAAAATGATTGGATGCTCTAAAAACAATTAGGTTTTAAGGGGTTCCCTCGAAGGGGGATGTTTGACTGAACCCATTTTTGGGTTCGCTCGAACACCCCCCTTCAAGCGAACCCCTTTTTGATGGCATTTTCAAGCAAACCCCTTTTGGTGGGATTTTCTTAATAAAATAAAAGGGAGAATGGAAAAAAGAGGGGTTCTAGAGAACCCCCTTCTAGCGAACTCTCCTTCACTCAAAGGGATCTAGGGAAGTTTGCTCGAAGGGAGGTTCACTAGAACCCCCTTTTTTACCCTTCTCCCCCTCCATGTGCAATTTTCTACTAAATTTTGGCTTTTGAAGCTCGGGTTGAAGATGAAAATAGAATCAACTTCATAGACCAACTGGAGGATTATAGTCCTCAAAATGAGCTATCAATCAAGTATAATTTTAATATATTTTGGTTTTATTATGTATTTTTTTTAGTTTAATTAAACATAGGTTTTTCATTGAAAATCAAGCTCATTGTTTTGCACATGTGGAAAATAGTAGATTACAAAAAAAAATCTGAAAAATATGTGTGTGCTTCATATTGACATCCTTGATCCAACAAAAAAGTTATTGAATTTCGATACATACAAAAAAGTTTGTGTTATACAATCCAACTATGTCTAAATTGTAATTGGTTTGACTTCAAAACTTAATTAAGAAAAAAATATTCAATAAAACACTATGAAACCAAATGAACATGCTAGATATCATAGTTACAAATCTAAATTTGAAAAAAATAGAATTTTATCCTTCATAGGAAAAAAGTTATGTCTTATACAGTGAACATCACTCTTTAAAAATGGTGTTTACTATTAAAAACTAGTTTTCAAAGGAGATGGAGAAAGAATGCAATTTCATTCCAATTTTTTTTTAAATATATATTTAGAATCTACAAACAAAATGTCACAAATCACTAGTTTGCATCATCTTCAAATTCCTCATGGTTTAGCAGCTATAGGTGCCTGAAAGTGAATATTTAGTTAAAAAAGTTTAGTTCAATGTCAAGTTTGGCCAAAAAGTGTAACTCACTATTGTCAGATCACCCAAATGAAGAAGTCGTAGCCATACCAAGTTTGAATTCTTGAAACACAATAAATTTATCCTTGATGTTGTCTATTTGGTGCTTAATTAAGCACCTTTTTTTAGGTGTGTTAAGAACACTAATATTCTAGGATAAAATCTTCATTGCGCTCTAGGGGAGGGGTTTCCTTAGATCTTAGAAAGTAGTTATTAATTGAAGATTGACCCTTAGATGAAGATGATTCCTCCCACTTTAGCTTGTTTATTTTCATTACATTTCCTCTAAAAGCCAATATCTACCTTAAGGATTTTTGAAGAAAACTGACTAATAGATCTAATGTTGACCAATCTAAAGTCATCTAAGTTTTCTTTGTCAAAGTCTAGCCAATCCTCCTCGTACTCATATAAAGTGTTTTCATTTTATGTCACATTTGGGATGAAATGAATGATTGCATTATTTTGATTAGGATTGTTGATGACTTGAGAATCTATCTTAGGGAGGGCCTCCTCTGGGATTGGCAACTTTTTGTAGCCTTTCCCTTCACCACCCATTTCTTAATGATTTATTTTTTGCAAGGGAACTCTAGTCATTGTGGTCATGACCATGAAACTTAGGGGAAAAAGAACTTTGATTCCTCAATCTCCACCTTCTAATGCCAAGTGCAATCCCCAACTCATAGAATAATTTCATTCAAGATTTTAGAGATAGTCAAAACCTTAATATGAGCATAAATTTGGGAATTTCCATCCCAGATGCTAGAGTTGACACTCTTTAGGATTCCAGGAAAATAACCAATATTTTTTATTCTACCCTTAGACCATAATTCTATGGGTAGATTATATAGTCTAATCTAGTAAAGACCATCTTGGGGATTATAGGAAGTGGGATCGAAATTGGGAACCCACTTTTGGGCATAAATCAATGTGTCTCAAGAGAACCAAATCCCGATAGGAATGATGTCATAACACAAAAGACTCAAATCTAAATATCGCAATGAAGAAACCTTTAGGGAGGTAGAAGACATTTCCAGTTATCCATTCTTGTGCGACCCATTCAAAAAATCTGCCTTATAATGATGAAACCTAGTGTATTGGTCTATCATGGCCTAATTTCACAGTAGCTTGTCCTTAGGGCAGTAATCTAAATAAAAATATACTGAATGTGAATCAACCTTGGAGAGAAACACAAAGTTTTACATTTTTCTTTCTTATTTTCACTAAACGTCATTCTCTTGTTAAATATCTTATTTATTTATTCATATTATGCAAGTATAATTATGAATTTTTTCACATTTTTTTTGGTCTATAAAATACAACCATGGGGGTTGCTCCCATTCTATAACTTTCAAGAAAATAAATTTTACATAAGATTTGGGAGCTTTAGTTTTTTCCCTTACAGACTTGGTCCCATGTATACCACAAAATTATACTTGATAACTTCATAATGCAAGAATAAAAAAGTCTGGCATAGTCTTATACTTTTTATACCCTACTATATCCAACCAATATTAAATGAAACTTGGCATTGTTTTGAGCATTGTCCTCCTATCCGAGTATAGTCATACCAACTTTTTACACTCGAATTCTTAACTATCTTTGATAATACATTTACTTGGGGCCATAGAAGGATACATCTGGACTCTCCTTAATGAATTCAACTAGAAATCTTATCCCTTCTAAATCAACCAATCCTAGAATCTTCTTGAGAAATTTTACGCCTTTTAAAGTTGAATGCATGTGGGCAAGAACAAAGGAGGTCCATTTGAGAACACAAAAGGATACCATTCCACATTATCTCCATGAACTATGAGTTTGCTAAAGTTTGAGGGCATGGGAACCTCGTTCCCATATCGATCCACCTCTAGTACCTCGTCCAGGTTGCCCAAAAATTGGCGTTTCACCAAACCAGTAGTAGGCACTTTATATCTTCCTCTATTTCTCCTAGATCGAGTAGAGAAGTCATGAACATTGATGCAATGTTCAAATTCACTTTATATCTACTCGCAATAAATCCTCTTCCAATACCCATTGAATTGTGAAAAGGACGAGACTATGTCTTGTTTTAAAGACACTGCAATCTTTGCCCTGTAATAAGTCCTAGAAATGATATTTTTATTTGGCATGAGGTAAGCCTGATAGGTGTGTCCATAGTGGTTTGCCAACATCTAACCATGAGTCGTGCAAGCTCCAATCTAAATTAATAAATAAGCTTTGTTGAGGGGAGATCACACATGACATTGCATTTAATGATTGATGAGAGTTGTGATTTATGAATCACCTCCAAAGATTAAACAAGTGAGCACTATGCATATTGTTGTCTAACAATTAGTAATCAACTCCATCTCCCTTTCGACAACTAAGTTGGCGAGTGAATCAATGTCCATGTTGCTTCTTGGTAGACATGGTTTGGGATGTAGTCATCCAACTTCAATAGTTCACATTGCATTGCAAAAATATAGACTTGAGTTTCCACTATTGGAGAGTGTTCAATCTTACATCATTAACAATTAGTGTGGAATCACCTTTAATTATTATTTTTTTTCCTTTTTAGGTTTGAGAAAATTTACAATCCAAGTAGAAGTGCTTGGAGCTCAATTTCATTATTAGTGTCGTTCTTGAGACATTTTGATGCTTTGCATCCTATGTTCCTTTTCCAATCATGTATGATGCATCTTGCACCTAAGGGCTGGGATTTCTTCTCAATGCCCCATTAATGTTCAATTTTACCCATCCCTGTTGAGGAGGTTCCCATTTTGCTTTTGCTCTTTTTGAGAGGATTTTATCATACCAACCCCATTAATGGGGGATGAATTATTTCATTTTATTTACATTGTTTAAATTATTTTTATTATTTACATAAGACTTATTCTATTCAATGAAAAATTATTTTATTTAATTTACTTCTAATTATTTTTTATCTGATTTATTTACTTAAAATTTTCTAATATTTTTAAAAAAATAGGACTACTTTAGATGTCTCTTTAAATTAATTATAAATAACTTGTTTTTATTGACAACTTTTAAAATCAATAATCAGTATTACTAATATAATCTTCAATTCAAAAATAAAATTATTTCACAAATAAAACTAAGTAACAATGGCCTGATAAATCCGAATACTATAACCACTATATATCTTTGCTTTAAAGCTCTCATTCGTTCCCTCATTTTCCAACGTTCTTTTTATTCAAATTTTAAAATGAGTAACGGTAGTAAAGAAAAAGCGATGTGAAAGAAAATGTCTGTTGAGCAGAGAAAATGTCTGTGCATGTAATCATCGGTGGGTTTTTCCATTGACAGCAATTACATTGAATGCAGTGTCTCTGAAGCTATAAGGTTGTCGTTACTAGTAATTACAAGAAAACATCGCAAATTTACAGATAAGGCAGCTAGGCTATGGCAAAATCCGGCTCCTTTACAGTCGCGAAATATTATCTAAGACCAGGATTAAGGTCATGTAAGACAGTGCAGAGGGTCTATCCTCGCTGGCATCGTTGCTATTTCCTCTGTTTCCTCTTCTGGTACGCATAAGAATAGGATTCATCATTAATTATAACTAATGAACGGTGTTATATAATGGTTTGATGAATTTATGTGGGTTTTGGTCTTCACAGTAATTGACTCACGAATTGCTACTGCCAAGTGTAGAGGAAGGTTGGACCTCAGTGAATTTGGTGAGTATATCAAAACCTTGGCTCTTGAATTAATGATGATTATGATCTGGTGCAGACGGACAATTCCTCAGTGTATTGTTAAGGCCGAATTCAATGCCCAACTCCCTTGTCTGGACAGTCTTTTCAGACCCTCTTGGTTTATGCATGGACTGAGATCCGAGTGCTTAGTCCTGTGGAGATCCATGGGTGGTTCTACTTTGACCTATGGAGACATCATTTTTTGGCACAGTGTTTCTTGTTGGAGATTGCCCCTGGACGTAGACATTGCTAGTTTTTCGAGGCCTATCTACTCTTCCTGTCTATTAAATTTCTCTCTTCATATACTCCTAGGCACTGCTCCTCACCTTCCAGGGAAAGAGTTGTTTAGTCGTTCTGTTATGGTGGAGATTACTGTCAATACATCTAGGTTACTTGGACCTCCCCTTTGAATTCTCTCAGCCTCACACTAACTTTCTATGTTGAGCATTTCTTACAAGATGTTAATGAGGCCATTGAACTGCCCACCTGTCTCCAGCATCATTGGTTTTATGGTTTGAAGACTCCCCGTGGCTAGTTGCAGGTGCACTCCCATTAACTTTGTGTTGAGACAGAGCATTATATTTTATTTTTATAGAGTGAAGATTTTGCTGCCTTTGTTCTCTTAAGGAGCTAGAGTTTGAGGAGCATTTTATTTCTATTTGTCTAGTCTACAACAAAATTTGTGGGAGGTATTATTGGTTTATACCTATGTTGCCGGGTTTGCCTATCTTGACTGTCTTTCTGTTGGCTTAGAAAAATAAAATGTAAAAAGAAGAAAAGAGGGCATGGACCAGCCCACAAGTCCCCCATGCCCCCAGTAAAATTCAAAAACCTCCTTGTAACACCCAGCCTTTTGCAATTCACAATTATCTCAATCAATTTACATTTTGCGCTTGCAACTGTTGGTAATTTCAAAATTTTATATCTATAATCTTCCTTACATACTAGTTGGACATTTTGTCATTTTGTAGTGTTGGGGCCTTTTTTTCCTAATAAAAGCAATGAAATTTTCATTTTTTATTTATGTTATACTTGAATTTTGAACTTGATGCATTATTGAATGTCTAGACTTGAATCTTGATGTCATGTGGATTTAACTTGTCAAAATCCATTTTTTCATACATATAATTTGATACTGCCTTTTCCTGCTCTCCCAAAAAACTGTTATGAGAATAATGTCTCTGAAAAGTGTCCTTCCATCCCTATCCCAGAAATGTCTCTGAAATCTTTTAACAGAAAAATGTATATAATAGGATAATTTCCCGATACCATGCCATTGAGTAATGGAAAAACCTAATGCAACTTTTGTAGTAGTTAATGGGCATCAGTCAGACAGAATCCAGACATACTTCTATTTTCAGTCAATTTTGTATGGTATGCTTAAGCTTTATTTAGCTTGAAGCCAAAATAAATTGGAAGTTGTTATTGTATTAAATTGGATGTATCCTCAGGTTTATTCTCATGCTGATGGGGACAAAACGTCCCTTCCCTAATCCCCAATTTTAACTTTTTTGGGGAATGCCTCAGGATCTCTGTCCAAAGTGGGATGTTTCCAGGGATGTCGTCCTTCTGCAGGGACTTTGTAGAGATGGCCTGCTACCCACCAATGTTACTGTGACACCCTCAATCTTGTGAAACTAATCCTTCAAAAATACAAAAAAAAATACTATTTCATGCTCAAAAACCAAAGCTTGATTCTTTTTTGTGTTTTCATCAATTCTTATTTGCATTGTTACAATTTTACCTTTGCGAGCAAGTAAGAAAAATGATATGGGCCATGGAGGTCCGAGTGTTATGCTATAATTTTAGACTACAAAAAAAAAAAGTCTGTTTTGTGTTGTTTCAAATAAAAAAACCGCATTTTCTTCTAAGTTTTTTGGAATTAATTGAATTTTATTTATATTTTTTGGTTTTCTGAGTCAATCTCTATTCAGATAATGCTGCTATGATATCAACCATTTTGATTTATCATTAACATCTCTAATTTGATAATTGGTATTGAATTATTAACATATCTAATTTGATAATTGGTATTGAATTATCAATTATCAGCTTGTTCTCAATTTTGTATTCAATTTTGTACATTTTCGGCAGATTATGTTTTATGTATCTGAAAACTCAGAGAAACATTGGATTAAGTCACTATAAACTTAACTTTTTATATATTTATCCTTCAAATGTTTTCATTAACATAGATCTCAAAGACACTTAGATATATCAGTAGTACAATCCGACCAAAGTCCTGCTAGGGTTTGTGGCCAACCACATGCTTGAGTGATGAACTCGGCACTAAGAGGCAGCAACCACATGAGGGCGGCAACTGCATCGGGGTGCCAACCACACATTGAAAGGAAATGACCACATCAGAGTGGCACACCACACTTTAAGAGGTGGCAGCCACACTAGACAGTGAACCACACACTTAGGGACCACCACTGCACGACAAGTGAATTTAGATAATGTTGTTTGATGTCCCTAAATTGAGGAATCGTTTTTTTGTTCCCGCTCTCACTCATGCATCTCCCTGTCACAGAAACTTATTATTAAGTCACTGTTATGAATTTTTTACATGATACTTTAAATGTTTTATAAGATTTACATTTGAATAGATTTTCATTGGATTCCATTGCTTTGGTATACCATAAAAGGTAATGTAATTACATGTATCAATGTCTTTTTTCATTTTTGTTGATTTTCAGGTATGTAGATGTGATTCTTCAGCTCATTGACAAAGCTGGTGATTTCATAAGTGACGACATATGGTACAGAGTGGTTCAGTTTGTGACAAACAATGAAGACTTATAATAATCAGATATAGCATATAATCAGTGTTTAGATATTGAATTATATGTCATGTCTACATGAAATGCTCTTTTGGATTTGAAATGCTTACGAAAGTTCTCCGTATAGCCATATGTTGCACCAAAGGCTCAGGAATACCTTGACAAACCTGCTGTGGTTGAGACAATGGTGAAGGTGAGAAATTTATTAAGATTCTTTTGTCTTGTTCATAACTGACAAGTAACATCTTCATTGAAGAAATGATTGGCTGCATTTCTTTATTAAAAAGATTAATTATCTGTTAGCAACTTAACAGACATGATTAATTATTAAAATAATAAAAATAGCATTTCCCCTCTGTTTTTATGAATAATTCAGCATTTTTTAGTTTCTAGAAATTTTCCCAATTAAATCCTGAGTAATTGGATTCCATTTATAATTTTCGATTTGCCAAGTCGACCCTGATTCTGAGTAATGCTACTATGATCAAAATAGATTTGCAAGCTCAAGATTCTTTTTAATTTATTCTATGCATTATTTTAGTTTATTTTACAAATTTATGTAATATGCTGCATCTTTAGCAAGTGTAGATAGTCTGACTCAAAATTTAAGCTTGTTGAGTCTGAGTTTGTGAACCATGGTTGCAATTTTGCAACAACATAAGTAAATGATAGTTGAAGGAAAAGGAAAGACAAAAGTTTCAACATAGATACCATGGGCAATACTGTATATCAGAACATATGGAGGATCTACAATGTTTTGTATATGTACTTTCTGAAGAAGGTAGTAGTGCAGATAGTTCTGTAGACAAAAACACTTGCCAAGGCTAAGGAAGGCAAGTTGGTTTTGGAATCTTCACACTCTGCTTTCTAAAATGAATCTGAGACAAAGTGACAGTGATTATGTCATTTGGTTTCTCTAGGTATTCTCAGTGTATGTTCTAACAAGCTTATTCACTAGGAATAGCACTGTGCAAATGTATCTGGTGGTTATATGGAGATTGTCTTTGTTCTCATTTAGTGAAGGTATCTCTTAGAAAATGCAAATGCGAGCATGGAGAAAGTATATCAGGGTAAGGTTTATGATCACATCAGACCCTTTTACTGAAGACTGACCGCATGTATAAAAGATAGCCAAATGAATGATTTCTGCTGAGGGAAAATATGGGATAAAAAGATAAAACAAAACTGATAGGACGACAGTGATAGTCAAATTGAGCACAGATTCCTTGACTGTGGAGCTAAGTTGCATGGATACAGTGTTTGGCATGGATGTAAGTAATTATTGATTTTAAAAACTCTGGGATACATATTCAGCTAGGATATTGCACATTATGTGTTTTTATATTTGAAAACATAATAGGGCCTATTTATATTAGGCATTTAATTTTTATGTGTTTGTTTCCCTAGTGCCTTATTTATCTGTATTTTAAAGTTTAAACCATACCCTACCCTTTCGTGGATAATACGACTCTTGATGCCAGTGTGAATCTAAATATCCAAACATGGCAAAATCCGTCACATATTTGGCTTGTTTCTCTATGGATGTAGAATATAGAAGATATGTCCTCATATGCTTTTATTCTAGGGACCCTGTTTTTCATCAATACCCCTGTTTCTACAGTTACCTACAACTTAATAAAATTAGATCTATGCAACTTAGATTCACAGATTCTTACCATAATATTGTCTATAGATCCCAAACAACTCTGGGCCTAAGCTACGCATAATGATTTTAAAGAATAGGAAAAAAAAAACACCTAAAACAGAAGTATGAAAAAAAGAGTTTACAGAGATATCAGGGTTTTCTACATACCAAAACAACTTTCTTGACGTGGTCTCGTGTAATTTTGATCTCCGCAGATTCATCTTCAGACAATGAAAGCAGCAAATCCACAAAGTCCTCATACTCCGAACCACTGCATATTTACTTGATTATTAAATTAGTTATTAAATTTTTGCTGTCATTGATAACAAACTCGCAATTGTGCGTAAGATTATCATTCTGTTTTGAGAAAATATTATCATTTAACACTCTTGTTGTGCTTTCTTTTCTGTGATTATATTGGGACCATTCTTCAAGGTGTAATTGTGTATAATATCATATCTGTAAATGCTGCAGGATGTTGGTAAAGTTTGAACAAGGACCACGCCAGGCTAATGGAGCTCTTTCCAAGCAATATGCGCATACTGCACCACCAGCACCTGATCTATTAGGGGATCTTTTGTGTCCACTTGCTATTGAAGGTCCTCCTGCTCCAGTTGTCTCGACCCCTTCAAGCTCATCGTTGTCTTTAGAAGGTCCTCCTTTAGCCCTTCAATACAGGTAAATATGTTGGAAATTTTGTACATTGATAAACATGGATGTAGATGATGTAGCCTCCCTTTGCTTGGACTTTTAGGTTTGAACTTGTATGTAATTTCTAGGCTTTTACCATCTTTTTTGATGCCTTTGTTGTTTTACTCATTTATTTATGATCTGGTCACCTTTTCAGCCTTTTCTTTCCTATCTTGGCCTGCAATGTGTGACAAATTTATTTTTGATTTTGTACATTGCTATAAATATTTTAGCAGTTTTATCTTTTATATTTTCCCATGATTACTTGTAAGTTGTAACTGCATATTGTGACATTGACTGTGCTTACACCATTGTATTTAAGCAGACAAATATGGAAAATCAAGATCATTTTTCATAATTACAAATTTACAACAGACTCACATGGTTTACATGTCGGAAAGGGAGATGTTTGGATTTACAATGGATTGACACAACTTGGATTCATAATTAAAAGTTACAATGGGTAAACATGGCGGATTCATAGGGGCAATAGGAGATAAATAATAAATTCTTAAAATAAATAGGAAAGTTTTATATTATCACCAAGTCTAATGAAATATGCTGAGTGCTCTTACCCGTGAAATTTTTGTGGATTAGATAATATGGTTTAATCAATCAAGCTAAAGTTTGGTGTTGAAAATTATGTGAAGAAAATGGCTAGGGGACATTTGATATCCATTTTTTCATCCTCGTCTCTTGTGGGAAGGAGATGTTCCCCCACTCTTTGAGAAAAGTTTTCTAAGGGAAATTAATTTAAAATGTAGAAACCATTCAAATTCCTTCATATGGATCTATGGAACTGCTATGCTGATTATCTTTCTTATGTACACTTTCAAACATTAAGTTTGTTCTTAAAGCTTGAAAATGTGAATAATGCAGTCAATTGGGAATGTTGCTAGCGCTTTCAAGCATTGTGCCTTAGAGATAGTGGAGTTCTCTATGAAGATCCTTTTATTCAAGTATGTCTTTTGATACTTGCTCCTCTATTTTTATTCAAGTATGTCTTTTGATACTTGCTCCTATGGATTCTTCCATTGTCTTTATCTTGCAAAACACAAATTCAATATGTAAGTGGCAAAGATAAATCTTTATGCTATTGATAGAAAACACACAAGACATAAACTAAAATCAATATTTTTATTCAAGCTTGTAGTAACCTTTCTTTCAGTTGTTTATTTTCATCTTCTAGTTGTTTGTGGCGAGTAGCATTAATTTGAAAACTCCCACCATCAGGATTATTTTCATGTATAGAGCTTGAACCAAATTCACAACTCACATTATGACTGTAAATTTATGCTTGATCCAAGTTTAGCAAATGCAATAGCATTTGCATTTGTGGAGCTTGAGTCAATTCCATCAATTGCAGTCCTCAATGAAACCTAGATAAAAGAATTAAATGATTATAGAAGATTTCCTTCAATAGTTAATTTTTAAAAAAGATCAAATATTTCTCAAAGATTCCATGTTTTTAGCATGCGGGGATGTATTTCTAGAGCAACAAAAAAATCCAACATTTTGGGGATAACAAGTCATGGTATATATAATATATTTATAGCTTTTCAATTGTATAACTATATTAATAAACATCATTAAACATTCTAAATATGGCTGAAATTCAAATAAATAGTAAAATCTATAACATCAAACAACAAACATTGAACATTGAAAACTAAAATCCAAAAATTCAGTGAAATTCAGAAATATGACTCTGAAATTTGTACATATGAATATCTAATTTTCTTATATGATATAATTAATGGTCATGAAAATAAATATGCAAATTCCCTATTTTTTATTTTTCCACAAAACATATTCTTTCATTTTTTCATCAACAATTGTTGTGGGATGTGTTAAGATGTCCATAGCAAATGGGAGACATCTATGTCTTGGAGATGTTTGGACATCCCTAAGTACCCCTTTGAATTGATCTAATATGGGAGATTGTGTTAAGCTTATTCAGAAAGGCTATAGTTTGTCATTTTTGGCATGCTGTTAAAATTGGAACTTAATGGTTAAATAGTTTCTAAAGCCTCTTGAATCACCACTTGTGTTAAGATGTCCATAGCAAATGGGAGACATCTATGTCTTGGAGATGTTTGGACATCCCTAAGTGCCCCTTTGAACTGATCTAATGTGGGAGATTGTGTTAAGCTTATTCAAAAAGGCTATAGTTTGTCATTCTTGGCATGCTGATAAAAATGGAACTTAATGGTTAAATAGTTTTTGAAACCTCTTGAATCACCACTTTTGTTTTAGTAATTTCTCATCCACATGCAACTTTTCTCATTAGTAATTGCTTGAAACCCCTAGTTTTTTGCATTATTTTGTTAATTTTCTTTTATAATTTGTGCGGTTTTGATCAAGTATTAGGAAATCCTAATTTAGCAAATCTTAATTTTAAAATCAGCAAACCCAAACTTTCAAGAAAAGAATTGGGAGCTTTCATTTTCGCCCTTACAGATTTGGTTCTATGTATACCACATATATACTAATAACTTCATTATGCTAGAATAAAAAAGTTTGGCACAGTCTTATACTTTTGATACCCTACTACATCCAACCAATATATTAAATGAAACTTGGCACTATTCTAAGCACTATCCTCTTTTCTGAGTATAGTCATACCAACTTTTTACACTCGAATTCTTAAAGCGTTCGCAAAGCCTTTCTCCTCGACCCTATGGTTTGAATTCTTCCACAATGCTTTAACTATAGGCTTCATTACTTATATTCAAGCTCTAACTTTATCATTGAATTTCAATGCAACAACTCATTACAACCAACACACCCATTGGCCAAAATTGTTGAAACTGAAAATTCTTCAAGCACTAGGTTGTATATATCCATTTTCTGTGATCCCCATTATATCTCATAATTCAATGGAGGCATCATACCTAGTTAATCATCATCATGTCTCCAAAACTCATTGCCCTGCAAGATCAAGATCCACTCTCAGATCATCATGTTTCATGGTGGGAGTTAGTAAATCCGTTAGACTCAATTTGAATGATGAGAGGAGTGGTAGAGGTAGGTGTATTGGGCATAAAGGAAAGGGAGAAGGATAATGATGGTTATTTTGTTAAGAAGGAACTCCTCATACAAACTAGGGGAGAGGACCCAGTAGTTGTGCAGTCTAACTTTGTGCTTCTAATTATCCTACGTGGAAATTTCAAATCACTCCCAATTTTTTACAATAACTTACTTGGCAAGTCCGCTGCTTATAATTTTTGTTTCAAGGCCACATCATCAAATATGATGTCACATCAGCATGCTTTTTTATCAAGGTGTCCAAAAAGGCCCAAAAAATAAGTGAGATCAATACTTGTGCATTCACATCATGAGTAGTTGAGCGTTGATGTGGCATCACATAATTGATTGCTTTTTAGATCAAAGGAATACATTTTGTTTAATTATGGGTAGTGAAGTCACAATTATTGGGCATATATAAACAACTACTATCGCAACTATTGGGCATATGTAAACAACTACTATCACAACTACTAAAACGTGCTCAACTATTGGGTCCTCTCCTCTATGCAGTGTCCCTGGACAACCCACTTGCTTCATTTTATATAACTCACTCTTTGGTAGACATTCTACATGATTTGAATAAAAGGGTCTAAGATAAAATCATCAAAATCAAGCAAAAGGAGGACAACAAAGGTTGTGGAAGTTGATGTTACACCTACCAATTGCACTTGCATGTCATGAAAGATAATAGACATAGAGGAATGCGTAACTAATTAGAGTAGGTTCAAGGCTCACTACCTGCCTTTTTTAGCAATTCAAGCCTACCTTCATCAAGCATATTCTATTGTTGTAGAAAGTTAATAGTATGCATGTTATCTCTTACATGTACAAAGACATGGGCTTTCATGTTGCTCTTCTTACACCCTTTTGAGTTTTCAAATGGAAAAAAGATAAAAACATATTCTTATTTTTGAAAATTTCAATTTGTTCTCATTATTTATTTCATATTACCTCATAAGGATTGTTTGACCTACTGCTCATATGCATGTCATTTTTTTGTGTGCTTATCGATGAGGTTGCCAAATTGGTTCTCTTGGTGATGACTAGGGAATTTGAAGTGGAGTATTTGAGGTTATAGAGTTTTTTATGTCTAAAGGTACTTTCCCACTTCTTGGTTCTACGAGATTATTAAGAACATATAGTCCACAAACAAAAAGTTTGGCACAAACATCACACTTTAACTTCATTTCTAATCTAATTTGGTATCACATATTGATCAAATTTTGCTATCCCAACAATCACTTTCCCTGCATTAATTATTGTAAATAAGATTTCAAGTTCTCCCAAACATTAGTGCGAGCAACTAGGATGATGCCATTTTTAGGGATAAAATGCCAAAATTTGTTAGTAAAATTGAAGGGTGTGGCTATATTATGAGATGTCACAAATACTCTTAGGAGGCTTGCATTATTCTTTGCATAGTACTTTTGATGTGAACTGTGAGCATAGTTAAATGACACTATTCTACAGTGATGGGCGCCCTTGACCGTGCAAGATGGTTGCTATTTTGGAGAATTCATATAAAGGTATAAATTTACAAACTAGCAACTTTTAGTTGAAATAGAATCTAGAGCAACAATAAGATTAAGGTATAGATTTACTTTTTCCTAAAAATACAAAGGTTATGAGATGTGCTAGGTATAGATTTACAAATAAGTAAATTTTAGTTGAAATAGATTCTAGAGCAACTGTAAGACTAAGGTATAGTTTTACTCACTGCTATTAGACTCCAATTCGGCAGAATGTAAGACTAAGGTAAAGCGGGTTGGGAATTGAGTTGGGTTGAGTTGCGGGGATACCCTTGAGTCAACAAAAGAAGAGACAAAACTCCATAATTTTTTATTAACTTTGAAAGGGGTTTAGATTAGAATATTTCGATTAATTTAATGATGATTTACAAAAAAAAATCTAGGGGGACTAGTCTTGCCCCAATATGACACCCCTTCCCAACCCCAACTTGGCAAAATGTAAGACCAAGGCAAGGTAGGTTAGGCGTTGGGCTGGGTTGTAGGGACACCCTTGAATAAAAAAAATAGATAAAGAGAAGTTCATACATTTTATTGTCTTTGACTGTTGCATACATCCCCAGGGGATTATTCTTGCCTCTAGCATGACACCCCTTCCCGACCCCAACTTGGCAAAATGTAAGACCAAGGTAAGGCGGGTTGGGTGTTGGGCTGGGTCGTAGGAATACCCCTGAGTTAATAAAACCTAGATAAAGAGAAATTCATACATTTTTATCATATTCAATTGTTGCATACATCCTTAGGGGATTAGTTTCACCCCAGCATGACACCCGTTAACCCCAACTTGGCAAAATGTAAGACCAAGGTAAGGTAGGTTGGGTGTTGGGCTGGGTCGTAAGGACACCCCTTAGTCAATAAAAGTTCATACTTTTTTGTCATTTTCAACTATTGCATACATTTTGAGGGGATTAGTCTCGTCTCAATGTGACACCCCTTCTCGACCCCAACTTGGCAAAATGTAAGACCAAGGTAAGGCGGGTTGGGTGTTGGGTTGGGTTGTAGGGGCACCCCCGAGTTAATAAAAAATAGATAAAGAGAAGTTCATACTTTGTCATCATCTGACTATTGCATACATCTTGAGGGGATCAATCTCGCCCTAGCGTTACCACCCTTCCTGACCCCAACTTGGCAAAATGTAAGACCAAGGTAAGGTGGGTTGGGCATTAGGTTGGGTTGTAGGGATTCACCCGAGTCAATAAAAAATAGATAAAGAGAAGCTCATACCTTTTTATCGTTTTCAACTGTTGCATACATCCCTAGGGGATTAGTCTCGCCCCAGCATGACACCCATTTTTGACCCCAACTTGGCAAAATATAAGACCAAATAAGGCGGGTTGGGCATTGGGTTGGGTCGTAGGGACACCCTGAGTCAATAAAAAATAGATAGTCAATTTCATACCTTTTTTATCGTCTTCGACTATTGCATACATCCCTAGGGGATTAGTCTCACCCTAGCATGATTCCCCTTCCTGACCATTGGGTTGGGTCATAGGGACATGCCTGAGTCAATAAAAAATAGATAAAAAGTTCATATTTTTTTAGCATCTTTGAATGTTCCATGCATCCCTAGGGGATTAGTCTCACCCCAACGTGACACTCTTTTTTGACGCCAACTTGGAAAAATGTAATACCAAGGTAGGGCAAGTTGGGTGTTTGGCTGGGTCGTAGGGACACGCCTAAGTCAATAAAAAATAGATAAAGAGAAGTTAATAGCTTTTATCGTCTTTGAATTTTGCATACATCCCTAGGGGATCAGTCTCGCCCCAGCATGACAGCACTTCCCTACCCCAACTTGGCAAAATTTAAGACCAAGGTTTAAGGTGGATTGGGCATTGGACTAGGTCGTAGGGACTCCCCCGAGTCAATAAAAAATAGATAAAGATAAGCTAATACTTTTTTATCGTCTTCAATTGTTTCATACATCCCTAGGGGATTAGTCTCGCTCTAGTGTGACACTCCTTGACCCCAACTTGGAAAAATGTAAGACCAAGGTAAGGCGGGTTGTGCATTGGACTTGGTTATAGGGACACCCTTGAGTCAATAAAAAATAGATAAAGTGAAGATCATGTTTTCAACTACTGCATACATCCCCATGGGATTAGTCTTGCCCTAGCATGACACCCCTTCCCAACCCCAACTTAGCAAAATGTAAGACCAAGGTAAGTCGGTTGGGTGTTGGGTCGGGACGCAGAGACACCTCTGAGACAATAAAAAATAGATAAATTGAAGTTCATAACTTTTTTATCATTTTTAATTGTTGCATACATCCATAGGGGATTAGTTTCACCCCAACGTGACACCCATTCCTGACCCAACTTGGAAAAATGTAGCACCAAAGTAAGGTAGATTGGGCACTAGGTTGGATCGTAGAGACACCCTTGAGTCAATAAAAAATAGATAAAGTGAATTTCATACCTTTTTTATCGTCTTCAACTATTGCATACCTCTCTAGGGGATTAGTCTCACCCCAATGTGATACCCCTTCCTAACCTCAACTTGGAAAAATGTAAGACCAAGGTAAGGTAGGATGAGTGTTGGGCTAGGTCGTAGGGACACCCCTGAGCCAATAAAAAATAGATAAAGAGAAGTTCATACATTTTTATCATCTTCAAATGTTGCATGCATCCCTAGGGGATTAGTCTCGCCCCAACGTGACACTTTTTTTCTGATGCCAACTTGACAAAATGTACTACCAAAGTAAGATATGTTGGGCGTTGGGTTGGGTCGTAGAGACACCCTAGAGTCAATGAAAAAAAGATAAAGAGAATTCCATACCTTTTTATCATCTTAAACTGTTGCATACATCCCTAGAGGATTAGTCTCATCCCAACGTGACACCCCTTCCCAACCCTAACTTGGCAAAATGTAAGACCAAGGTAAGGTGGGTTGGGTGTTGGGTTGGGTCGTAGGGACTCCTCTGAGTCAATAAAAAATAGATAAAGTGAAGCTCATACCTTTTTATCATTTTCAACTGTTGCATACATCCATAGGGGATTCATCCCTAGGGGATTAGTCTTGCCCTAACATAACACTCCTTCTCGACCCCAACTTGGAAAAATGTAAGACCAAGGTAAAACGGGTTGTGCATTGGGTTGGGTCATAGGGACACCCTTGAGTCAATAAAAAATAGATAAAGTGAAGTTCATACATTTTAATCATCTTCAACTGTTGCATACATCCCCATGGGATTAGTTTCGCCTCAGCGTGACCCCTTTCCAACTTCAACTTGGCAAAATGTAAGACCAAGGTAAGGTGGGTTGGGTGTTGGGTTGGGTTCTAGGGACACCTCTAAGACAATACAAAATAGATAAAGTGAAGTTCATAATTTTTTTTGACAACATTTATCAACATCTATCGGTCTATAGCATGTGCAGCAGCTTTTCTTGACTTATTTGTAATGCCCATTGGGCTTATTAAGTATGTAGCTATCCTTTCTTGACTTTCAGGTTTTGCATTTAGTTTTATGGTTGAGTTATTGGTCATTATGGTTCTCTATATAATAGATGCCCTGCCTCTCATCTTCTCAAGGCAATTTGGGGCTTTTGTATGTTTGCTTGTTTTGTGATCAACAAATCACTTTGTTTGTTTATTTTGCCTTCATCTGGTATCAGAGCCAGCTCAAGAGATTGCAGTCCCTCAGAGATATTTGCCTAGTCAAAAGGAAATTGCTGTATGTGTTTTGTGTTGTCTGCAGGTTGAAAGAAAGCCCGTGGAAGGAGGCGTGCAGACTCAGAAAATCAGAACCAGAACCGCTGTGTGAAGAGGCATCCAAATCAGCCATTGATTTCTGCTGCTAGGAGGCGGCTATTTGAAAGTTAAAAATATTGTTGTGTGAAATTTGCATTGACTGTGTGAAGAGGCGTGCAGGCTGAGAGGAGAGTTCGCGTGCAGCTGCAGCATGAATTAATTTTTTCTCCTCTGGGGAAAAGTGTCCAAACTGCAGGAGAGAGTTGCGTATGAAAGTTTCTTTCCTTTTTAATTTCCACGCAAGTCTTAAAGCTTTTATGTATACGTGCAAGTCAAACATAAAAGCCCTCCTTCCTTATAATCTATGCTAGGAAGAATTTAAAAGCCTTAATCCTTATAAGGCCACGTAAGTTCTTATTTAAGGAAAGATTAGAAAAGGGAGATCTTTATAAAATAATTAAGAAAAAGTTATTTTTAGAGTATGATTTGAGCTTTGATATTTTATTTTGAGATCTGCCTTGGTATTTATCAAAAAAGAAAAATGTTGTATTGAAGACTAAGAATTTTCTTAGAGGGTTATCAAAGCGTTGTTTTTTTTTTGTAAGTGAATATTGTGTAATTAAGTGCATTATTGGTTGCAACCGACACTTAATCTGGAAAAATCAATATAATATAAAAATCTTTTTGCGTGTGGGTCCTATTTGAAGGGACAATGTGAGTATTTGTTTGCTCTCTGAAACTTGTGTTGAAGTCTTGGGTCATTATGCACATTTTTTATGGCAAACATGGCAGGAAATGTTATGTCTAACATGTTAATTCCCGTATTTGAAGGAGACAACTTTACATATTGGTGTACTAGGATGCAAACCTTACTCAAATCCAAAGATTTGTGGGAAATTGTACAAGTAGGGTATGTAGAACTAGATACAACTGTATTTAATGCATTAAATGATCAACAAAAAAGAGAATACAAAGCAAGTATAAAGAAGGATAATGAAGCCCTATTTCTGATTCAAGGTGCAATTAATCAAGCAATTTTTCCTAGGATAAGTGGTGCTATTCATTCTCAGCAAGCATGGCAAATATTGCATAATGCATATCAAGGTGCACAAACTGCAAAATTACAGACAATGAGGAAAACTTTTGAAAATTTAAAGATGCTTACTAGTGAATCTGTGAATGAATTTCTAACAAAGGTAGAAGGTTTAGTAAGTCAAATGAAAGTTTTAGGAGAAGATGTAGCTGACAAGCATGTCATTGAGAAAATTTTAAGGAGTTTAATTTCTAAATTTGATGGTGTGGTTTCTACAATTGAGATTTCCAAAGATCTCACAACTATGCACATAGATGAACTAAGTGGAATATTGTTAACTGCTGAAGAAAGGATGAAAAGTAATGAAGAAGGTCTAGAACAAGCATTTTCCTCTAAAGTAAGCATAAGAGGAAAAAGAAACACATTTTTTAGGAATCAAAATAAGAATGAATACAAAGGTGAATCCAATAATTTTAGAGGAAGAGATAATAATTTCAGAGGAAGAAGTAGCAACTTCAGAGGTACTGGAAGAGGAAGAGGTAGAAACAATGGGGGAGACTATTTAATGCAAATGCCAGTGAAAATAATGTATGGTATATTGATTATGGATGTTCTTCACATATGACATCTAATGAGCATTTATTTGTCAATTTGGATGAAAAACATCAAAGTATAGTAGTACTAGGAGATAATCAATCTCATGGAAGCAAAGGTAAAGGTTGAATTGCAGTTACAACAGAATATGGTGAAGTTAAACATATTAATGAAACACTATTGGTTCCAGCACTAAAAAAGAATTTGTTGTCTGTTGGACAAATGCTAGAACAAAATTATCAAGTGACTTTTGATAAGCATGACTACATAATAAGAGACAAGTTAAAAAGGAATGCAGTTGTTGCAAGAGCAAGGATGACAGGTGATAGGATGTTTCCTCTTCATTTCACTCATGGAAACCAAGCATTGAGGTCTAGTGAAATGACTAAAAGTAAAATTTGTCACCAAAGATATGGTCACCTCGGCTTTAGTGGGTTAATTTTACTAAAGAGATTCAAAATGGTTGAGGGTCTACCTTTCATTGAAAATACAAAAGAAGTGTGTGAAAAATGTGTTGTCGACAAACAACACAGAGTTAGCTTTCCAATTGGTAAATCTAGTAGAGCTAAGCAACATCTTGAGATAATTCATACGGATTTGTGTGGTCCTATGGAAACACCTTCTTTGAATAAATCTAAGTATTTTCTAACCTTCATTGATGATTACTCAAGAAAAACTTGGGTATATTGTTTGGTTTCAAAATCAGAAGTGTTTGAAAAATTTGTAGAATTCAAGAAGTTGGTTGAGAAACAAAGTGGTAAGTACATCAAAGTGATAAGGTCAGACAATGGAGGTGAATACAAATCAAATCAGTTTCTAGATTTTTGCAAAAATCATGGAATCAAGAGAGAGTTCACTACTTCCTACAATCCACAACAAAATGGAGTTGCTGAAAGGAAGAATAGGACAATTGTTGAAATGGCAAGGAGCATGATGAAAGAGAAGAATTTAGATAAAAGTTATTGGGCAAAAGCAGTATGCACAACAGTGTATCTTCTAAATAGAAGTCCTACAAAAGCAGTTAAAGGAATGATTCCTGAACAAGCATGGTCTAGGATAAAGCCAAGTGTTGATCACTTGAGAGTATTTGGTTGTGTTGCTTATGCACACATACCAAAAGAAAAAAGGTCTAAGTTAGATGATAAAGGCCTAAAATGTATTTTTATTGGGTATGGATCAGAAAATAAAGCATATAGATTGTATGACCCAATAGGAAAGAAGCTTGTTATAAGTAGAGATGTGGTATTCAATGAAGCAGCAGAATATAGCAAGGAAAATGAAACAAAGGGAAAAGAGATAATGATTGATGAAGTTGAAGAAGGAGAAGAAGAAGAAAATGAACCTGAGTCTTCTAGTACAGGAGCAAGAAGGTATCAAAAATATCAAAGAAGAACAGAAAAGAATCATCCATCAACTCTTATGTTGGATTCAAATTTTGAGAAAATGACAACAAGATCACAAACAAAAGTGAATTATGCTTTGATGACTCAAATCATGGAAAGTAATGAACCACAAACATTTGAACAAGCTCAAGAAAAAGAAGAATGGGTTGAAGCAATGCATAGTGAGATAGAAACAATTGAAAGGAATGACACATGGAATTTGGTTCAGCTACCTCCTGGTAAGGAAATTGTTGGTACAAGATGGGTGTATAAAACTAAGTATAAATCTGATGGAAGCATTGATAAGCATAAGGCTAGATTGGTAGCCAAAGGATACACTCAATAGGAAGGTATTGATTACACTGAAACATTTTCACCTGTAGCACGCATAGATACTATCAAATTGGTTTTGGCTTTGGCAGCTCAGCAGAGTTGGATAGTTTATCAAATGGATGTCAAGAGTGCTTTTTTGAATGGATATATTGATGAGGAAGTGTATGTTTCTCAACCTAGAGGTTTTGAAATACCCTCTAAAGCGCATTATGTTTACAGATTAAAGAAGGCCTTGTATGGTCTTAAGCAAGCACCAAGAGCATGGTATTCAAGGATAGACTCATACCTACAGCAGAAAGGTTTCTTAAGAAGTCAATCAGATCCAAATCTTTATATTAGGAGCTCATATAAGGATATATTTATCTTAGTTCTCTATGTTGATGATCTTATCTACACTGGGAACAATTCAGCTTTATTTGCAGAGTTTAGAGTAGGTATGGTTGCTGAATTTGAGATGACAAATTTGCGACAAATGCACTATTTTCTTGGTATAGAAGTATGGAAAAACAAAGATGAAATATTCATGTCTTAGAAAAAATATGCTTCAGACATCCTACATAAATTTTAGATGAAGAGTTGCAAACCAGTTGCAACACCTATTGAAGTTGGACTTAAATTGTCTAGCTTAGATATGTCAGATCTAGTGGACCCTACTCTATATAGACAGTTGATTGGTAGTTTGATCTACTTAACTACTACTCGACCAGATATCACTTATGCAGTGAGCTTGGTATCTAGGTTCATGTCAGAACCTAAGCAAACACATTGGAATGCAGCTAAGAGGATTCTTCGATATGTCAAAGGGACATTGAGTTATGGACTCAAATTTCAGCATTCAGAGGATAGCAAGTTGGTTGGTTATACAGATTCAGATTGGGCAGGCTCCACAGATGACTGAAAGTCTACTTCTGGTTACGCTTTCAGTCTTGGTTCAACAGTTTTCTCTTGGAAGTCCAAGAAACAACCAACTGTCTCACTTTCTACAGCAGAGGCCGAGTATAAAGCTGCAACATCAGCAGCTTGCCAAACTGTGTGGTTGAGACGACTACTAGAGGATTTACACCACATACAAACTGGACCTACATTGTTGTATTGTGACAACAAGAGTGCTATACAAATGACAAAGAATCCAGTATTTCATAGCAGGACCAAACATATTGAGATTCAACACCACTACATCAGAGAATTGGTTCAACAAGGATTGATTGAGATTGTGTATTGTAGTACAGAAGATCAGTTAGCAGATACTTTCACAAAGTCTCTACCTCGTGAAAGGTTCCATAAACTCAGAAATCTACTTCATGTTCTTCCCAATGGTCATTATGGGGGAGAATGACAACATTTATCAACATCTATCGGTCTATAGCATGTGCAGCAGCTTTTCTTGACTTATTTGTAATGCCCATCGAGCTTATTAAGTATGTAGCTATCCTTTCTTGACTTTCAGGTTTTGCATTTAGTTTTATGGTTGAGTTATTGGTCATTATGGTTGTGTGCCATAACTCCCTTGTAAATCTGGTTCTCTATATAATAGATGCCCTGCCTCTCATCTTCTCAAGGCAATTTGGGGCTTTTGTATGTTTGCTTGTTTTGTGAAAGTAGATCACTTTGTTTGTTTATTTTGCCTTCATTTTTATTGTCTTCAATTGTTGCATACATCCCTAGGGGATTAGTTTCGCCCCAGCGTGACACCCATTCCCGACCCCAATTTGGCAAAATGTAAGACCAAGGTAAGGCGGGTTGGGCATTGGGCTAGGTTGTAGGGACACCCCTGAGTCAATAAAAAATAGATAAAGTGAATTTCATACCTTTTTTATTGTCTTCGACTATTGCATACATCCTTAGGGGATTAGTTTCACCCCAACATGACACCTCTTCCTAACCCCAACTTGACAAAATGTAAGATCAAAGTAAGACATGTTGAGCATTGGGCTGGGTTGTAGGGACACCCTCGAGTCAATAAAAAATAGATGAAGTAAAATTCATAACTTTTTATCGGCTTCAATTATGCATGTAGAGGATTATTTTTCCCTCAGTGTGAAACCCCTTCCCGACCCCAACTTGGCAAAATGTAAGACCAAGGTAAGGCCGGTTGGGTGTTGGGTTGGGTCATAGGGACACCCTCGAGACAATAAAAAATAGATAAAGTGAAGTTCATACATTTTTTATCATCTTCGACTATTGCATACATTTCTAAGGGATTAGTCTTGCCATAGCGTGAAACCCCTCCTGACCCCAACTTGGCAAAATGTAAGACCAAGGTAAGATAGGTTGGGTGTTGGGCTGGGTCGTAGGGACACCCTCGAGACAATAAAAAATAGATAAAGTGAAGTTCATACATTTTTTTATCATCTTCAACTATTGCATACATCCCTAGGGGATTAGTCTCGCCTCAGCGTGACACCCTTTCTCAACCCCAACTTGGAAAAATGTAAGACCCATGTAAGGCGGGTTGGGTGTTGGGTTGGGTCGATACACTTAAGTTAATAAAAAATAGAGAAATAGAAGTTCATACATTTTTATCATATTTGAATGTTGCATACATCCCCAACTTGGCAAAATGCAAGACCAAGGTAAGGTAAGGCGGGTTAGGCATTGGGTGTTGGGTTGGGTTGTAGGAATACCCCTGAGTCAATAAAAAGAAGAAGAAAGAGTTCGTACCTTTTTATCTTCTTTGAAAGGGGTTTGGATTGGAATATTTTGATTAATTGGAGGCCAATTTGTAAAAATTCATAATGTGATTTTAGTGCACCTATTGAATTACACACAAATAATGCATTCGTATTAAGTAACATATCGTACTATTCTAACCCAATTCACCCCTTCTCGACCCCAACTTGAAAATTTAAACACAAAACAAACTATTTTTTGTGTCGAAAAAGGTAGACACAAGAGTTCAATCAAAAGATATAACTCTTGGTCGAGCAAATAACAATATAGAACATCTTCAACATTTTTCAAAGTTGACTTGATTTCATTTATGTTGCTCACTGATGTATCTCCTTTTCTTGGTTCGTAGAAATATATTATGTTACGTAGCAAAACTAGAGTGTTTTGATTTCTAGAAATTAATGTTTTTCTCATCGGCCTGATTATAAAAGTATATATAACAAGTTGCCACTTTATTAAGACTATCACATGAATCAAAAAACTTAGATCATGACAACAAATTTATAGGGTTCACAACTAAATATTGGTGCAAGAGGGTTTAGAATTTCATATTTTTTTATATGTTTAAATAATCAAATAATTTATCATCATAGTGAAATACCCATATAAATTACACTTTATCCTTATTATATGATTACTAGCATTTTCTATCTAAGATTGTAAGTAAGTTCAAGTACATGCTCATTCACAACTAATTATCAGTTAACAATATGAGATGTATAAAATTAAAGATTCAACAGAGTTAAAAATTAGTCATGTATTAATCATCCATTCAGAGTATGTTTCATATGAGAAGCCTATAGTACATATATTCTTGAAAACTTGCAGGTTGAACATAAAAATGCCTTTCTCTTAAAATGAGTTGAAGGCAAACATTGCACAATATCTTGATATTACATATATTTTTTAATTTGGGATGAGAAAAAGAAAGGGGGAAAAGTTTTGGTCAATCATGCAAGCAAAATAGTGAGGAATTGATGACACAAACTGTTAAAGTTTTTATCATGTCAAAACCTCAAATCTATCTAATCATTTATACATTTATGCTTGGGATTCTTATCTAGCCACTCTTAATTGTTTTCCTCCTTCCTTTTGTGGGTTTCATAACCTTGATTGGTTTGCATGGTTTGTTATAATAAATGTTAAAACCATGGGAAAAACACCTCGATAATACCATATTTTGGTTGCTAGTTTAGTTTCTTATATTGATCACGAGATGGTTGTTTTTGAATGTCATGCTCTTATAATCTAGTTAAGAAACAATCAAAGTTGTGTTAGGAATGTAAAATAATAAAAAAACTAGCTTGCACAAAATAGTTGTATTGTGGTTATCATTTGGATCAATCTTAACGATTTTACTTGACCAAGGATATTTCGTGTTTCTCAACTTATATCATAATGAGTATAGAGTAATTGTAGTGCCTCTCCGCTTTTGGCCTTCTTGATAATTGAGTAAGTCATTTGGTTGACTTGTGTGTCTCGTTGGGTTCGTTAGTTTGCATTGATTTTTGGATTTTGAATTATGCGATTAAGTTAATTTCTTGTCTAGCCTTGATTAATCAAGGAGGGATATTATAATGCATTTGGATTCACATACATAAATTGCATTGAATCTCATCTTCATGAAAAGGTCAACTTCAACCTTTCAATTATCATTGTAATTTAAGTCATTAGGGAATGTGTTGCATATAGGCGCTCTTAGGTCTAGTTTATGTCCTTGTCGAGTATATACAAAATTATTTTACATTAGGGTTAAAGATCTAAGAGATAATGCTTTTAGAAAAGATTAGAAGGTTACTTAATAAAAACATCTCTTTTTATTCAAGTGAGTAATTGGGAAAGATAAGAGAAATTTATACAAATATACTTACTTGCATGCATTTGTGTGTTATTAATATTTATGTGATTGATCAATATTTGCAAGTTAATGATGTAAATAGGATTGTGTAGTTAAGTGTATATTAGCACAATTAATATATAATATATATGATTCCCCTAAAATAGGGTGAATTTAGTTAACTGTTGAAATTTAATAATTCCTAATGAATTTGGATTGAATTAATCTTTTAAGGGTAACTACCTCGTAAATTTATTGCTTAGAAGTGAATAAGAGGTAAATAAAGGATAAATATGATAGTAATTAAAACCTTGTTAAGGTCAAATAATAATAAGAAAGGGCCTATTAAATTAGGGAGCAAATCATTAAATAATGTTATTCGAAAATTTTAGCTTTTTGAAATTGCTTCTTAAGACTTTACCTTTCACGTTGGTTGGATGGATGAGTCCAAATTTCAAGGATCATCGTGTCATGGCCTGAGCTCTTCTGGCATGCAACATATGGCATGGACAACATCTGGCTGTGGGAGTAAGAAAGTTACATGCACATGGTTAACAAGCATGGGAGGAGATCAAATTTTTTTAGGAGAGAGTCATCTTACAAAACAGGGGAGGGATCTTGTCTTTGGGGACACATTTTTTGTTGCACATATTCTACCAAAGCTTAACAGGAATGGGAGGAGATCAGATTTTTTTAGGAGAGAGTCAAGTTGCAAAACAGGGGAGGGATCTTATCTTTGGGGACACATTTTTTGTTGATTTCTGGAGAGAGATGTCCATACCCTATTCCAAAGCTCCCTCTTCGCGTAAGGAGGATGTTGGCTAAGACAGAGTAGTGCTGGCATAGGTGGTGATGGGCATTGCTGTTTGGCGTAGGTAGTCTGGGACGTGCTGGTAGTGGTTTTGGCTACCCCAAACTATTCCTCTCTGGTATTGATCCTTCACTTCTTCAATTTGGTAAGCTGCTGCTTGCGAACGATGTTTCATTGCTGGTAATTAGAGTATGCAATAAAATGAAAAAAAAAAAAAAGTACTGTCAAAGATCCTAGTATTGCACTTTTTATTTTAGGTTTTAACTTTACGGCATCCTTTAACCTGCGTAGTTAAATAATATAATACCCACCTTCATCTGTTGTTGTATTTGCTCAAAATTTTCTTTTCCCTTTAAATGCGCACCTTGCAACCATTGCAGTCCATGAGATGTCAGCCCTTTTCCGGGCAACCTATCGCAGCTGTAGTCTTTAGGTTTTGGAGGGTGTATAATTCTAAATAATGCCCTGATAACATTTGCAACCTGGCACAGCAGCAACACTTAACGTAGAAGACTGTGGAGGTGAAAAGAGACTTCCAGAGTCTGTTGGCAACCTGTCACATTCTGCAGTACTCGAAAATAGAATGTTGTAGAGGTAAATAATCTCCCTGATACCATCGGCAATCTTTCGTTGCTACAGTGTTCAGATTTTGGAGGGTGTATAAATTTAAATAATGTCTTTATACCATTTGCAATCTATCACAAGGAAGAGAAGGAATCCTGCATCTGCTTGAAAGTTTCTGCAGCCTTCCCAACAAATCCAATTTGTGTGTGCCCTGCAATCATTGCTTTCCATTGAAAGTTTCTTTGAGGAATCCTGTCAAATAATTTGTGTGCCTTAGTTCACAATTGGGATACCTAAAACTCCCTGCTTCCACACCTTATAGACTGTAGATTTATAGGTTAAGAAATAATTTTGAATCTAGTGTATGGTCATGTTTAGCTCATGTGCCTTGTCTATGCTTTTGCATTTTGAGTACATGTATACCAGAGTAATTGTGACTGCATTAACTGCCAAAATCCCTTTTAACAAATCCTTTTGGTGTATATCCTGTAATTCTGTCAAATAGTCAGTGTGCAATGTTAATGCTTCCATATTTAATTCACATTTTCTTGAGGTATTTTATTTGATTGTTTATCCGCATCGTTGAATTGAGTAAGTAAACTTGTATATTACTAGTTATGTTAACAAATAGGGCAACAGCGATAACGTTCCTGAAATGGTGCATTTCAAAGCTAATACTTTTCTATGTTGAAAGTGTTGTAGGGGCAATACCATAATAATGCGATTAGAATTGAAGAAAGAACAAACAAAGAAGAATTAATCTAAAATCAAAAATGTGGAAGATTTGACCTAAAAATAAGAAAAAGATAAACAAGGCTTCTAGAGCCTTCAAATAAATAAAAAAAATACAAGATGGAAACTTTATGAGTATGGGAGGGCATGCTATAAGTAAGAATGACTTATTGCATAAGAAAAAATAAAAGAAATATATATAAAATAAGAAAGTTAAGTTTATTATATATTGTGAATTTAGTATATAATAAATAAATAAATGATTTAGTTATTTTAAAAAGTGAGATTATATATTAATATAAGATGTTTATAAGAAAATAAATATTTTTGGATTTTACATAGGTTATTGTTTAGAATTATAAGGAAAGTTATATTAGTACTATTGTCAATAGTGCTACTTGTTAATCTAACATTAATATTCATATTGATTTTAATAATAAGATTAATATTAATAATAAGGGTTGGTAAAAATAATCATGATGTTAATGACAATTGGTGCAAATATCATATTGGTATCAGGTGTTATTCACAACACCTTTAAACATATGTAACCTAGATAAGGGGAATTGATTTAATTATATATAGGGCATGATTAAGCAAAATGTATTCTATCATAGTGATTGTCTAATCATAGTATAAGGTTAGGTTGGTCTAATTTAATGGGTTGAGTATCTATATATGTATATAAAAATGTAGGAAGTATTAGGGTTAGAGAGTTAAGAGAATGTACTTGAAGAGATTAAAACTATTGTACTAGATAATGATTGGATAGTTTATGGTTAATGGTGATATGGGAAATATGTGGAAGTAATAATTGATTTATGAAGTATCTATGTTGTAATGCGGAACTGTTTAAATGGATAAGTTTGTTAGATAAGTTAGGAAGACATTAGAAAAGCAATTAAGTGGTTTAATAGTATCTAGGAAATAGAAGAATTTAGTTAAATGTTTTTGATTAATTATTTTAGATAAATGAAGGCCCTTTGTAACTGAATGGATTTAGATAATCTTTTGGATGTCGATTTCCCTTATATTCATTTAGTAGTTGACTTGCAAGTTCTCTCTTTGATGGTTATTGTGATTGATTGGGTTGATTTTCGAATTAAGATTGTGTATCGTTGATTGTTGTCAATGTCATAATTTTTTTCTTTGTTGAGGGTGATTAGTTGCCATACTGCAAGGGTATCTTGAGAGGAGGAATAAAGGTCTCTCGTGGATGCCTGGTTGATTTTTTTGTTGAAATTGATTATGTTTTCCTTGGTTGAATCTGTATATCTCTTTATGATGATGCCACTTTTATTCTACTCCTTTCGATTTATGATTATGAAACTTATATAGTCATTTTGTGGCCCTGTGATGTGAATCCTCCTTTTGTGTTAATTTTGATTGAGGAAACTTTATGCAACAACTTTATTTTAGTCATATTTTGAGATGATTGGGAACTCATAATGTCAAATTACCTTCAGTGAAGGTTGTGGATTTTTTGGTGTTTTGGCTTCTAGAGGCAATGGAGAAACTTGATTTATGTTGATTTTTCCATGGTTGGACCTTTGTGATTCATTGATCTTATTTCTGATTTTGAGCTTTGTGGGTGGTACCTCCTTTGTTCTTGTTTCAGTGATATGGAATGGGTTTGCGAGATGGTTCTTGCCTCGCATGTTGTGAGTTATGCACACTTTGATTTTTATGTGAGCTGAGGTACACCCCTTGCTTGTATTTAGTTTTTGGTGTCGTAGGGAGAGTGGCTCTTCATGGGGGTCGGTGCACAAAGGGGCTGTTAGGGTAACCCATGGAAGAGTTTCTTAATCAAGTGATAATGTAATTAATTAACTAGTAGGTTGGGTAGATAAACACTAAACAAGATTAATTATGAGCCTCACCCATACCGTTAGTGCTTTCACAGGCTAAGGATGGGATGAGAAGACCTGGTTGGTAAGATCACTGCCTTGTCCTCACGAAAGGTAAGTGGTCCTGCATGAGTCACCCTATGGAGCAGTTGCCTTGAGATAGGTAGCCTGGATAACCATAGGTGGAGGCGATACCTTGTGATAGGTTGCCTGGAAAATCCATGTAAGGCCATGTGATGACACTCTTCTATAGTACCCATTTATTTTCTCTTGTTTGGTTGCCTCTAGGAGTGTTGATTGACTTGTTGATGTTGTTGAGGCAATTGGTTCTTGTTGTTTGTTGTTGAAGCCTTCCAGTTCTATCTTTTAGTGTTGCACACATGCCTCATGGCAACTTGATTGATGCTAATGGAAGGTGCCCTTGATATTTATTGTTGGTTGATATTGTGATATCATTTGAAGGCTTTGGATCCTATTATTGTTGACACCTCTTATGGTTAATGTTGATCTATAATATTGGCATTTGGTTTCGTTGGACTCTTCATTATTTTGTTGTGGCTATGTGATGGTGATGTTATGGGTTGTTACCTTATGTCGTTGTTATCCTTGTTGTGGAGCTTGGTTTGCTTTTTGGTTCATTTGACTATTTTGGATGAAGAATGGGGATCTTTCTTGTCAACTCCTAGCACGGGGGGTGGACTTTCGGGTCCACATGGTCGGGTGGAACGTGCTATGCACCCGTCCCCAGTTGAGGATCAAGATATGCAGATTGTGCCACTTGTAGTGACTCTAGAATTGTACCCAAGTCGAAGCCAGTCTTGTTACCTTGTATTCACCTTTTTAGTTGTATTATTCTATCTTTTGTATTGTTCTTGTTTATGCTGGGAACACATCTGTATTACTGTAACTTTTATGCGATGTAACTTTTATTATCATTGTAATGAATGTAACCTTTGACCTTAATTTATGATCTCTGATGGATGCTTGTCATGCTTGAAATGTATATTGATACTTGATCGTACTGTTATGAGTTTTCATTTCACAGTGTGCAATTCTTAATGGTGTTGTATCTATGGAAGTATGCATAATTATGTCCATAGATGTGATAGATGGTTTTACTTATGTTATGATGTAGATGTTTGTTCTTCGATTAATAATTCAATTTAATGGTGAAGTGGAATAATTGTAGTTAGTTAATCGTTGTCTTGGTTGAGTTTACATTTAGTAATGTTGTCAATTGTACCCTAGAGGACGTGGTATATGATGCATATGTTTAACTGCAATGTAAGTGTTGGTTGTCCATGTTCATTATATGTTATGTTTCACTTTCAAAAGAAAAAATATTGTGCTTTTATTGTGAATTCTTGTTGTCCTTTGGGGTTCGCGCGGTGGGGCGTTACAGTAATCTAGTTGAGGATTTTGGTTAACAAAATTTAAAGATATGTATTAGTAAATTGTTGATATATAGTTGATTGTCTTGATATAGGCATTATTAGATGTTAATAGATATTAATATTTCATGACTCAGTCAACTTTTATTAGCCTTACAATGATTTCCATCGATTAAGTATTCATAATTGTGCATAAATATCAAATTGTTGTTCGTTATCTCAAATGTTGTATTTTGTGATTGGTCTTAACTATATCTAGACCTAGTAGTACATAGTTTAATAGATACAACAATGATATCATATTTAGATGAAATTGTAATATTTAAGTAAATGTTTGAATTATTAATTCTTAAGGCAAGGTAACCTAATAAGGTCATTTTAATGTTAGTTAAATTAACATCGGTGATCGTGTGATATCTATTTTTACAATTTTGGGTTATTATGTTGTTGATAAAGAGTCCTTTCCCACTCTATGCTTATGTTTTTGAATATCTAATAAAGCTATCAATTTGGTACTCAATTAGATTAAAACAAATATTCATGGTATTGCTTATAAATTTATATTTGAACATTTAATTATTAACCTAGATATTAGAAGTCTTTGGTATCTTAGATATCATGTTAACTATTATAACCACTCTTAGCATTATATGCTTAGATTTCCATTACTATTTTCATACTATAATTAATGTCATTACAATCTTTGTCATCCTTTTTGTTAGTCCATGAACTGTTTGATAGTTGTAAGATGTCATTCTTGGTCACGTATTATCATCATGATAATATAGATTCCCCGACATCAATTAAGTTTTGCAATTTAATAGTCAATTTTAAATCATCCTATATATGTACTTGATAGTAACCTTTATTTTGAAATTTTGTTTATCTTGTTATAATGTGGATTAGTGTTAGTGGATTATGATTAAAATTAATGTCAAGACTATATTTGAACCCAATGGTCATACTTTATTATTCGTCAACCAAACTTATGTAATGGTTAAAGTTAAAGTAGTCAAACTACGAAGCCTTTGCACATTACGTAGGCAAGGCCATCAAGTTTAGCCCCTAAGGCACTAGTCTGGCCCTTAGGTCCCTTTCTTCTAAGATTTATTTTGGAATTACCATTTCCTCTTGATTTTGAACATAATTTTTCATTCATTAGAGATCCAATTGTAAACTACCACCTGATTTATCTAGTTAAACAAACGATATGACTTATTTAATGATCATGTACCTAATTATCTGTTGGTCTTATGTTGTGCATCTAGTTGTGTAGAAACTTTACAGGTATAGGTATTGGGAGTAAAAAAAATAGTACATGATAGAATGCAAGGGGAACTTGAGTAAGTAGGAGGTATATCATGTTAATTGGAAGTAGTCATTATTATTTTAAAAATTGATTCATTGCTATCTTGACTTTTAACTGAACTATTCCATCAATTTTCTTCTTATATTAATGTATTATGTTTAAAAAATATATTTGCAAATTAATAAAGTTGGTTTAAATTAGGAGGTTGTGTTGTATTTAGTGTCTTAAAAGTGAGCACGACAATTTCAATCATATTTATTTATCAGGGAGCGTTGGTGTCATGCCCACTTTTAAAATTATAAATGATTATTTTTTAATTAACAACACTTCCTACTTGCTTAAGTTTCTTTTGCATTTCATTGAATCATAATTTCCTTGCTTCTAATACTTATACCTACAAGGTGTCTACATGACTAGATGCACACATAAGATTAATGGATGATTAGTTGCATGGTCATCAAAATAAGCCAAATAGTTAATTTAACTAAATAATCAGATGGTAGTTTATGATTGGATATACAATAAGGGATAAAGTATGCATATCATCAGGAGAGGTTGGTGAATTCAATTTTTTTTTAGAAAGATAGGATATAAGACCCAGACCTATACTTCAGGGGCTCATCTCTATTGGCTTTGTATACGTACATGTAGAGGCTTCGTAGTTTGACAACTTGAACTTGAACCGTCACATGCTTGGTTGACCTTGATAATAGGGTATAACCACTAGGTTCAAATGATATTTTGACATCAATTTCAATCATAATCTACTAACACTAATTCACACTATATTATTACCAATAGGCTATAATTTACAAGACTTAATTGATGTTGGGGAATTTATATTATCATGATGATAATAACTTGAAAAAAAATGATATCTTACAAATATAAAAAAAAATGGAGTCAATTATATTTATCATTACATAGAGGATAAAAGCATATTGCAAGATGATAAGGCAGATCAAAGTTTTAGCCCATTTCACTTTCTTGTTTTGATAGGTTTAGAAATATTGGAATTTTATTTTTTGATAAAATTGTAATAAAGACAAAGAAATTATATTTTATTATAATTCAAATTTAGAAATACAACCTATTCAAATACAATCCAAACACAATATTATTCAAAATAGGTTATAAAATTCAAAGATAAAACACAATATTATTCAAAATAGGCTATAATTTATAAGACTTCATTAATGTTGGAGAATTTATATTATCATGATAATAATAATTTGACAAAGAATGATATCTTACAAATATCAAAAAAGAAATGAAGTCAATTATATTTATCGTTACATAGAGGATAGAAGCATATTCTAGATGATAAGGCAGATCAAAGTTTTAGCCCATTTCACCTTGTTTTAAAATATTGGAATTTCACCTTTTGATAAAATTGTAATAAAGATAAAGGCATTATATTTCATTATAATTCAAATTTAGAAATATAATCCAAATTACAAACCCTATGCTATATTTTTATCTTTTGAACTATAATTTAAAATTGACGTTCAAAGCATAATTGACATGAATCAATCTAAATGCGATTCTATATAAGTGATACAAATAAATAAGAAACCAACATTAATTGTATGATGAATTCAAAAATTTGACTTATGACCACATCACATATCTAATTATAAAAATTTAGATTTGTGGACATAACTATTAGAAATTAAGGAAATTTAAGAGATAAGGCATAGCAAGCACAATGAACAATATGCAATATTGTATTTAGTTGACCTAGAAATGTATTGAGTACAAATCCTTTCTTATATAAGCAAGGGTGATGCAATCCCACCTATGATGTGAATTGATAAGTTCCCTATGAAGTGAAAAAAAATGTAGGCAAGTGTCTTATAGGTGTCAACATTAGAAATATTTAGAGTCTACAAACCAACAACCTTTATGACCAAGTCATCAATCTTGTGTGCCAAGTGTTGAGTGACCTTTGAGGTAAGTATTTCAACCTCAAAAGGTGTGTGCATGAGGTTAAACAAATAACTTGGTAACCTCTAGAGGTCTAAAAGTTCCAATATGAAGGGGATAAAATGCAGATGACATTGTTTACGATTTGTCTCTCTTACAAAGACTTCACCAGGCTTTGGGATTTAACCTTGATTTACTATGGTAAAATCCTTAGAGGTAATCTGTAATTATAGATCATTATGTCTTTGATTTTATAGATGGAATTACTTCCAATACATAGTTCTAAACACCTAAAATTGTCCATGCATTTTCGTATAGATCCACACTTGCATATTTTTTCTATTTTCTATTAATTAATTATTTCCCTTTCATAGGTCCCATTTTCTTCTAACAATTGAATAATCTTATTATTTAATTATTATCACCTTTCCTCTCCCATAATTAAATAATTTTCACAATTATTTAATTATCTAAAACTCCTCTCTCCTAAATTATTTAATTTATTTATTTTTTCCATTTTCTTAAATACCTTTATTTAATTTTAGCTCCTTGATGCATGTCTTTTCTCTCTCATTAACTCTCCACCCTTGATTACATTAATTTCTAATTTAATCTTCACCCTTGATTTCTTTCAAGAAAAGCATATAAATAAATCCCTCATCTAAGCCATTTAGAGAACACATCTCATTATTGAGCACCTACATACTACCATTTTGATTCTAACACTCTTATCTATAACATCTTTACCATTTTCTATCTAGACCTCAAGCACAATTCATCTATCATATCAAGATTCACACCATATCATATCAAGATCAAGATCAAGATTAAGATCAAGGCAATATCAAAAGTTTGCAATCAAAGTCCGAGGGTAATAACCATATCAAGAGTTCATGTTCAAGGTGACTTTGTTTCATTTTATGCATGCATTATCTTCTAGCTCTTAGACACAATTAAGGGTTGATGTTGAATGCAAATTGGACCTAGTGCTTCCTTTGACATCTATTTTCTACATCATACATTTTGTTGAATCTAACATGAACTCCCTAACTGAATTTTGGCCCAAGATTTTGAGAAATTCTAAGAAATTTTGGAGTTGGACCCACTTCACTTGACCTAGTTTACTTTTTGCAGGTTTTGTTAGCTTTTTGTTACATGTTTTGCATCATTTTTGGACAAAACCTTAGTTTTCAAAAATTTCATCATATTTTTCAAACGACCATGATTTTTTTTATGATATTTTTGTTGAAATTTATAGATCTAAAGAAGCTACAAAAGAAAAATTAAGGTTGTATCATTATTTTTGGTGATTTATGATGATTTTATGATTTCTCATAAATCTTCATTTCTGGATGCAAATCAATTAATTTTTTGAAATTTTCTACATTGTTCGAAAGCTCTTAAAATTTTAGTTGGGGGTTTGTTCTTTACAAATTTATTTTTGAGCTAAAAATAGTGATAAAAAAATCAAATCTTTGTTAATTAGGGTTTCTCCATAATTCCACATGTATGGGTGCAAATCAATGATTTTTTTTTGAAATATTTGCATTTTTGGAAATCTCTTGAAGTTTCAATAGGGTTATTTTCTTTGTATTTTTATTTTTGGTGTTAAAAATATTTCTAAAAATCAGATTTATTTTGACTAGGTGAAAAAAATTGAAATTACAATCTAGTGATGAGCATATTTTTCATATACATTTATTTTGTGATCTTTATAAGAGTTTTATTATCATTATCAAATCTTTTTTTTTTTTTGTTCTAATCTAACACTCTAATATTAGTGATCGATTATCTTGTTAGGGTTTTACTTTGTTGTTGGTTTTGTTAATGTGCAGAAAAATAAACTCTTCAAAGGGAAAATTGGATCCAAAACTTGTTTGCATTAAGTTCTCTAATCATAGCCCAAAACTACTTCAATTGCATCCAAAACTTGTTTGCATTCGAATGTAAAGGTTCTTCTTAATTTTTCCTCTATGAGAGGGGAACTATCATGAATCTCATGAGTTCTAGGAGGGACTAATACCCTAAATAACTTGTCCATTTACAACCAAAGGTAATACCAACCGAAACAAAAGAGTGTATGTGAAAAAAAGCTACAATTTCCATGTTTAAAATAGAGGACTTGGCCACCGTTAACAATGCCTGAACACTAGTTGTACTCTTTGGAGGTGAGAGCCAAAGGTAATAAATGCCAAAGCAAGGCATGTACCTTGATTCGCTAGATTTACATATCAAAAGGAAATTTTGCATAATTTCCAAAGAGTGAAATCCATTAGATTTGGGTTCTCCAATGTCAACAAGAGTTACCCTTTATGCACAAGCATTTAAGAAAAGATAAGACAAAATAAGCAATATTTAGTGCCATTTTTGACCAAATGCACATGCTGCTACCAAAGGGAAAATATATGCGGATTACCAAATTTGAGATTAATGCCAAATTTATAGCAACACCAAAAGTCCCTCACAAGCGTCCGATAAAATGAGACAAGCTTGAATCTGTGGAAACCTATGAAGGAGGTGGTGACAACTATCTGTACCAAATGAGCATATATGGCCACGAATAACAAAACAACTACACTCAGGGTCTTAAATGCTAGTGTACCAATAACCCAAATGAGATCTCCAAATTTTATTTGTCATAGTTCACCATCATTTTTTCATCAACCACAGCTAAAAATGGTTATGTTGTTAGCAGGAGAGAAAAATAACTTCACCATATCTTAATTGGGACCAAGTCCATCTTTAATATTTAAACATTGCACAAGGTACAAACAACAAGATTCAAGGAAAATGCCTTGCTGGGAGGAGCAGATATTGGCAGGTGTCGATATGTGAAGAGGAGATAAGTAACTACCAACTAAATAGAGCACAAGTATATTCTGGGTGGGGGGTTCCAAATTAGGTTCTTCCTAACTGTGGGGGCCTTGTTTTAAATTGCACTAGCATTAGGAAGCTTAAGAAATTGCTAATTCCTTAATATCAAAGCATCCCAAGAAGAGAAGTGTTTTAATAAATGTGTATTTTTTAATATGGTGGATGTAGTTACTTTGGAAATGAAGATTTCAATTTTTTGCAGGACTTGGGAGATAGTGGAGGGCTTTTTCCTAAAGATTATGTTGTTTCTCTCAAGCCATATGTTCTAGATTATGATGGAAGGGAAGATCTCCCATAAGCCTAAAAAAGAAGAGGGGGAGAAGACAAATGGCCAAGAGAGGAAATGGATATATGAAGAGGACCCAACCAACAAAGCTTTCCCATAACCCAAGTTCAGCAGTGTGCAAAATCAGAACTCAAAAGTAGGTGGTCAGTAGATTCAAAGGAGTTTCCACACATGACACATAGAAATAAAGGTATTATACCCAATTTGTCCAATATCATACCAGAAAAAATCATGTTTTTGATTGCAAGCCACATGAAGGCACCTACTTTAGGAAGAACATAAGGGCCCCAACAAATTCTAAAAGGCCAAGGGGTTTCGTGATTGCAAGATGCCAGGGAGTTGTACCCATCTTTAACATTATATTGACCAGTTTTGGATTTTATCCATACAATTTCATCTTTCTTGTTGGATAGACATATGTTCCTTTTAGAAAGTTCAACTTTTAAAGAAGCCTTTTCATGGGGGGGACCTATAGAGAGTCAAAATATTTCCACTTCACTATTGATGGATTAGAGGGATCAATAACTAGATAGTCACGAACCTTGTTGCCACAACATGATTTCAACATAGAGTTAATTTGCTTCCAATTACCTAGGGTCCAGAGAGGCTTGTGACTATTCTAGGCATCATCCCAAAAGAGAGCCTTTTCCCCATTGTTTATAACCCAAGAATGATGGGGAAGGAGGATTGATCAACAAGAAGAAATGGAGTTCCAAATTTTAGAGCCTCGAGGAAGATTCTTTTGCATAAATATTTGCTCCCTTTCAAGAGAGTCTAGATATTTGTATTTGATAATTCTGCACCATTTAAGATTTGAGCTAGATCAAGTTTTCCAAACCAACTTAACACCAAGAGCTTTATTTTGCAAAAAAATATCTCTTAATCCACCCCCCCTTTGCATTTGGGTTCACAAACCGAATCCCACACAACCAAGGGTAGTTTCTTTTTGAAGTAACATTTTTAGACTAGAGAAAATATTTAGAAACCTTTTGAAGAAAGCACCCTTTTCCTTTAGGAAGTTTCAATACCGACATTAGATAGATTGGAAGAGAAAATAGAGCTGATTTAAGCATTACCAACTTTCCCGCAAAGGATAACCATTTTGACTTCCAAAGAAAAATTATGTTAGATATTGTGGAGATTAACCTGTCCTAAAAAGCATGCTTCTCGTTTCCTGAGAAAAAAGGGATGCCTAGATATTTGCAGGGGAGAGAAACACATTGGAAGTCTAAAAATTTTAATATTTGAGATTTGACCATGTGGTTGACGTTCAAGGAGATCTTTTATTTTCAGAATTGAAATATTGCCCTAAAAAAGTGTAGTAGTCTGAAACAATCTTTTTAATTGCCTTAGCTTCTTCCATTATGGCTTGCCCCAAAAGGGGTGTATCATCAGCAAAAAGGGAGTGTGAAATGGGAACAGGAAATGGGTGACCCGTTATTCCTTTCCAAAGCCTTGCTTCGTGTGATGAGATAATGAATCTGCTTAGTCCTTCCACCATTAAAATGAATGAGGGAGAGAGGGGCTCCCCTTGTCTTATTCCTTGCATGGGAGAAAAAAACCATGTGGGGATCCATTTAGCAAAACAAAAAAATTGGCACTTGAAAGAAAAGAATATATCCATTTACACCAACTATAGTAGAAACCAATTTTTTTCAATACAACCATTAAAAAATCCTACTTTACCCTATCATAGGCTTTAAACATGTCCAATTTCAAAATAGCCGTTGGGGTTTTGTCCAACATGATTGAATGAAGAACTTCATGTGTCAAAATGACACCTTTTGGTGTATCCTTCCCAAGAACAAAACCCCATTATTCATCATAAATGATTAAGGGAAGCAGCTCCACAAGTTTGGAAGCGATAGCCTTCATAAAAATCTTATATATTGAGTTGCATAAGGCTATCAATATGAATTCATTAAAAGAAGTCGTGTCCAATTTCTTTGGAATAAGGGCAATGAAGTTTGCAGTCAACTCCTTTAAAATATTTCTACTCCTTGATTCTTCCAAAGAAAGAAGGACATCCTGACCCACAAAGTCCCAACCTTTCTAAAAGAAAAGAGTCGTAAATCCATCTGGGCCTGGAGTCTTTTCAACTTCCATAGACATGATCACTTTTTGATTTCTTCCATAGAGAATTTAGCCATCAACATGTTATTGTGATCATTTGAAATGAGCATTGGAATGTTGTCAATGACTACATTGTTTTCAAGAGGTTTTTGAACACTTCTTGGAGCAAAAAGATTTTTGTAATAGGAGACCGCTTCCATACCAATTTCCTTTTCTGTACAAAGGAGCTCACCTATGGAGGAATGAATTGAGATAATCTTATTTTATTGGTGTCTCAATTTAGTTGAGGCATGAATTTTTTTTGTATTTTTATCCCACTCTTTTAACCAAGTCTCCCTGGAATTCTGTCTCTAATAGCTTTCTTCACGAGCGAGAATTTCTTCTAGCTCTGGGCTTTTAGTTTCTTTTCCTTATCATAGAGAGAATTTTCCATTCCATTTTTAATGACCACTTCATATAAATATGATAATTCCATTTCCACTCTCAGTTTTTAAGAGAATATGTTTTTGAAGTGGGTTGTATTCCAATCCTTTATATTTTTTTTAAGGAATTGTAGTTTTTTTCTCAATTGGAACATCCTTGTTCCTTCTAGAAAAGGATAGTTCAACCACCATTCTTTTACCAGTTCAGAATAAAATTTGGATCTCTAAACCACATAGCTTCTAGTTTGAAAGATCTCTTGGACAATTCCCTTGTCATCAAAGAAAGAAAGGGAGATAGGGAAGTGATCTGAGCCAGCTAGAGTATGTATAATTGATGTGAAATCCTAGGAGGTAGTTAACCAATTATCTGACAACAAAAGTGGTCGAGTTGTTTTGCAATTTTTGAAAAATATTTTTGTTCATTTGTCCAAGTAAAAGTGCCATTTTTTTTATGGACAATCATAAAGTTTATTAGAAAAAATAAAGTTGTTGAAATCATCCATAGCTCCTGTCGGAGGTGTTATGCCTCCATTTTTTTCGAGAGGTTTTTAATTGCATTAAAACCTCCACTAAAGACTTTGAATATATTTTCCCTAGATGCAATAGAGGAAGTAATTTGTTTCCAGATTTGTCTCTTCCCATGAATGGTGCATGGGTCGTAAATGTTGAAAAGACAAAAAGAATTATTATTTTTTAAATAAGTGATTGAATCCCTTATCTAGTTGGCATTGGATTCAAACTGATCCACTCTAACACATTTTTTATTCCACAAAATTGCTAGACCTCCCAAGGCTCCCAGAGTTGGGGAGTCAATTATGCCATAGTTGGTCCAAGAGCCAAACAAATCTGAAGCAGATTGGGATGATAGTTTTGTTTCTTGTAGCAATATTAGTCAAAGAAGGTACCAAATAATTGACACTTGATGATGCGTTCTCTATTAGGGGCATTTAAGCCCCTAACATTCCAAGATAGAATCCACATTGTGCTTGAGGAGAGATAACATCTCTCCTTGTTCTCAAGATTCTTTCTGAGGTTTTACACCCCATAGTAGAATTGCATTGAGTGATTTTGGGGGAGGGGCCATTCTTGTAACCCTTCTTAGAAGCTAATCGAAGATTCATCTCTAGGGTTGATTGTAATCCAACCATAATTTCCAGGGTTGTTTTCTCCTTGATTGATTTACGCCCACACTTACTTTTGGGAGTAATATTAGCCTTGAATTTGGATTCAGATTGGGATATTGGAGGAGAAGAAAGAGGTTTGGAAGGAGCAACAATAGAGTTGGTGTGTGGATAAGCAAAGTTATCTGAAAAGCTAATTTTTCTTTTGGGCAAGGATTGAGAAATTAGGGGGGAGGGGGTTTGAATTTAGAAACTAACTCCTAAAGAACTTCGTCTACTATTTCTTCAATGAGACCTTCTACTACCTTAATAGTTATTGTTTCATTAACAAAATTCATTAGATAATATTTTGAGGCATTAAGGAGTTCTTCAAATTGAGAGATATTTCTTTTAGAAGAAGTGGTGGGGAGAGGGGGAGAATTGTAGGTGTCGATTTGGGCTATCTGGTGAGCTTTATCTACCTCAACCTTTTTCAAACCCGACAACTAAGGGTAAAAATTTTTCTTTCGTGGGGGGGAAGAATGAATTGAATGGGCGCTACTTGGTGGATGATTTGTATCCATTTTTTTTGTTTGAAACAAAAGGTTCATGTGATTATTCAAAGAAGAAAGAGGAACATGGCCAAATTGATTGCTGCTAGAAGCCTGATTCTTGCCCAGAGCCCCAGTAATGACAAATAAATCCATCAACTCGACTCTTGAAAAAATGTCAAAATCAATAATAATATTAGCCTCTTTCCAAATAGAGGTCTCCCATTTTATAGTTTGAGTCCATTCTTATTTTATGGTGGAGAACCGCACCTTTTGGGGTAAGGAGGAAGAATCTTTAATCATAGCCCAAACCCTAATGATGGGTTTGCCATTATTGATTAAAAATTTTATTTTTAGAAAATCCACAAAGTGAGATGATTTGTTTAACAAAGGATGAATCAAAAAATTCCACTAGTAAGAAAGGCATGGAAAAACAAACCGAACGAGGTGACATTTTTAGGGTTTCCAAAGACATATTGATCTTCTAGTAAAAAGTACCCAAAAATGTGTTTCCACACCAAAATGAACCTTTTCGAAATAGCTTATTCTTAATTGTTGCATTTTTAAATAAAATAAAGAATGAAGAAGCTAATACCACTATTAGATGAAAGAACTCATACCAATTGTCCTTTATCAGAGAGCAAATCCCAGAGAGCGGACGTTCTTCACCCCAAATGTGAACAAAAAGACCATTTTTCTCATAGTCTACATATTGGGATTCAAGATGTAGAGGAATTGTTGGGATTGGTCTCCATTGTGGACTACCTCTCTCTTCAACCCCATTTCTTGAAAAGGCTCTAAGGTTTGTAGGCCTACCTTGAGAGTTTGTCTGGGGATTCGAAGATTGCTTCCAATATCCCCTAGGAATCCCCAAAGTTCTAGAGATAAATTTGTTTGAATTCGTTGGGCCACCAAAATGAGTATATTATGCATCCATATTTTCTTTGTTTCTAGAATTTTGATTCCTAGATGGAGGCAGGTCATAGGAGGAAGAGGAGAAACTTGACTGAGCATTTGATGAATTTTGGTGTTGCATCTGCTATTCTCCTTATTTTTTAGGGTTGGAATCCTGATGCCTATTGTCATAAGAACACTGATAGTCTACCTCAAAAGCTCAGCCATAGGGGTGCCCAACCTTATGCTAATCATTAGATCGATAGTATCTGCCATTCGACTAGTCAACCACATTCAAGTGTCCACATTAGGGTAACCAAATTAATGATCTTGGAAGTTTTGAGCCCTTTGTGGATTTGATAATTTGGGGGTTTCCAAAATTCCCCGATCCCTCCAAGGTACAAAAACATTGTCCTAAGGGTAATGATGTTTATCCGCTGGGTGGTTGAGCTTGTTACGAGGTGATGGGGGCCAGGAGAAATCTGGATCATCTGCTCAACTAACTCTTTTTTTTTGCATATGTGAGGTATCCATCCACACTCAATTCTCATTAAAACTTATCTTTACCTCAAGGAGGTTTGGGGAAAATTCCATTCCTATACCCTCGTTATTAAATTAAGTTAATAAACAAAGCATAAACTCTTTAAACATTGTAAAACATTGAGTTTTAATGAACATCATGGGCAAAAGATTCTTCTTAAATCAGGTTAACATCTAACATATATTGAGCCAAATATTTAGTAATTTATAACAATAAAAATTTTAATCATATCTCTTCTCACAATGTATTGTGGTTGTTATCTTGTTCAATACGTTGTTTTTTGTCTCAATAATCCTTATCATGTGCATTAACATTTGTATTTTTCATTATCATCATTTTTCATATTTATCATTATCATTTTGCATGCATGAGAGCTTGTGCTTTATCTTAAGTCTTGTCTCTTGTCTTGATCATTATTTTTATCTTTTATATATTTTATTTTCTTGTCACATTCTATGGAAGCTTGAAGATTTCTACACCTTATTGTGTACAAAGGAGAGTGATGAGTGGAGCATGAGTCTTTTTTGTGTGTGTGTATCGAGTAAATCTAAGATCTTGTGAAAGATTAGGATTATCATGCAGTGTAGGAGAAATTCTTATACCTTGGGGGTCTTGAAAGGTAATGGATGGAAAACTTTATTTTTTTGATGGATTAGGATCATGCCATCCATGGAGGTGGTATAATAGGATCATGATATGTGGTGGATATGCTAGAATCATTAAATAGGTTGGATATGGTAAGATTATGAGATGGTATAGGATCATGCAATGGAGTTGATAGGCTAGGATTATGCAATGGAGTTGAGAGACTTGGATCATGAGATGGTATGAGGTATGAGATGAAATGAGATCATTAGAAAGAATGGGACCATGAGATGGAATGAGATCATGAGAGGAATACTTTGATCTTGACATAAGGGGGATCTATGATGTCATGCTTTGAATCAACGAGATGAAGTGAGTGACATGGTTGAATTTGTATCAGTGGTATGAAGGTGGAAAACATGAAATAGATGAGTTAGATGAAATAGATGGGGTGGATAAACATGGGATGGATGAGGTGGAAGTGGGTGGAACTAGAGGATTAAGACTAGTATTTTGTGAAATGAGATTTTCTATAGGTTCTTGTATTCCTTTGAGGGTGATTTTTGGTGCTCCTTAGAAGGTAACTTTTGGTTGTATTTTGATGGTGTTTTTTGCTAATATTTTGATGGTACTCTTTGATTTGACAATGGGTTGCCTAAAATGTGAAGTTCATGAGATATGGTTATAAATGAGTGTTGGTTGAACATGAAAGACATTTTGGTTTCCCTTATCAATGGAGGGAAAAAATGACATGGAGGGTGACATGACTTGGTGAACCGTTGATTTTTGGATCCAATGTACTCTCTAACTCTTCTAGGGTTTTTCACCTAAAAGGAGAGAGATTAGACCAAAAATGCTACTTAAGGGTTCATTCAAATTATGTTATGCAAGATGTTTTTTAAGCTAAATGAAGTAATCTAAATGTAATTGAACAATCTAAATGAATGAATATGAATGCAAAGCTAAGAATTATGCTACGTTTGAAAACACACTGTGATATGTAGACAATAAACTAAATGACAAAATAATGCAAAATAGAAAGAAATATGATGAAATAGTGTGCACTTGGGTAATATATGATGAATATGGAGTGTTGTGAATGTTGATTGAATTAATTGAAATTTCATAGCGGGACTCATTCTCCCAGGGTGGCGAATTAGTCCTCCTTCTGGTGAAAAAGTGTCAGGAACAAGTTTTCTGACTGAAGGGATCCAAAATCTGACAAAATTCAGATTTTCAGTCCTAAGGTGGGACTCATTCACCACTAGTGGTGAATTAGTCTTCTCTCAAAATTTTGGAAAATTAGGAGACAACTCTGCAACACTAGATTTGGAAATGTCTACTTGTCGGATTGCCGAAGTCAGTTATGTAGGAAATGGACAAAAAACCTTCACCAAGCTTGAAATATGAATAAGTTGACTTGAAGCACCTAGTTGACTTGTTCTCCACTTTTCAACACCTAAATACTTGTTAAATCTACACACAAAATTCTACAAACACACATTCAAAAGGGGGAAAATGGTTGAGGGTTAGAAAATAGGGGTTTGCCTTGGTCAAACCCCACTTTTGGTAATCAAACCCTTAATGAAATAATGAAATGAAAGTGAATGATAAACTAATAACATGCAAATACTATCAACTTACCAAATCCTTGATGATGCAAATATGAAGTAATGTTAATGGATGCTTCGAAGTTCTTGATTAATGCTTGATGAAATGTTGTAAGATGCTTGAAACTAGTTGTCAGAAATTAAGTTGCATTTAATGTGGTGTGTCGGGCTTACATTAAAAACTACACTTAATTAAAGCATATGAGTGCATAAAGGGGTGAAATAAGAAATAAGAAAGGGATAAATAAGGGAAATATTCCTAGAAAAGTGTGAATATTTGTTACAAGACTTTACAACACTTCAAAATAGGACTTGATGATGTGTAAAAAGATGATTTTTAGGTGAATTATAATGAATAGAGTTTAGAAGAATGTGGAAATGTTTCACAACACTTCACAACACCTTCACAAGATGTCATTATTTGAATTTTAGTACTTAAATATGCATGTTCAAGCCATGTTACATTTTAAAATTAGAGAAAAATAGATCAAACACCATGAAATGAGACCTAAAAGGCCATGAAAGTGACAAGGGGCGATTTCTGTATGACACATTTAGCCACCACTTTAGTGAGAGGATGAACTTGCTTCGAACTCACACTAAAGTAGCCATGAACATCGAGAGGAGGGTTCACATGTGCCTATGTTAGCAAGATGGAATAACAATGATCAAGAGGGATGATCAAGCCCCCAGGATGAAGATCCCATGGCAAACTAAGCATAAGAACAAAGGAACACATAAGTGTCGAGAATTAGATGAAGCTTCAATCGTCAATCCAACTAGTTGTGGATTAGATCTAGGCTAAAAGAGAAAGTGTACTCACTCTGGGGTGACATAACACATGATGGTCCATTGGGTGAGAAGGTCCAAATGTACTCACTCTGGGGCCACAGAACTTTTGACTGTCCTCAAGGTGAGAAATCCCAAAAAGGTAAGATACATATGCTAGTTGGTATGCACTCACAAACAAAAATGTGGCTATGGGGAAAAGCCATGCTGCTAGGTGGGCTTCCCACTTGACCATGTCAAAGTTATACCTCGTGATAACTTTAACAAGGTGCCACAAAGCAAAAGGAATTTTTATGAATAAAAGGAAAGGTACCAAAGTCATGCAAGTTGTGTTATGCAAGGTGGAACAAATGCAAAATGTAAAAATGCAAAAATGTAAAAATGTAAAAATGTAATGATGTTCAAAGGAGTCTTGTTAAGTTCATGCAAGGTCAGTCACTTCGGGAGCATTGTGTGTAATGTCTCCAAGAGAGGACCAATCAAAGAATAGTAAATTCACAACTTAGGGGATGCAGTGCGTTGCATCAAGCCACCAAGAGGAATGTAATATGCTAAGATAGATCACACTTATGAAGGACATCACACCCAATGTCATCCACAAAGTAATGAACACATCATTTAAAGGACAAGGCTACACTAATAACTAAGAATACAAATGAATTATGGTAATGTATTCCCCCCACTTTAAAGGAATTGCTACACATCATTCTGTGAGAAATTACTTTAAAGTAGAAAAGGAAAGAGAATGTGAAAGGAAAACAAGACATGAGAGCCAACTTAGAAAGCCTTATGCCAAGTCATATGTTTCGAAGTTAGGTTGCGTCATGTCAAGGAAAATGAAAAATCAAGAAAGGGAGTTGCCCCCTAGAAAAGAAAGCACACCAAACACATAAGGGATCTATGGATTTGGGGTTAGTATGTTCGTTGCTGCAATGTTTTTATGAAAGAGCTCAAAACTATCATCATTCCCCAAAGCACATAGAACTAGAAGAATGACACATAGAGAGAGAAGACAAAAGGAAAACAAAAATCCATTTTGGGTCAACATGGAAAAGACATTGTAGTCTCAACGCTTTGCATTGTCCCCAAAAGAAAAACACTAGTGAAAAGAAAGAAAATGAAAGAAAAATGAAAAATATTTTGGGTCAACATGATGGAGACATTTAGGTCTAAATGCCTTGCATCATCCCCAAAAGGAAAAACACAAGAAAACATAAAGAAAAAAGGAAAGGGGACCTTTTGGGTCAACATGGAAGAGACATAGGGCATCTCTATGCTTTACGTCATCCCCGCAAGGAGAACACAAAAGAAAAAGAGAAAAAGACAAGGATATTTTGGGTCAACATGGAAGAGACATAGGGTGTCTCTACACTTTATGTCATCCCCAAAAGGAAAACACAAAAAAAAGAGAGAAAAAGTGAACAAGGCGAAAAGCGATGTACGACATATAGAAGAATAGAGATGCAAATAGAAGTTTACAAAGAGAGAGAGAACATTGAATGCACATTACGAGGGAACACAATACACACATAAAAGGAAAATAAAGAAATATGTAAAAAGGGCTAGCGAGGCGCATGTAAATCAACCATCTAATAGGTCATCCGCCTCCCAATCATGATCATTGTATTGCAAGGGCGGTTGACTATATAATGGAGGAATTGCAAGTGCCAGACTAGGAGAACCACCAAGTTGTGCACTTGGTATAAGAGATTTATCATCTAAGCTTATAGAAGAGGAGAAAAAGGAATTCAAGTTATTGTGCACCTCTTCGTCTATTTTAGCAATTTCTTCATCATCATCCTCATTTAAATTAATCACGACAGGAGGGCGAAGAGTAATCTCCAAGGAAGGATGTATCAACAATTGAGGTTGTTGTATAAGTTCAATTTTTTGTGAGGGTGGTGATGGACTATCTTGTGGTGGGTTAGGATGATTACCAAGAATTATTTCTGTCATTGGTGGAGGTTGGTTTTCTTTATTGTTTTCATTTTGCATTTGTCGAGCAAGAAAACGACGGTGATGACAACACTCTCTAGCACCTAATTTTGTTTAATTCTATTTTGAATTTGTTTAGATGTAAGAGCGGATTGATCAACTGTAGGCTCCTTTGTTTCAGAAGGAGATGAATCAATCACTTTCTCCTTAGCTTTATATACTTGTTTGATGTGTGGTGGCAGGGTTGGATTACTTTCAACATCTCTTGGTCTCTTAGACAAAGAAGGTAAAGGATCAGATTGTGATGGAGTGGGTAAGGGTTAGTCAGGGTCAGAATTAGGTTGGATCATGGTCTCATCTATGATAGGAGGTGCATAAGTGGATGGGGACATAACATAAAGAGACAATTCAACTATCTTCTTGGCTTTAAACTTTTGATATGCTATGAAAAAGAAGTCCTTTTGAGGTGTAATGGGTTCCATGGGTTCAGGCCAAAAGGCTTCTAAGGAAAAACTGCATTTAGAGGATAGGGTATTAAATCAACTATGATGGACAATAAAAATTTCATTGTCATTTGGAAACTTCAAACACTTGTGAACAACCGATGGGACTTTCATTGAGAAAAGCCAAAGGTGGCCTAGCCGCAAATGAAATTGGTTGGATTGCGAGATTATGGAAAATGTCACATCTGATGTTTTTAGTCCTATCTGTAAGGGTAGCATGATCAATCCAATCATAGGGCATGCAAAACCATTGTGTGTTTTAATCCATGCAGTTTCTTTATCATACGTATCTTGACATAGCTCATGTAATACTAGAAACTCCTTTGTGATCACATTCTCACCACAAGCGGGATCTATTAATATCCCATTATTGGGCTTATCATAGATTCTGCCAGCTATGTAGAGAGAACCATCAAGAAGATTTGGTGGTATGTCCTTATAAAAAAAAGTGATATCAAGAGATTTAGTGGTTTGGCCCTTATGAGGGATAACATCTATCATAGCCACAATGTGATCCATAGGACTATCTTCAGTAACAGTTGGAGATATATCATGTTGTTCATTGTTTGTATTAACAATCATTACATTGGTATTTGAAGGTTTGCTAGCCTTGAAAAATGAAGTAGTGTGTTTAGGCATAGGATTGGTGAAAATCTATAAATTCTGGTTAGGGGGTGCAACAGATTTATTGCCTTGATCATTAACACCTACAATGGGAAAATGACTTGAATCAATGAGGTCTTGAACTAAATGTTTTAGACACTTGCAATGTTCAGTGTCATGTCCATTTTGGTGATGAAAGTGACAATAAGCATTAGGCTTGAAGGTTGGTTAGAATGGCTGGTCTAGATCAAGCGGTCTAACGGGTGGCAAAGTGAGCATGCATTGTTGGATTAATTGGTTAATTGTATTATGGAGGGTATCAGGTAAAGGAGTAAATTATCTCTTGGGGTCCCCATAATGATAAGGCACAACTTCCTTAATAGCGGCCATTGAATTTTGAACTTGTTGGGTTGGTTGCGGTTGTGAAGGCGGATTGAATTGTAAGAAGCCTCTATTTGGTTTGTGAAAGTTTTGATTGTTATTATGGTTTTGATTGTTGTTTTTACATTTGTCAGCTCAATTAGAAGTGGTTTTTGAATCATGACTTGAAACCGAGTTATGATATTCACATAGGGTTGTGCATAAGTGCATAAACGAAGGGAATTTCATCATAGTTAGCTTATCCTGAAGATTTGTGTGCAATTTTTTGATAAACATATTTTGCAGATGTGCATCAGGGATCTTGACATCTATTTGAGCATACAAGGATTGGTATTGAGAGATAAAATTAGTTATTTTTTTGTCTATGTTTTTTCTACATCGCATGAGGTCAACCATTATCTTTTTAGGTGTCATGTGAACTTGAAAGTTACTTATGAAAGCATCCACCAACTCATTGAAGGAGTGGATGGAATGATTAGGCAAGTTGGAAAACCATTCTAAGGTAGTATCTTTCAAGGTCCTTGGAAATTTTTTGTTTAAGAGTCTCTCATCAAGGAAAAAATCACTACATAGGGTTGTATAAGCATTAACATAGTTGATAGGGTCTCCTTTACCTTCGTATTTCTCAAACTGAGGCATTTCTATCCATTGTGGCATCGAGGTACGTAAGATTTCTAAGGATAAGGGGCTACTATGGACATGTTATGTGGGTGGAGTGGTTTGACCTTGGATAATGGTGGAAAGTTGATGTTGCACGGAAGAAATGGTGTTAAGGAGTTGTGTAAGGACATGATCGGGGTATGTAGGGTGAGGTGGAAGAGAAAATGGTGATGGAGAATAAGTTATGTTAGGGGAAGTAAAAGGAATGCTAGGGGGTGTAAAGGTAGTAGAGGGGACTTGTGATGCCACAAGAGAAGTAGGAATGCTAGGTGGAATTGCAAAAGAAGGAGCCACATAACTGACTTGTTGCATAGTTGTAGTGACTTGCGGATTGGTATAAGTTGGTATGGATGTTATGGTTGAAGGGGGAGGAACTTGAGGTCCTCCTTTGCTTACAGGGTTGTTTGCGGATTGGGTATTAGAAGAGGCATGGTTATTGTAAATCTTGGAAATTATTTTCATTACTATCAAGCCATCATCACTTTCAAGCAAATGATGAAGATTATCAATGGCAGGTATGGAAGTTGTGGAGATGTTTTCAAGTGAAAAGTCTTGTTGTAAATGTGCAAATTCTTCATGAATACTAATGACCTTGTCTTGAGGAAGAGAGTTGTTTTGGGTGAACATTCATTGGATGGAAAGGTGAAGGCATAGTAATAGTATTGTCAGTTCCTAATGCACCATTGTCCATACTAGGAGTAGGAGCTCTTGAGATCCGAAGGTCCACAACGAAAGTGCTATCGTGGGATGCCATGAGTCTAGAACTTTGTCTCACCAAAGTATTATCAATGGGACACCAAACACTCATACAAATACCACAAAGAAGGGAGGTGAAATCAAATGCAAGGTAATCTAGGATGTCTAAATTCTAATAACATAAATGTTGCTATCTGTAATAGAGAACTAACTACAAAAAACAAAAATGCAAGAAAATGCCAAAAAAATGCCAGAAATGTTAATAAAAAAGTGCAGAGGGACTAATTCACCTAGGGTGGCGAATAAGTCCCAGTATGCAATTTTTTTGTGTTTTTCAGAAATTTTGAGATGATTCTAATGCTTTACATAATGCAATTAAAGATGCAGAATGCATATTTTCAAGTTTTTTCAATGATATGTAATGCAAAAATGAAATCTAAACAAAGCTTTCACTAAGGCAATATGAAAAGGCCCAGAATGCAAAAAAAAAACAATGTCCTAATTGAATGTTGATGAAAATATAATCTAGGATGCAATATGCAAAAGAAATCAGAAATGCAAAGTGTTCAAAAGTTGGGTTCACCAAAATGAACCATAGATTTTTGGATCCAATGTACTCTCTAACTCTTCTAGGGTTTTTCACCTAAAAGGAGAGATTAGACCAAAAATGCTAAGGGTTCATTCAAATTATGTTATGCAAGATGTTGTTTAAGCTAAATCAAGTAATCTAAATGCAGTTGAACAATCAAAATGAATGAATATGAATGCAAAGCTAAGATTTATGCTATGTTTGAAAACACACTGTGATATACAAACAATAAACTAAATGACAAAATAATGCAAAACAGAAAGAAATATGATGAAATAGTGTGCACCTGGGTAATATCTGATGAATCTGGAGTGTTGTGAATGCTGATTGAATTTACTAAAATTTCACAGTGGGACTCATTAGCCCAGGGTGGCGAATTAGTCCTTCTGGAGAAAAAGTGTTGGGAACATGTTTCTGATTGTCGGGATCCAGAATCTAACAAAATTCAGATTTTCAATCCTAAGGTGGGACTCATTCGCCACTGGTGGTGAATCAGTCTTCTCCCAAAATTTTGGAAAATTAGGAGACAACTCTGCAACACCAGATCTGGAAATGTTTGCTTGTAGGGTTTTCGAAGTCAATTATGTAGGAAACGGACAAAAACCCTTCACCAAGCTTGAAATATGAATAAGTTGACTTGAAGTACCTAGTTGACTTGTTCTCCACTTTTCAACACCTAAATACTTGTTAAATTTGCACACAAAAGTCTGCAAACACACATGCAAAAGGAGAAAAATGGTTTAGGTTAGCAAATAGGGGTTTGCCTTGGTCAAACCCCACTTTTGGTAATCATACCCTTAATGAAATAATGAAATGAAAGTGAATGATAAAATAATAGCACACAAATACTATCAACTTACCAAACCCTTGATGATGCAAATTTGAAGTAATATTAATGAATGCTCCAAAGTGCTTGATTAATGCTTGAAAATTGCTTGAATGAATGCTTGGGTGAATTAGGGGTTAAAATGAATGTAAAAACACTTATTTATACCATCTTGTGCCTTAGTAACTGTTCATACCTCATCACAGGCCAACATCAAGTGTTTTTGAATAAAAACCTGAAAGGAAGTTTTGGAGCCAAGGGGGACTCATTCGCCACCCATGGCGAATGGGTCCCACCTAGGGCTTGAAACCAGGTGTAGGAAATTAAGTTGCATTTAATGTGGTGTCGGGCTTACATTAAAAAGTACACTTAATTAAAGCATATGAGTGCATAAAGGGGTCAAATAAGTAATAAGAAAGGGATAAATAAGGGAAATATGCCTAGAAAAGTGTGAATCTTTGTTACAAGACTTTACAACACTTCAAAATAGGACTTGATGATGTGTAAAAGGATGATTTTTAGGTGAATTATAATGAATAGAGTCTAGAAGAATGTGGAAATGTTTCACAACACTTCACAACACCTTCACAAGATGTCATTATTTGAATTTTGGTACTTAAATATGCATGTTCAAGCCATGTTACATCATAAAATTAGAGAAAAATAGATCAAACACCATGAAACAAGACCGAAAAGGCCATGAAAATGACAAGGGGCCATTTTTCTACGACACACTTGGGTATAAATTTAAATGGTGGCATGGATGGTGTTTAGGATCTCTTATAATCTAATGGGATGCATGATCATGGATTTTATGTGATTGTTAAAGTAGTTGGTAAGAACAAATTCAACAAGATCTCAAAGTATGAGATGGAAGATGAAAGATATGTTAGACTCATCTTGATCCATGGTTTTAGGTAGGTTTATAGTTTTTCTTGCTTGATCAAGATTTAGATCTTGAATAGATATTCACACATGTAAGATGAGATTTGATACAAGATTTAATCCATATGATTATGGTAAGAAGACATTCCAAACACAAAAACAACCTAATAATTATTCAAGTAGGCAGATTGACCAATGGGTTTAAACTATGATGCACAAGGATCTATATATCTTAAAAGTATGTGAAACCTAACTATGTGAATTTCAAAAGAACCGAAAGGAGAGGGTAACCCACACTCCACCTTCACTTCCTAAAGGTATAAATTTCTTTGGGGCTTAGCTAAGGTTAACAAGATTCACTTCCATGAGGTGTGTCTTTTGATTCACCATAGTTTTTCGGAATGCTAGAGTTGAGGTCACCCCTAATGCGATCACTTCTTTAGAGAGACCCCCGTGAAGGTTACAAAAAAGTGATGCAAATAATATTTTTGATCTCCAAGATCATTTGATAATACAAGGAGAGAGCATACACATGTATTTGATCACACAAGCAATGTTCTTTAATCTTAGAAATTGAAATGTGTGATGTGAAAATAAGAGTGTTGAAGAATACTTTTGATTTCCAAGATCATATGAAAATACAAGGGAAGAGCATACACACCTCCAAGCACAAACAAGATCACCAAGCAATGAAAACACTTATTCTTTTTAAGCCCAAATTGAAAGTGTGATTTTGAAGAAACATTTATTCTTTATAGATCCAAATTGAAATGCGATATTGTAAACAAGATTAAGATAAAGGTATGAGTTGAAAAGTGTGCACCTGAATTTTCTTTATCTCCAAATTTGTGTCCATTTAATCTAATTTGTTTTTTGAAGGGTTTATTTTTTGCACATTAACACAATCAACAACAAAGAAAAACCTTAACAAGATAATTGATCACTAATATTAAAGGGTTAGATTAAAACCAAAACAAGAACTCAGTGTTTTTGGATTATAATTGTGTCAGAAAAAAGTTATATATTGAGTCAAGGGGAGATACCGTTATTGTGAGTGATCAAGTATGAAATGGAAAAATTCAAACTAGGAGTCCTCTACGCATTATGTAGGTAAGGTCATCGAAGATGAACCTCTAAGAAATAGGTCTGGCTCTAGGTTATGTTCTCTCATTACTACTTTGAAATTATTATTGATATGTTTTTTTTTCTTAACATGTGATTTGAATTATGTTTAGATTATTAATGAGTTTGTAGAACTAATTAAGTCTATCTCATTGATTTGGATTTCATGTCTCCATTTGAAACCCTACCATGATTGTCTAAGTAGTTTAGTTATCTAACTAAATATTATAATCTATAATTGGTCAAATGCTATGCTTTTTAAGAAATGCATCTTTTGGAGACAATTTTTTTATGAGTTATTCATGTGTTGTGGTCAAAATTTAAAATTTGTGTTGTGTCTCTAGCTGTGTTTTTTTTATAGATAGTTTTGGGCATTATATTTGGTATTAGAGCCTAAGTTTCCACAATAAGAACTTTGGGAAATGTTAAATTGGTTTTAATTAGTCAGTGTTGTATGTTACGCTAGTCACTAAAAAAACGTTAGGAAAGAAGTTGAGAGCCTTGGATGAATTATGGAGATAATATATTTTTTGTGCATTTAATTTAAGATCCTAAGGAGTATTAATCTCATTAAATGAATGGTTTGTTCTTGATTGAATTAACTAAAATTATGATGATGTTTATTTTATATGAAAGAACTAGCTATGTCTTGTGAAGAAATTAATGAATTTGAATGTTTGTACAACTAGTTATGTTGGAAATTCAACTCGAGAAATGGACTTGTGGATAGTGTATATAGATTGTTTGATGCATATTATTGTGTGATAATTATGTACTATTACAAACCTTAGGTGTTGCATATTTTGATGACCTATTTATTGAGTATTGAAAATATGTTTATTTTTTATGTGTTGAATTAAGATGTGGTGAATGCCATAGAAATTATGTGTTGTGAAATATGGAAAGACTAGTAAATTTTATGTGTTCCTAAAGTGTGTGATCTAGAGTATCCAACTAGGGATAAGGATGATGTGAACATCAAGTATGATCTACCTATGTACAATTCATGAGATTCATGTGTATTTAGATGTTAAAATATTAAAATTAGAGTGGTTGTATGTTTATTGATAGAAAGTATCGGTCATGTGTTGGTTTATGTTGGTGTTTATCCCTTAGTGTTGACTCCTTTTGGAAGAGAGTTTGCTAATGTAACTAGGGGTTGAGAGACACATATCATCTATTGAAAAGTTATGAGTTCAAAATATTGTCCCTAATTCAGATAAAAAACCTATGTCAAAACAATTAAGAGTGACTGATAAGAATACTAAGCTTAAATATATAAATGACTCTAGATTTGAGGTTTTAACATGATAATAACTTTAGTGTCATTAATTCCCCACTATTTTGTTTGCACGATTGACCAAAAATTTTCCCCTTTCTTTTCCTCATCTGAAATTAAATTATATGTAATATCAAGATACTATGCAATGTTTATGATTGACTCATTTTGAGAGGAAGGCATTTTTATGTTAAAACTACAAGTCTTAAGAATATATGTACTATAGGCTTATCATATGAAATATACTTTGAATGAATGATTAATACATGACTAATTTTCAAACTTTGTCAAGTCTTGAATTTTATACATCTCATATTATTGACTTATAATTTGTTGTGAATGAGCATGCACTTGAACTTGTTTACAATCTTAGATAGAAAATGTTAGTAACCAGATAATAAGTATAAGAATAATGTGTAATTTATATGGGTATTTCACTATGATGATAAATTATTTAATTATTTAAATACATAAAAATGTAAAATTCTAAACTCTCTTACACCAAGATTTAGTGATCCTTGACCAGTTGTGAACTCTATAAATTTGTTGCCGTGATCTAAGTTTTTGTATTCATGTGATAGTCTAAATAAAGTGACAACTTGTGAAGAAATTATATCTTTTATAATCCACATAGCCACATGTAGACACTTAAATAGTCCTGATCGGTATTATGCATCTGAATCTGATTACTAACATTGTTCTTCCTAAATCACTTTTGCTCTAACCATTTAATTAAATAATCTTTATTATTTAGTTAAATTCATCAGTTTATGCTATTAATCAAATAATTAACTTTATCAGATTAATTGATTCTCTTCTTTACTAATGTTCATCCCATTTAATTAAATAAATCAAACTATTTAATTAAAATCCCTGTGTCCTCTCATATGATTATTTAAATAAGTCTAATTATTTGAACGAATGTCATAAATCCTCCAACTTACCTAGGTTAATTAATTTTGAATTAATTAACCTTAAGTTACCTCCTAATCTCCATTATCCATTTCTCATGTTTAACTTCATCTTGGTCAAATAAACCCCTAGTTTATTAACCAAGTTGCACATTAAATTCATTTCTTTTAATTACTAATTAGCTTATTTCCTCTCACAGAGGCATATTCTTTGAGAATATTCCCTCAACTACCCATTTATTAATTTTCCCTCCAAAGACTTTAAAAGCCTCTTGTAGACATGTAAAATGTACATGCACTCAATCCTGATCTACTAACATCGCTTCATCCTAAATTATTCCTCTATCTAACCATTTAATCAAATAGCCTTATTTGATTAAATTCATCATAATTCCCCTTTTAATTAAATAAATCGCTCAATTTAATTAAATCATTATCTCTGTGTAATTAGCTAGGTTATTTCATCTTCCTATCTTTATTTAATTAAATAATCCATATTATTTGATTAAATTTCTAAAGTTCATCTAATTAAATTAAATAAATCAAACATTTATCTAATTTAATCTAACATCACCCCCTTTGGTTAAATAAATCAAAAATATTTATTTAACTAAGTCTAAATCATTCTCTTCTCATTTTGAGTTATTTAAATCCTAAAATCTAAGTCAAAATGGTCAAATCAGCTAAATCTCCTTTAAATTAATCAAATCCTAATTAATCTTAGTCTTAATCCATCAAATCCTCTAGATTTTGCAACTTGCACATGGAAATCAATTTAATTGTTTTATAAATCATCTATTTTCATTCAAAAAAGGCATCAAAGATGGAATATTCCTCAAATTTGAAAAATCCCTCCAAAAAGGTCTTGTCCTCCAAACATGGCATTTAACATCTCTTACAAGTCCTTTTCTTGAGCCATGTGACATAAACTTCACCTTTCACCTCATCCTTCAAGCCATATTTTGAATTTGAATCTCCCCCCTCTTTGCACAATCCTCAAAACTTGCACATCCTCCATCCACTCATAGGTTGACAAGTGGCATTTTTCCATTGGTTGAAAGTTAGTCCCACATTACTCTATTTTGGACATTCATCCATCAATCTCTTCTATAAATAAGAGGCTAATCTCCTCATTTCAACATCCACAATTTGAATAAACTTACTATGCTCAAATCATTAGCAAATTGTATCCATTACCATTGGGTTCATAGCTAGGTTATGCAGATTTTTCTATTGGAGCACTCACCATTTTTCATCAAAGTGGATCATTCATCAAGCTTGCATCATTGGAGTTGGGAAAGGGCCAATTTTCACATCAAATTGGCACCAATTCCCCCATGGGATCAAGAGTTTGCATTGTCTTCAATAGGATTTAGCTTGCTTTATTGCTCTTTCATTTCATTCTTGTCTCATTTCCTATTTTAAACTTTGCTAATGGATTTCATGGGGAATCCTTGTTCTTACTTGCATTTGATCTCCTAATGTATTCATTTGTTGTGTTTTGCAGGTATTTGGATTAGGGTTCTACACCTCTTACAAATGTATTTAATGCCTTTTACAATGGAATTCAATTCTTCTTACATGCCATCTTGTCTTTTACAAGGGAATTTACCTTTCTTACATCCTCACCAACATTCATTTACATTTTCAACCATATCCCTTAAATTCTCTTGCATCCCCTTACACTCTCACCTACATGTCTTAACTCATCCCTTCTCCCAAAATATGATTACACATGTGTGAGCACATATCCCCATAGCTTTCTAATATCCTTATGACAAGTGTCACAAAGCAATTGACTCCCATTTTAATCCCACATTGTTCAAATTCACCCATTCTTCAACCCCGCTTTTCTATAAATAGAGGCTTCCTCTATTGAATATGGATCCATCATATTAGGCATTGTTACTCTACTCATTTTAATCCACAAACATTGACATTGTTTATCAATTTTAGTTTGAATCTATCATTTTATTGCATCAAAATTACCATTTTCATATCAAGACCTTGAAGCTTATCAACTTGGGATTGAGAAAGGGTCACTTTCCACATAAAGATGACACCAACAACAACAATAGGCATACCAAAAAGTGTTGCTTGCACAACAACAAAGTTTCCAACAACCTTACACCAACACACAACAAAATTCCTTCAATTCCAATGTGTAAGGAACTTATGCCACCCCATCATTCACATAACAAAACAACCCACCACACACGCCACATAACACACTCAACTCATCAACCATACCACCCCAAAGCACATATTTTCCAACACCCAATCTGCAAGATGATCTTTCCACCCATGTTAAATTTCTCTCATAGAAAATACAAGACATTGAATCTAAAAAGATGAAAAAATCATATGCCTAATAGGATTTGTGCCCCTATCCCTTCGATAGGAACATCGCCATGGTCTCATTCCCACTAGGATTTGAAATACCAAAATTCGATAAATACAGAGGAAAAGGAAATCCTAAGGACCATATTAGAGAGTTTCATGTAAATTGCATGGAAGTGGCATATGATGACTCTTATCTAATGCAACTCTTTCCCCGAAGCTTGGTTGGTCCCATAATTGAATGGTTCTCTCGCTTACCTCTTGGAATCAAAAAGTTCTAAGACATCATAGATATGTTTATAAAAAAATTCTCGTTTACTCTATACATGGATGTAAGCTTGGATGAGCTATCTGACCTAAAACAAGTAAGGGGAGAATCATTTGCAACCTTTTTATAGTGATGGAGGTTTAGGGCCAGAAAAAGCAAATGGTCCATGCCCAAGGAACAACAAATAGGAACCATCATTTCCAACCTCGAGGGAGAGTTTTCCTTCCAACTAAAAATGCAATGTGTCATGACATAAGATCAATTAATCCCTAAGCCTCTCAACATTGAGAGAGCCATCATAGCACAAGGGCACGCACCCACATACAAGTATAATCGTCCATCAATGAGCTATAATGACAAACCTCGCATGATGGCTAAGAATAAAAATGTTACCAACGATGGTGTGGTTGATGCCAAGGTGGTTATTAGTGCTTTGAAACAAAACATGCACCGACAGACATACCCACAAGACAATACTCATCAACCGCAAATCAACATGCAACAACCCATCTATCAACAAAATACACCACAGAAAAACATGCCCCAACAACAAAACAACCAAGCAGTCAACAATGTAAATGCTCAACGAGGACCTCCCCAAAGGAATAATTACCCATAAAAACATAAATATACACCATTGGGGGAACCTATTGAATAAATCCTGCAACAACTAGTACAAGAAAACTTTATCACGCTCCCCGTTTATGAGAATTACCAAGAGCCTCAAGTTAAATTGCCATGGTATAATGAGAAGCACCTTTGCGATTTCCACAAAATCATGGAATATATGACGACTAGTTGCATGAAGCTCAAAACTCTCATCCAAGACCTCATTAACAATAAGGATATAACTGCCAACCAATAGGGAAAACTTTAGTGGTGAATCTTTGTTGATTGGCGAATATTACATATCGGCCAAGTCAAAATTGGTGAATTAATCGCACCCAACAGGGTGGAAAAATCACTTGGATTTTATGAATTATTGGTCCAATGCATGTCCATTTGCCATCAATTTATTTTATGAGGCATATTGAAGTAATCAATTCATCATAATAAACTATGGTTTTAAATGGACTGATTAATATTTTCTCCTGGAATCTCAAAAGCATGTAATAAATCACCTACATATTCACCAATACTATTAAATCAACATTATGTATGAGGACCCATTTCACCAATTAAAATTTACAAATAGTTGCTTGTGAGGATCCATTTCACCAATTGGAATTTTCATATAATTGCTTGTGAGGGCCCATTTCACCAATTGAAATTTTCAAATAGTTGCTTATGAGGACCCATTTCACCAATAACATTAAAAAATAATTACATTTGTAGACACATTTCACTAATTACCGTGACACCTCCATGCGTAGGGCCATAATTGCCTTGAAAATTACAACGTATCATTGTATAATCACGCGAGATTCACCAAATTTTTTATATACGATTTAAAAATCCCATGGAATTCACCAAATATTGATTGATATAAATACAATCGAAACTATCATTTATTCTTACACATTTTGTTCAATTTTGAAATTGTGAGCTCTTAATTCAGAAGTTGGACTTGGGACCTTGAAGTTGATCGTAGGAAAGTTACAAACTTTCAACACATGCATTCCTGCATTAATGAATAGCAAGTCAGTGAAAACCTAAACTTAAAGGCGAGTGATCATTTCTTCATAGTGTTATAAGATTTATTTATCTCTTTTCCATTCTTTCTTTAATCTTCAAGATGATATTGAGTAGGGAATGGGGTCTATATTCTCTATCCTTCTTAAACAAGAAGACATTTTTTTCTAGCTTTTGTTTGAAGTGAGAGATAAATATGTCAAGAAACAAGTGCAACAAGGGTACCTAAGACTCCTCAGGGTGGTGAAGGGATTGGGAGGCCATCAAAATGCCCAAAACATGGAGTTACTATACAATCTTACTTTGGAATTGGCAATGCTTTTGATCCATCAGATCAAGATGGAGCTACATCATCAACTCTTCCACCAAGTATTAATGAAGAAGGAATTCACAATGCCTCACTGCCACCAGAAGGTCAAGGTGAGATTTACATTGAGTTAAATGAGTCAAATGAGGATGGAAATATCATAGAAGATGTCCCAAGGGATACCCTGGTTAGCTAGAATGAGATAATTGACTTGGATGATGTTGATAGTAAAAAAAGAAAAGGAAAATCAAAAGTGGGGAGCAAGTGGGAAATGGCAAGGAATTTTATGCTTGATTGGGTTTCAAAGTTCCCATTCATTGTACCAGTGGAGAAAGAAAACAAAGTTGAACCTCTAACAAAATGCAAGTGTATGATTTGTAGTTGGAAATGTAAAAGAGACAAGAAGTTGTAGCTAAAGCTTGACACCATAAAAAAGCATATCAAAACAATTTATGAAAAAAAAATCATAGATGGAAAGGAACAATCAATAGTATGATGGAAATCAAAGGAAAAATGTCTTCATGTTAGTATGTCATGAAATATGAAGAGCATAAGCAAAGAATGTTGAAGCTTGCTACATGTTGAGGTACAATTGAGGCTCAATTTGGAAAAGCAATGGAAGGAGCACAACTGACAAAAACTATTCAGATGAGTGTTGTGTTTTATATTTTTTCTAGAGGGTGTCCTATGATAGACTACCCAAAATATTTTAACTTATTATCTTTTTTGGGTGTTCCTCACTTTCCTAGACCACATTGGTCAGTAAACATTGGATGGGAATTGGAAAACTGTCTTGTTGTAGTAGAAAAGCAAGATTTAAAGGATAAAGTAAAAAAGTCAAACTTCATTGCATTATCTTTAGATGAAGTTACTACGATAGACAATACTTCTTGGGTTTGTATGCATGTGTATATTGTAAAACAACATGTATGCCAAGCTCATCTTCTTCGTATTCATAAAATGAAGGACAATTCAACATCGCAAAATCTATTTGAACTAGTCAAGAAATCTTTGAATGAAATTGTAGGTATAGATGAGTTGACAAATATTGTCAAAAAGTTCATGTGTGTAGGAGCTGATGGAGCTACAGTAATGCAAGGTAACAAGAGTGGTGTTTATACAAAGTTACAAACTACTTGTGCACCATACATGCTTGGAATTCACTACATGACCCAAAAAATGAATTTAGTATTTAGAATTGTAAGCAAGTTTCCTATGGTATCAAAAGTTGAAAATCTAGTCCACGAGTTCTATGCATACTTCTATCAAAGTCCCAAACATTTCACAAAATTTCAAAAAATTGCAATGGGAATAACAAGAAAAATGATTCTCAAGGATGTTGATACCGGATGGATCTCCCTGCATGGACCAGTGCAACGAGTTCTTTCAGAATATCAACCCTTGATTGGAGTAATGTACGAGCATCAGAACAAAGTAGACAAAGCTCCTAACCTCTTACATAGGTTAAGTGATATATAGACACTCTTGATTTTAGCTAGTCTTTTCCCCATGCTAGATGAAATGAACAATCTTCTAAAGAAATCCCAAGACAAAAATATGTATATTAATGAATATGCCAAACTACATAGACATACATGCACAACCCTCGATCATCTATATCTATATCTAACTTCTAAAAGCCCAATATTTTTAATCTTACAAAAAATTACTAATTTGAATCAACCTGATAATTATTTATAGTTTAATGCAAGTGGGAACTTATGTATCTGTGTACGCAGATTTGAGATACCAATGTAGCATTGTACGACATCCAAACACTCTATCAAAGAAGTACCTGTTAGAAAGGAAGCTTTTAACGACATTGTTAAATTTGTTAGTGATAATTTGAAGGAAATTGCAAGATGTCTTTCCAAAACGATTTATGACAGATTCCCTCGAGAAGAAATACTTGAAGCCATGGGTATTGTGTATCCTCAATTTTGGGTAAATCAAGATAGCCCAACCTATTTTAATGATAAAGTAAATATCTTGATCGAACACTTTTCGAAAAGTGTAAAATATAATGAGTAGACAATAGAAGGAATTATAAAAGTAGATAAGCTTAGACAACAATGTAAGAATTTTGCAAGAAGTATGATAGACCAATTTAATTACATGGGCATGGAGAAGTCCTTTGAACCGGGATCAATAACAAAGGCTTGGAAAAACTTAGGTCAGAGTGAAGTATTGCGTGGTTCGATATCAAAATATTTCCAACTTGTTGATTTATGTCAAACAACAATATTGGGGTCGGTGGAGGATGAGAGAGTTTTTAGTTTAATGACTTTTTTTAAATCAAAGATAAGAAACAGTCTAGACAATAATTTGCAAAATTACTTGAGGGTGAAAGGAACTACGTATAATGTCAAAACTTTTCCTTTTAAAAGGGAACTCACAATCTAGAGGTCCATATGTGAAAGAAGAGGGTTGTGCAACACTCCAAATATTGGTATTAGTAGCATTGGTAGTGGGAAAAATGACAGTGACACAATGAATGTTGAATTTGAGACACAGGGTGAAGAAAGTGAAGACTAGACTCAAAATCAAGACGACTCTTTTAATTTATCTCAAGTTGAACATTAGTTTCAGGACCTTCACTCCATTTGGGAAATGGAAGTGAATTAAATCTTTTAATCTGAACCATTCATGAGATGGGTATGTGTAGGATCATGATGGGTATGTGTAGGGTATGTGGCTGACGACTTTTTTTTACCCAAAATTGATGAAACGAAAAGAGTTTTTAAAGGAGATTCTCAGATTTCCACAATATAAATTATGCTTTACTTTGAATTTAATAAATAATTACTTTTCATTTTCTATTTGAATTATGACTAATGTCCTAATTGATAGGTTGATTGAAAAACATCTATAACTTTCAAATGGTATCACATTTTTTGAATCCAAAACATGTGTCACATTCTATGCTTCACATACTATAGGATTGAAAAAAATAAATTGAATTTCATGAAGTTTTGACCAAGTTAAGGTGGTTAGATACATGAGTTTTTATATTTTCTAAAAGTTGTAATAAAAAATTCATAAATAATTATTTACTTGGAAAAAAATTACAAAAAAATATGCATCACATCAAGACATGAGTCCTCTACTTATATATAAAATATTATAAAAAAATATTATCATTTTATTGTGGTTAGTGTGGTTAGACAGACACCTACTAATTTTTCCCCTGAAATTTAAGTGTTACTACATTGAAATTTCAAATTTTCACCAACTAAATATATATTTTTAAAAAATAAACCTAGTAGTTTAGAAACTACATTCAATTTTCTATAGATTCTATTCTTACATATTTTTGAAATAATATAGATAATTTATTCAAATTTTTACGTCAAGTTTCCTAACTCTGATTTTTTTTAATTTTATTACCACTTAAGTACCTATTTTTTCCATGATGATCCTGCACATACCCAGATCTAAAGGTTATACACATAGGTGGATGGTTTTAAAGGTAAAGTGGATATAGGTTGAGGGTGCCAGATTTAATCCAGGCTACTCCTTGCCACCCTGTTATTGTAAGATTCACACGAGTTAAGGCCAATGGGGGGATGGGGAGGCTAACACGTAGCCTTCCTTGTGACTTATTGGGATAGTGGAGCCTGCTGGTGACTTGGCGAAAATTCCAAATGCCCTATTTTGATTGGTGTATGGTGATAGCTAGTGATAGTCAAAATTTCAAATTGATTTAACTTGATCAGGACCATTGGTCAAGCCATCTCACTACAAGATCAACGGCTGAGATTCAAAATTTAGAATAAAGGATAATGAGTTGTTATGTTCGTACGAGTGAACAATAATGGTGGATATGATGCCCAACTACTAAATTGATCTGCTAAAAAACCATCAAAACTTGTTTTAAAGCATAATTATAGATTGCTAAAGCATCCAACGCATATAAAGAGTTCTTGCTATGATTTTCAAGCTCGTTCAACAACCAGAATTAGGGTTTTCAGAGCGATTATAAACCAGTAAGTAAAATCAATACCTTTCTTTTCAAATTGCATAGAATTTGCTTGCTCTATAATTCTACCATCAAGGTTTCTTGGTTTGTTGCATTTCTTTTAAGGTTTGATGTTGAATTCAAATATTATTTCTATTAACTCTTGTTTTTTTGTGCGTCAAACCCATACCCTAGTCATAATCTTATATTTTTCTAAAGAGTAAACCCTAGTTTGTGCAAACCCTATAACTATGGCACCCAAATTCAAGTCATCTGCATCAAAATAACAAGCTTTTGGGTCAAAACCTCTAGTTAGACCCCTAGTCCAAGTTTTAATTGACCAATTAAAAACCTCAACATCTAAGAAACCTAAGGGTTAGTTGTTATTCCAAGGTAAACAAACTGTAGAGGGAACCTCATAAACCAACATTATAGCATTAGGGATGCAACATTACCATACACTGGATGGGAACAATTTAGTTGTTGGTTCGGTAATTGAAACTGTGGCATCCATATTGGCAACCCCTAGAATGTGGATATGGGAAAGTTGATAGTACCAAATTCCTATATGGATGTCAACCTATTAAAGGTAGTGGCATCAAACTATGGCCCAATCACAAGAACTGTAAGAACATATGATGGAATTAAAATGGTGGTCACAAGGGAAGAAATTGTTGAGGTCTTAAATTGACCAAGTGGAGTGAAGATATGATCAAAATTGATGAGAAGGCACTCAGGGTTGAATATGAGAAAGTGAGACATACTTTCAAGATCTCAGTGTTGTAGAATTATTTCATATCTATCAAAGGAAAAGGAAAGATCGTATTGGGCCCATAAATAAGGAGTCATTCCCCATCAATTATTTTGTGTCTTACTTCCAAAGAACATTCTATTCTTTGTGTGAAATTATAGGTTATGACCCAACTACAGGCATGCCCATGGCTGAGATCTAGATGGTTGCACACATCCAACACCCTACATGCACTACAACAAATCCCTATGATTTGCTCCATTTTTTGCTTCCACCCACTGTTTTAATGTATTTTTTTGCCAATGTTTTGAAAACATCGATGCTATTTATCAGGATGGAGCTATTTTTAGCGTTTATTTGCACGATTAGGACAAGTCGGCGCTAATTTTTTCGCTGCTTCATGCCAATATTAGCCCCACATTTAGCGCCGATATTGGCTTCGAGTGAGGCACCACCGTTCGCACCGCATTTAGCTCTAAGTTTAACTTCGAGTTTCATGCCACTTTTAGCACTGACTTTAGCTTTGAGTTTAGCTTTGGGTTTAGTGCTGGTTTAGACACCCCTATGTCGAAGAGACTTATTTATATGTCTCATCGATGATGTAAAATAGTGAAATTTCAACAAGATACGGGCATATCGAGGAGAGAATCACTTACGCCACATCGACAAGATATATCTACAAGTGCTCGATGAAACACAACTCTTGGATATAATGAAGTAATGTTGATGAGACATTGAGATATCGGTAAGAAAAATAAGATTGTCTCATCGACACTCCTCAAGTAATGATCAAAAGCATACACCGCTATACCGCCAATAAGGTGAGAAACATATGTGGTAGAGCGGTATACACTGCAACCCCACAACAAGAAGCCTTGAGCAAGGAAATAGTGTAGTAAACATCAGAAGGGATGGAAAAAATACTACCATAACACAACGATAATCATATGTCTCCCCGACATGGTAGAGTTACACCGATATATAAAGAAATACCGCAAAAGGAAAATATCGATGAGACAGTGGCATATCGGCAAGAGATATTAATTTGTCTCATCGACATCAGCAACCAATATCAGAGGAACATAAGATCTAATGTCGATGAGACATTGAGATATCAAAAGACAAATAAGATTGTCTCATAGACACTCTTTAAGTAATGATCAAAAGTATACACCACTATACCACTAGGAAGGTGAGCAACATATGCGGTAGAGCGGTATACACCGCAACCCCACAACAAGAAGCCTTGAGCAAGGCGATAGTGTGGTAAACAACAAAAAGGAAGGGTATAACACTGCCATACCACAATAGGTATAATAAGAGACGATGGTAGTATTATAATTGTGGAATCATTACAATTTACAACACTAAATGTGGCAAATCACGTCAGTGATAATCCATTTGAATAAATAATTTGAATATAGCCCACCAAAATACTCTAAAAATCTAATAAACATACTCTAAAAATTTCATTGAAATCTTATTTTCAGACATAGCCTGCTAGAATGGAGTTTTCATTTTAATAAACATACAAGAAAACCTTTGTTGAAACCTTATTTTTAGGTGTAGCCTACCAAAATGGAGAAGTATTTTAGTAAATAATGACAGAGAATGGTAAGGAGATTTGCGTGATAGGAGGAAAAGGATTCATTTTTGTTTATCTCATTCCTACTCTAATCAACAAGGGTTACAATGTTCGCACTACTATTTGTAATCTGGATATTTAATTGACATATGTTTGCATAATCTCAAATTCCTTCAAATGCTTTTGAAGTATCAATGTATCCTATATAGGGTTTAGAATGACTTCTTTTATTTTTTAAAAATAAATTAGATGCTTTTGAAGTATTAATGTGTCCTATATAGGGTTTATAATAATTTCTTTTAATTTAAAAAAATAAATAAATGATGTATTTTCCTATGTTTAGATAATGTGGAGATCTCCTAAATCTTCCATAGCACACTGTCCTCTTTCACACTGTGTTCATTACTCTAGCTGCTAGGGTTTTGCATTTGACATCTTTAATATCTTCATGATAGTGGCTTTTAAATAGATCTCATTCTTTGCTTTAATCTTTATCATGGTAACCCTTGAGTTCCATAATCCACCTTCAATCTCTTCTAAGAACGTTTTCTTAAGCTAGACTACATAGTATGCATATAAAGCAAGTCATTCATACCTGCCATTGTTCCAAACCACCACTCATTGCCTTGCTTAAAATGCTTCCTCCATAAGCACAATATCATGTTTTAAAATCATGGTCGCTAGTGAATGACCATTAAGGTCACTACTTTCATCAAGATACAATGATATTTTTGTCTTCAAACTTAAGGCATTATGCAAGATAACATTATGGATTGTTTGTTGTGTACAATTTGATTTTCTTGCACATTTACTGCTTTGCTAACTACCTTTAAGACTAGATATTGCACCATCAGATGCAATCTCAAACAACTCACTCACTGTCACTTGAAGATTCCTTTCATGAGCATCCTTGTATAAAATCAAACTATTCCCTATAGACTGCCTACTTACTAATATAGGGGACTCATTGTTTCATGGTATTTTGAGTTTTATTTAGAAGGGGTTAATATGTGGCATTTTTATGTGCAAGAAGAATATATTGTGATGCAACGTTTGGGTATGGATGATTTAGGAAAAATTGGATTGCTATCGATGTCATAACTAGGTTGGATTGTACCTTGAGCCGGTCTGAAACACTTCTGGGTGTTTTCACTCAGAAGCAGAACCTGAGTGTAGGAATTTCCAAATATCTGATAGAGGAAGTTCCTACATTCTAAAGATAAAATCATAAATCTGCTTATCCAATTTCTAATCCAACTTGACATCTTTAATATCTGATAGAGAAAGTTTGTACATTCTAAAGATAAAATCATAAATATGCCTGTCTTTGTACAATTGCTCGTTTGAATTGTATCTTTAACAGTTTTAGGTCCACATCCATGCACATATCTTCTTCTTTTGCTAGTTGAACGCTCAGACTTTGCATTTGCTCCAATCTCCATCTAAAATAATCAACAACATGTATTAATTTTATGATTGTACCTTGAGCCAGTGTGAAACACTTTCGGGTGTTTTCACTCTGAAGCAAAACTTGTGTGTAGGAATTTCCAATTATTCGACAGAGGAAGTTCCTACATTCTAAAGATATATTCTATGAAACATTCCTTATTTTCTATGAAACAGTGTATATATTCTTATACTTGTAAATATTCTTTTACTATTATGTCTATTAAAGAAAACAAAGTTTGAATAAAAATTGCTTCACCCTTTTTTGTAAGTGAGTATGTGAATTATTGTTTAAGGAAAAATCTTACAATGTTTACATTTTCAGTTTACTAGTTTCAAATCTTCATTTTCTATGTATATAAAATTGTATGTGCTCTTTATCTCTAATGACATAAAATAGTAATGCCATCAGAATCAGGGTTTTCAATTTCAGCACCATCATTGTCCACACTTTTCATATCATGTTGACTTTTAAGTACAATCATCAAAATTTTATTTTTACTTCTTATTCCTGTTAATCTTGTTTCCTTTCAACACAACATAGTAGGTTGCATGTTAAATTTCAAACATTTTCTTTGCATTTTTTTTGTATATATTATTTTCTCAATGCATCATTATGTAACAACAATTTCACTTCTGAGATATACAATAAAAATAAATGAAAGCACATGTTTTCTTTTTCAAGGGAAATGTATGGTGAGTACCCTATGTCTTTCAGATAAGTGTGCAAGCGAAATAAGACATAATTGATTGAATCTAAGTTTCTACTATACAATTTTTTTTTTTTATGTAGAGGCTGCAACAACTTATCATGGATTAGTTTTGGCTAAGAAACAAGGTGTTTCTAAACTATGGCTAGAGGGGGACTCTCTTAATGTGATTAATTGTCTCATGATGAAATATCCTCCTTCATGGTCAATTGCCAATTTTATTAATGAATCGATATCTATTATTAACTCTTTTGAGGAGATCAAAATCACACATGTTTTTCGTGAAGCGAACATGATGGCTGATGGGGTTGCCAACGTGGGAGTGGATGAGAGATCTGAGTGGGATTCTTTTGAATCACTACCTCTTAATCTGAAGTGTATTTATAATGATGACCAACTAGCTTGTTTCTAGGCGAGATGTTCTCAGGGAAAGGTTTTTCATTATGATTTTAAGCTGGGTTTTGCACGTCAACCCTTTGCTCTATCAGTTTCATTATTCTTTCCTTGGTTTCTGTAGAAGGATGGACTGGCAGTTTTGGTAGGGTTACTTGGAATGATAAGCCCACACGTATTGTGGGTGTTTTTTGTATTTTTTTGAGTAGTGCATGGTTCATTTTACTTTTTCAATACTTCCAGGTGTTCTTTGGTTTTTGTTTGTTTCCTTTCACTATGGGTGGTGACCATTGCAGAATTGAGCCGAGTTCCTATGAAGAGTTTTAGAAAAATGCTACTATGTGGGAGCACTTGGAATTGGGGGGGGTTACTCAATTTATGTAGAGAATCCAAGGCCCGGACCCTGATGTAACAAATTTCTTTGTGAAAGGATGGAATGGGAGGTCTTTGCATTACCGGGGCATTGAATTTCAAATTGAAGAGGATTTTATTGCGGAGGTAACTGGTCTTTCAGTTGTTGGGAGAAATTTTTTTAGAGACAGGGGAGTGGCTAAGAATGCTTTTGTGAATTTCTTTAAACATGACAAGAGGAAGAAGGTTAAGGAAATTGGAAGTGGAGGTTATGCTAGGAAGTCCTTGAAGCTGCTTTGGAGGGACCTTGTGTTGGCCATTATGCACTACTTCACCCTTGAAGGTAGATTCTTTTTGGTTTACACTCACCATTTTTGGCTCTTAAATCATTTTAGGCATAATGTTTCGGTCTCATTTCCTTTTTACTTGTTACATTCTATGGAGAAGATTATTGAAGACCATAGAAAGAACCCTAAGAATGCGGTTCTTCATCAAGGGCTTATGTGTTTTATTTTTGCGCATATCAAGCTAAAGTTGATCTTGGTCTCCCCTAAAACTCCTGGTAAGAAGGAAGTTAAAAATGATGGGTATGAAATAGGGGACTCTGCCGGAGAATGGGTTGGTAGTTTAGAGGAGGAAGAGTCAGAATATGAGGATATGTCTATTGATGAAGGAGGCTTTGAGGAAAGGGATGAGGAATTAGAAATATGGGGTAAGGGCTATGAGATTGGTGTGGAGTTGCCAGAGACTATGGCTAATTCTGTGGGTGATGTGGATCCTTCAAATTTTGATTGTGTTCATAATGCTTCATTGGGGAACCCTGTTCCTAGTAAGGATGGTCTGCTAAAGAGCTCCCCAATGCAAGGGCTTAAGGTGCCGGTTAATTTGGGTGGTCATTTGAGTGGGCCTGCTGATATGGGAAACTCTAAGATGGAGGTGAAGCCTAATGAGACTAGCCCTGTGGATATGTAGGGGATTGATGTGGTTAATTTTTCTCAAGATTTTTTTGTTGTGGAGAAGGAAGTGAAGAAGGAATGTCTAGAGGCATTATCTGATTTGGAGAATCTTCCAAATAAGGAGAGGATAAAGCTAGATGTTGTGGATGTCGAGGATTCCCTAGCTGAAGAAGAGGATGAACAAAATAGGGATTTTTTTGATGCCCCTGTTGACTTGGAGTAGAAGGGTTAGCCTCTGGTTAACTAGTGTGAAATTGACATGAATATGTTTTATAGAATGGCTGAAGATGGGACGAGAAACCTACTTCCCCTAGTTAAATGGTTATTTTCTAAGGTTAAGGAGCTCAATCTTCAGATGAAAAATTGGTAGGATGTTTTTGTTGCTATACTAAGAGGTAACAGAAAGGAGTGGGAAATAAAAGACAAAGTGAAATCAATGCATATTAAGCTTGATAAGCTACTGGTCAATGTTGATCGTTTGGAAATTTCTCATGAGGAAATAATTTCCTCTTTGGAAGTTATTATTAATAAAATGTTAGAGGACAAAGTGGCAAGTCTGGTGGATAAAATGGGAAAGATGTCAGAGGACTTGAAAATGGTGGTCAATATCAACAATAACTCTTTGAAGACCATTGCTATGGTTTCTGTTCTAAATGAGAAAACGCTGAATTGGACTGGAAAACCACTTGACTTGGGTAATATGGAGGAAAGGATTGAAGATATTAGTGGCTCTTACTTGGTGGAGAAAGAGGAAGCTTCTACTCCTATGTTGAAGAAGGACATGCAGGTGGGTCCATGCCTTAGGACGAGGAGCAAGATGAAAAAGAGGGTTGTTGTTGTTGTTGAGGAGTTGAAGGATGTTATCAGTATCCATGAGGAGGTCATCAAGGAGAACATGGCCTCAGCTAATTTTTTAGATAATTTGTTGTAGCTGGTGCTTCCTCTTTTGGTTCAACATGTTTTTTGATGCTTTTTGCTTCTGGGTTTGTTGATGGGTTGCTAATTTTCCATCTTATGTTAGCTTTTTGGTTTTTTGGGTTGCTGGGCTTAGTGGTTTAATTTCTCTTGTAGCTTGGTGTCATTATAAAGGGTTTCGGGGCCCCTTCAAAACCTATTTTTCCTTATCAAAAACTAATTGAATCTAATTTTCTACTATACAATTGTTTTTTTATGTGCTTTTTACTTTTTGCATGTGGATTACCCTCAGAAAGAGACTACTTATCTTTTCTTAAATGAAGCCTTTACATTTCCTGTCTATGAAAGGAATTTACTGCTTGACAACAAGTTCGTGAACTTCATACAAATTAAGATTGGTGTAAAAGGCCATCCCCGCAAATGTTGTTTGGTCTAGAATTATAATGGAAAATAAAAAGGTTTTCTAGGAGAATAAAATAGGTTTTAAATTCTCCAAGTACACCATAATATTACTGAAGCATTTCAAAGTTTAGTCATTTGAGATTCATGGATCTCCTTGGAGGTCACCCACCTTATATAATAATAGTAAATTAGTATGAACCTTTAGTCATAAATTAAAATGCAATATAATATCTTTGTCTCTCACACATGAACGTTTCATATAACCACATACCTTGTAAATGCTGACAATCAACTTATGGCATTCCTTAAGTCAACTATAAGATAGGAATCCCCCCTAATTGCCAATGGCATGATATGTTATCAAACACATTTATGAAAATTAATAACATTCAATTTTCATAGTCCATGATAGTTATGTAAAAATTTGTACACAATTTATCTAGAAATCTTACTCACATAAAATTTATGAAAAAGGTCATTAGTAATTTTTTTTCACACAAAAAAATATCAAAATAAATTTAGTGTTTAATCAATGTTGTCTCATCTATTTCCACCCACTTTCCTCTCAGCGATTTAGTATTTCTACGCCATCCACATCCTCCATGGCCTCATTTGTGAATAAAAATGTTGCCATAGAAGCTTTCACTGCAGTATCACCGAGAAGGAAGAAGCAACTTGTGAGACCATGGTAAAAACTGCTCTACCACACCAAGCTGATAAGGGAGCCACGGGACAGCGGTGGTCACTGCATTACCACACACCAATGGTAGAAGAATTGCAGGAGTCACCGCAACATCACCAGGAACATAAAAACATACCTTTACAACAATGAAAATAGTCACTATCCAACAATGATAGGTGCTCAATTAGGTGCACTTGGCACTGCATTAGGTGCCCCAAATTCATTACTTTAACAACCAAAAGTTGGCACCAAAGTTGGTGTTAAGGAAGAAATTAGACAACAAAAAAGGGAAAAAAAGGGAAAAATGTCAAGGGAAGGAAGAAATAAAAATTTAAAATTTAAAAATTTCCCGCATGAAGGAAGAAATCAGACGACAAAAAGGGAAAAATGTTGCGTGAAGGAAGAGAGTAGGGCGCTACGAGCAACTAAAGAGAGCACGAAGCCAGGATGCATGGAGGAAGTCCAGTGAGGAGAGTATGTAGGTATTTGAATTTTCTCATAACATTATATCAAATTTATTAAATGATATTTAATTTTTTTTTCTTCGATCGGTGATAATATTTTAATTTTATTTAAGATAAATCAAAATATACAAAGCTCCAAATAAAAATTTCTTCCAACACCATCACATCATGTTTACCCAAACACTAGCTATTTACAGTATCAAAACCAAAAATAGGGCTTAACCCCTTAAGCTTATACATCAACATCTAGCTTAAACATAGTAAACTAGTTTACGTGGAAGTTCCAGAAGCACTGCCTAGATGCAATGGGCACATTTCTGGGAGCGGCTTCACCTTCTTTCTCGGACGCAAACCCTTCTTCTCACACAACTTCTCTCTAGCGATGGCTTTGAGTCATGCTATTATCTCCTTAGTCTCCATTAATTTGACGCATACTTTCAAAGCTTGCCACCCCTGTTCCGCACCCTCTCTCCACATTGCTTTGGTTCTTCCTTCTGGCCACCTAATGAAAGGTAAATTTATCTCTGCTACTTTCGGGTCCACACCTTCTATGCCTTCGCTCACAAAGCCTTGTCTTGGTATATCCCTTTCCAGGATACTCTCCATGTTCACTAAGAAATCCCTATGCACCAATGCTTTCATCACTTTCCTTACAACCTCCACCAACTCTCCTAAGTCTAGTCCCCATGCCATGATCAAAGAGTATATATCCATATTGTTCTGATATCTGTGCTTCAAATCTTTGAAGCCATTACCTAGAATGATTTGCACAGATTGTGCCACTTTCACATCCTTGTACAAGAACAAGCTATGCAGTCTCTTCATTGTCACTTTGCCATCAAAAGGATCCAATTTCCTCCTTGCTTTCAGAGTGAAGTTGGCCTTCATTTCTTCTCTGGTACATTAGCCACCAGACTACTTCACACCACCGTCCTAACACTCTCCTTACTCCCACAAACCAAGAAGCATCAAAGGAAATACAAGAAAAATCTCCATTACATAGCAAATTTCTGGCAATCAACATTAATGTCGAACGTATGTCCAACACCAGAAAAAAGAGCTAATTCTTCAATAATTTTGAAAAACATTCCTTCAATAATTTGTAAGTATATTTAATATGTTAAATGATACATATTTTTTATTTCCTTGGAAAAAGTAAATGATTGCATATTAATTAGTTCAACTAGTCCATGTGCTATGTTTTGACAAGAGGAGAAATATGGCCGCCATCCAAAGCAATTTGAAAAGAATATGTTACAAAACAAAAAGTGGAATGATTTTGTAATCTGGATGGAGAATGAGGTATCAATAGTTGAGTTTCAATAACTTAGTTGGATATTGTTGTGTTAATACGCCAATTTGCATCTCTTGTGTTGAGTTGTTTATTGATGCATAGGGTGAGTAAATAGAGCTCAAATCTTATGATTACAAGATGATTGTTTATGTGCATGAATAAATATTAGAATGATGTAGATGAACTCAATTCATCTAACTTTATGCCTCTTGGTAGACATTCCTCTTGAATGTCTAATATCAGGTGCCCGAGACTTCCCTGTAGCTTTTATCTTTTAGATGAGGTTGCTCCTATAGCTCTCTTACTCGCTTGAAAAATCCTTGAAACTCTGACTTCTTAACATTCAAAAGATAAATGGAATGTCCTTAACACCCAGTAGAGCTATCCAAAAAAGATAACTAAAAGCTAACCCAATTTTTTAGTTTAATAATTTAATTATAAAGTTTAAACTTTGAATGCTAATTTTTTTATGTGTTATTGGCTTATTGTAGGATGCAACATTGTTTAATATTTATATCTATAAATTGTATCTATCACATTAATAGTGTGTCAAAATAGAAAGGAACCTGTTGGAAGTAGTATACTCTAAATTTCCAATGCTTAGTGAATCTAGATCCATAGTTAGTAATGTCCAAACAAAACTTATCCCAGCAGCCATAGGGAAATGGGAAAAGTTAAAGGGTAATAATCAATGGGCTATGTAGGAGGTTGTCATGCTGTCATCTGATTACCTAAGCCTCCCCCCATGCACTCTTGAAATAGCATGGGGGAGTCTAAAAGAGCTTACATTGCTTCTTACCATTGAACTTAATGCAAAAAATATTCCACATCTTAAACCACCAAATGGTCATGTGCTTGAATTTCCTTTTGTAATTGGGCAAGAGGAAGCCATCCTCCTTCTAAGTTGGATTCAAAATTTACTACACACATCTAGTACGTCTCTTCCTACAAAATTAAAGACAAGTATCATGGTAAGAAAATGGTTGAAAACCTCTAGAGGATATCAATCTCACAACATGTGTTTCTTGTTAGATTATGAGTGGTCACAGGCCGGTTTGTAGTCAACTAATATTTCTTTCATCAGTTCTTCACCCAATGAAAGAAAGATGAGTTGACTGCAAACCGGCCTGTGACTACTCATAATCTAACAAGAAACACATGTTGTGAGATTGATATCCTCTAGAGGTTTTCAACCATTTTGTTTCCATGATACTTGTCTTGAATTTTGTAGGAAGAGACTTACTAGATGTGTCTATTAAATGTTGAATCCAACCTAGAACTAGGATGGCTTCCTCTTGCCCAATTATGAAAGGAAATTTGAGCACATGACCATTTGGTGGCTTAAGATGTGGAATATTTTTTGCATTAAGTTCAATGGTAAGAAGCTATGTAAAACCTTTTAGACTCCCCCCGCTAGTTCAAGAGTGCATGGGGGAAGGCTTAGGTAATCCGTTGAAAGTATGATAGCTTCTTGTGTAGCCCATTGATTATTACCCATTAACTTTTCCCATTTCCCTATGGCTGCTGGGACAAGTTTTGTTTGGACATTACTAACTATGGATCTAGATTCACTAATTATTGGCAATTTAGAGCATACTACTTCCAACAAGTTCCTTTCTATTGTGAATGTGATAGAGACAATTTATAGTTATAGATATACTAAGTATTGGAAATTTGGAGCTTAACACTTCCACATTTCTTTAATCAATTTGGAGCATAAGTCTAAGACTACTCAAATGGCATTGCAACCAGGTAAAAATTTATTAAGGACATAATAGTAGTATACTTGTGTATGTGTATTTCCTTCAGCTAAAGTTTGTGTTTATACTTAAGTGATCGATGTATACTTGTGTATGTGATCAAATTTTCTTCTATTTAATGATATTATTGTGTATTTAAGGTCTATTTAATAAAGGGTGCATGAAACAAGTTTTAAATCCTTAAAGATCTTTAAATTTCTAGGGTTTTTTAATTTTGCCAAGTCTGTGCCGAGTCTGGGTGTTGAGTCCCCGAGTCCCCAAGTTGAGTCACCCTAGCCGAGTCTGAGTCTCATTACTATGGTTGTGATACAAACAAAAGGTGCTAACACATTGGTTGAATATATCCCGATCAAAATGACCAAAAAGAAATTTCAAATTTGTAAGTAAACTCTGACAGTCAACAAAAATAGTCATAAAAATTAGAAGTAAACTTTGGTAGACATGTAGGTGAACTTAATTCATATGAATTTATGCCTCTTGGTAGACATCAGGATCTCCCCTCCTAAATTTTGGACCACATCCATTACCTCCACATAAAATTGGACATCCTTGGTCTTCGTGGTTCCCACGCCATGATATGGTTATGCAAATGAAATGAAGCAAAGTAATCATCTCCTTCTCCGTTGGCTAGAAGAATGTGTGTTTAATGTTTTGATACATGATATCAACTCTCTCTTCTGCTCTCATGGTTGAATACTGAAATCCATTATGGTGGGCCTCCAGATTTCCAGTCATCTTTTGTCCTCTTCCACCAAATGTTGGCCTGATCCACACATCTACTAGCCTAATTGGCTTTGTTTTTTAAAGATGAAGTTTCTCCTGAGTCACCAGTGTAGCTCTCTACCTTTTTAGACTCTTTCATTGCTACAGATCATCTCTAGGATTTAATCATTTGTACCACATGGTTGATGTGCTTTGAATCCTTAAATATAAAGGAAATTTCCTTAACATAAATACTGCTAGGGAATTTCAATGTTTCCATTATAGTTGGCATTAAAGACTGTACTTGCAACATTGAAAATTATCCTTATATAAGAATTCCCTCCATCTTGTTGGCTTGTAACACTCTTGATGGTGGCTACATGAAATCTGATTTTGATTCCTCTTCTACATCAGAGGGTTCATATAATTGATCTGACTCTTCTGAATTATCAGAATCAGAATCACTAGCTTCCATATTCAAAAATTCCCAACCACCATCTTCAATAAATTTATTTGGATCATCAGTAATACTCTTCAAAATTGGCCGCCAGTTCAAGTTCATTCTACTTTCATAATACTTTATATCCATGGAGTTCAACCATTCCTTGATGCCATCAAGTGAAGATTGAGGAATGACATCAATGCAAAGTACATTCTGCTTGAAGTCTTTGAAAGCAATAGCCATATCAAATGCCTTTTGCCTAAGTCCTACTCTCTCAAAGTTAACAATCTCAATCTCACTAATAGGGATTACTAAGAAAGGTAATTCCACCAACTCTACCAAATAGTTTACCATAGGAACAATAAAATTAGAGGATTTGGAAGGAACTCCATGAAAACCAAGCTCTCTAAATGGTATATCAAACTCTAGTTCAAAATATTTTAGATGAGGCTGCTCCCATAACTCTCTTACTCACTTAACAAATCCTTGAAACTCTATATTGATTTTATTTTTCTTGTCCCTCTCTTGCTATTCTTCCTCAATTTCATTAGGATCATACATTGACCTTCTTTCCCCTCCTAAAGTTTGGACCACATCCATTACCTCCACATAAAATTGGACATCCTTGGTCTTCTTGGTTCCCACACCGTGATATGGTTATGCAAATGAAAATGAAGCAAAGTAATCATCTCCTTCTATGTTGGTGGAAGAATGCATGCTTAATGTTTTGATACATGATATCAACTCTCTCTTCTACTCTCATGGTTGAATATTACTAAAATCCATGATGGTGGGCCTCTAGAGTTCCAGTCATCTTTCTTCCTCTTCCACCAAATGCTGGCCTGATCCACAAGTTTGCCAGCCTAATTGGCTTTGTTTTTGAAAGCTAAAGTTTCTCCTAACTCACCAGTATTAGCTGCAACTTTTTTGAAATTTTATTATGGTATGTGCACTTTGATATGATGTAATATGATTATGGTTTCATCTCATATATTGTAATATTAGATATATAACAAAAAAATAAATTATTGAATGAAATAAATAATAAATTTTCATTTTAAATGTTTTTTTTGCAGAACACGGGTCTTCCAAAAGATCAAGATGATCCTCAACATGATATAGACCCACAAAATATTGGTTCTTCTGGTACAAATCACATGGAAAAGGATGATGATGACACAAATATGGAAGACACCGAGACTGATGACAATGATGATGATGATGACGATGATAATGATGATGATGATGATGATGATGATGATGATGATGATGATGATGATGATGATGATCACAATGGCGATGATGATGATGAGATAGTTGGTGATAGTAACCAGTGACATTCATGATCATATAGACTACTACATGGATCATTACTGATATATCATTATAATGACTCTTTTCATGGTTAATATCATATGTATCATTTTCACGGCCTACAGTACTATATTATTGAGTTGTATCATATTGACATGTATCATTTTCACTATATCATTTGGACATGTATCATCTTTACTTGTATCAATTTGAGTTACATGATTTATCAATTTTATTTATATCATTTTTACATGTATCATTTTCACTTATGTTGATTGTTGGACATGTATCATTTTGACATGTTTTTGATGTACTGGAATATTTGAATTTCATTTGTTTTAGTTATATATGATGATGATCTTATCAGTATTGACTTGTCAATTTATATATATTAAAAGTGGTTGATGATTTTTGGATGGATATTTATTAACCATGATGATTTTAATTTATTGCTCAGGATGGATGTTGTCAAATTCAATTAAATTATAGATATTTGACTCATTTTTTTTATTATAGATGATGATCATGTTACAATAATTATATTGTTATTTAATCATATGAGTTATTTAAGAGGCATGATATATTTAACTAATTAAATTGAAATAAAACATATTAAATTAATAAATGGAAGCCAAACTAGAAGAAAAACAAAATCAATCTTGGAAGAAAATTTGGAAGCAAAACCAAAAGAAAACCTGGAAGAAAAAATGGAAGCAAAACTAGAAGCAAAACCAGAAGCAAACCTGGAAGAAAAACCAGAAGCAAAACTGGAAGCAAAACCAGAAGCAAACCTAGAAGAAAAATTGGAAGCAAAACTAGAAGCAAAACTAGAAGAAAAATTGGAAGCAAAACCGAAAGCAAACTTGGAAGCAAAACTAGAAGCAAAACTAGAAGCAAAATTGGAAGCAAAACTGGAAGCAAAACCCGAAGCAAACTTGGAAGCAAAACCAGAAGAAAAATTGGAAGCAAAACATGAAGCAAAACTAGAAGGAAAACCAGAAGCAAAATTGGAAGTAAACCTAGAGGCAAAACTGGAAGCAAAATTGGACGTCAAATTGGAAGCAAAACTAGAAGCAAAACTAGAAGCAAAAATGGGAGTAGACATGGAAGCAAAACCGAAAGCCAAATTGGGCGCTGATTTCGGTGCAATTTCTGACGTTACTTCTCGGTGCTATTTTAGGCACTTTCAGAGGCACTATGATTTTCTAGTGCTAAATCCGATGCTAAATACATCAGAAAAATAGGCACAACATCCAATGCTGAGTTGACCATACATGTTTGCATTGAGTTTAGTGCCAACCGAATTGTTCAATTCATGGCTCAAAATACACTAAAATCCGGCACAAAATTCAACACTAATTGTTTGTTACATTGTTGTGATGTTGCACACTTTATGACTATGGGTCATATTTGGCTGAGAAGATTCATGAGGGCCTAGTTACATTGAAGAAAGTTCAATGTGGGGTGAGGTTCTATTGGTATTCTTTATTCATGCATATGTTTTTGTTTAAGGGAGCTACATATTCTGGTAAGTATTTGACTTTGGAGAAAAAGGAAGGTGATATGGATCTGCTTGTCCAATGTTGGAACACACTCCTTGACGAGAATTGTAGCAAATCCAGTTATGTGGTGTTTGAAAATGTTTTTTCTTCAAAGTTGAGAAGGGTATTGATTATGAACATGCCAAGAATTCTTGCAAATTTGCATGACTTTTGGAGTCCCAAGAACAAAAGGCAACATTTATAAATTGAGCACAATTGGGAGGATGTGATCCCTTACCCAAGTTACACAATCTTGAGGGTGTATGTCACAAGTGTCTAACCTCATATTGCCAAGGGATGTGCCAGAAAGAGTTGGTTTTCTAGAAGTAATATGGCAATTAGGTGATGTGGAGAACAATCATTTGAAGGATCAGGGTAAGGGAACCTTTTTCACTATGTACACATGTTTCTCTGATTTTGTCATGATAAAAGGAGGATGGAACAAAATTAATGTACTCAAAATCCCCTATGATGGAAGAAAGACTAGCCTTTCAACCCCCAAAGAAAGTAATTGTTTTTTAAAGGAGGAAAGATAGGGTGAAGAAGAAGAAACAAGAAGTTCCAACCTCTTGTCAACAAGAGGAAAAAAAAATCCCTTCACCGATGCATCAACTTCCACTACCATCTCCTCCTATGTCTACTAGTCCTATGATTGTGGGCGTTGATTCATCGCCAAGGCAATCATCACCACCAAGACAACCACCTCCCAAAAGACAAAAGGTTGAATTTAGTAGCCTGGTGGACTATGATGAAGATTTTGATGATGAGATGTTGGTCACTGAAGAAGAGATGTAACACGGTATACCTTCTTCCCCTAGGGATATGGTACCTAAATAATTAGGCCTTAGATTGAGAAAAGCGGACCTGATAGGCATGAATAATAGAGATGATGTCTGAGAGGAAGCTTGTAAACAATTCATGGATGATGACTCATTTGTCTAGCCTCCTTCCTTCTTAGAATTTTCTTAGAGAGAAAAGAAAGATGAATATGTTAATAACATTGGAAATAAGAGGAGCCTCCACCAAGAATTTACCGAAGCAGTCATACAGGCCCAAGTCATAAAAGAGATGAAAGAAAGATTCTAGGGAATAACTACACAAGAGGGTAGAGATTTGTTGAGGAAAAGTGATATTCTCTTGCTACCAGAATGGGACCTAGCCTCTGTGATAGCCTTTGATGAAGTAACGAGGTATGATAAGCCTTTATACAATTCTAAGGAGGAAGCAACAATTACACTGCAAGGATCTACATTTAGTGAGCAACAGGATACATTAGCTATCTGGGCTCTAGCCCCTAATACTAAAAAGCTAGAAGTTGCAGAACCTTCTACAGACTATAGAGTGGGCTTGATCATAAAGAGGGTATCCAATACCTCTACTATTGAAGTTGCCACTATGTCAGTGAATGTTACACAATTTACAAAGGCAACAGTAGAATCAGTGACAGCAGAAAAGGAAAAGTTTAAGAAAATGTACAATGATTTTTTAATTCAATATGGCAAGAGCCAACAATAAATAATGGAGCTACAAAATAAAATGACACTACTAAAAGAGAAAATGAAAAATATGCAATCCAATGTGCCAACCCAAATAGGTTTCGAGTCTCCTTCTTCACCACAAAAACAAATACCTCCTGCTCCTTTTACAGATGTTTCAATGGCAATTGTGCCATGTAATATGGGAAATTTTCCCATATCAGTTGAAGAACCAAGCACATCAGGTGCACAACAAGCAGAGGAAATTAGCAGAGAAGAGTTGCTTGAGAAGCTGAAGGAATATGAAGAAAAATGTGACCAACATGAAAGAATGATCCTAGTTAGCAATTTAAAGATTGTGACTACAATATTAGAGTATTTAAACAAGGGGTTTGATAAGAGATTAATTAGCATCCATGCTAATTATTCCTCTATGGTTGATGCTATAAGGAATTTTGATAGAGATAAAGAAGTGGCAATCCCACTCATGGAAAAATGGATCCCTAGATTACAAGATTTAAGGCTAATGGCTATGGGAGCCAAACATAATGTGAATAAGACCAATAATATCGAACCCACCCTTAAAACTCTAAATGGAATTCAAGAATTCCAGGGAAAGCTTGTGCCTTTGGAGGCTAAAATAAGGGAGTTGGTTAATAACTTTGATGAGATGAATATGGGTCTCCATCCTGACATCTTGAAGGAGAATGGTGAAATTAAATAGATTTGCAGGATTGGAGAAGGCAAGCACATGATGTGATTGCAAAGCAAGCAACCTTGATTTTTAAGGGAACTAATATGAGAATGATGAAGAATAACATGGACATGATTACTCGAGCAAGAATTTCCTCAGAGGAGTTTGATAAAGAATCAAATCAATTTGTCACAATATATGCTCCATACAGACTAAAGGCTAATAGTTTGATTTAATTCAATTGGCCCTCAGAAGAGGAATTCCCATCATGGAAGGACAAATATCTTGATGTCCTAGAGGACTAGGCTACTATTTTGGGATGGTCACTACAATTTTGGTATTTTGGCTTGCAAACAATGGTGAATAACAAATGGGAGAATACAATACATGGCTTGGAACTAGTATAGATTAAGCCTTTGATAAAGTAATGAAAAAATATTGTATTCTCTCTAGTTTGAATTTGTTGACAAGGATGCAGATGTGGAGGTAAATTTTCTTTTCTCTTCTCACTTTATGCTTTTCTTCTTTCAAGCATAGTGTACGTGTAACAAATTTTGAAAGAATGTAGGTATATTGCTACAACAAATGAAAGGTTCCTTTTGGAAGGTGGGACAAGATCTTCACCGACAAAAGTAAATAGTTTTTGTCGCATGTGATATTTCCCTTCATTTGAATTATAACTATAAAAGGGAATATATTCATTGTAACAGTCCAATAGGAATAGGACATGTGTAAATTTTGTCCCAAGCTTGTTTCACTAGTAGAATTTGTCAAATAAATGACTATGTGACTGAAACTTTTAGTCACATGACTAACACTAGTAGAATTTAGCAAATAAATGACTAATTTGGTCATTGGGTAAAATCACAACTAAATGACTAAATAAATGACTAATATCAAACAAATAAAAATGACTAAATAAATGACTAATATCAGACAAATAAAAATGATTAAATAAATGACTATTACTCCTCTATTCTTTTTTCTTTCGAATTTGATCATAATCCATAGAGCTTAAACCCCCTCATGGGACCCCTACCTAAGTGGGACATTTGGCCACCTAGGTTGCTTGGTGCACCAAAAATACCTATTGCATGGAAGGCATTGCCTCTCAGTGCAGTCTTAAGGCCTTCACATATTTTATAAAAAAATTTAACATTTCACAAATACAAATGACTAAATAATTAGTCACACAAATAATTTGGTCCTGCAATCATGTCAGATAACATATAGTTCTACCAGTGATTTAATAAGAGTTATGGTACATATAATACATTTATTATCAATTATTTCAATCCATTTGAATAGATCATTTAAGGATTCAAGAATCAATCGTGTTATTCCAAAAGTCCACCATGATGGGGTTAGAGAGGAAGCATGGTAGGGAGCCCTAACTTCACTACATCTAAGCAAAAAAGCGCGAAGTATGTTGGGGAGCCGTAATCTAGACTTATCTAAATTTATTTCATTCCATTATTTAGCACTTATTATTAATTGTTTAAGCTAGACACATGCAACTAGAATTTTTAGCACATCCATGCACAAACACATACTCTCTAACATATTAACATACATATAGTTTTCTATCGGTGCAATCCTTGAACCTCCTTTAGGCGCAAGGGTTAGTATATATTCCTCTCTATATAGAATTATCTCCCCCTCTATCTCTCTTTCTTTTTCCCAATCTCTCCAAAGATCAATTAAACTATTAGATTTTTATATATTAATTTAATTTGTTCTATATAAGAATATATTAATGATTAATTATAATAATTTTATATTTTTTTACTATACAATACAATATATAATAATAATATAACCTATATATACTATTAAAAATAATAATATATATAATTATATTATATATAATTTAATCTTATTACTATTATATTAAATATATATAATATATTAATTATATTTTATATTATATTTATTATATTAATTTTTTATCTTAGTCATTCATTATTTTTTTCCCTTTTTTTGGTTTCTTTTCGCCATTTTTTGTTGCTTTTCCTACCACTATTGGTTTCCACTCCTCCAAACTCTTCCTCGCTAGAATTGACCTTTCACTTCTCCAATTTGGTGAGCTACAACTTGAAAATAGGGTTTTGTCAAATAATGTTTTGATGAGCGTAGTTGGAATTGTGATGTAAATAATTGATTTGAGTTTCACGAGCTAAATTTAAGCTTCTATGATTCCATACAATTAGGGGTTGAGCTTGGCCGATATCCAAAATGAATTTCTATAAAGTTTTGGATCAAAATGTCAGAGAAATGTGAGTTTTCTAATGGCATTGAACTTGGATAAATACTTTCATTGTGCATTTATAGTAGGTTTAATACTGAATTCATGCAATGTTGTTTGATAATTGATTGATCTGAGGAAACATCACTTAGATTTTAGATTACAGTAGCAAGGTTTTGGATTCTGTATAAACCTTGGTTTGAATCATTGTGAAATTATTTAGCTTAGAACAACAACATTTTGGAATCTGTGTTAACCTTGGGCAGCCTAGGGTTGCATTATTTTGGAATATGTATTAACCCTGGTTGTAGTCATTATGAAAATAATGTTATCTGCACGACAATTATTTTGATTGCAGAAAGAGAGAGGTGAATATTAAGGTTCTCAAAGTTCTTGAAATCGAAAAGGTTAGATTTTCTGATATTTTATTTCTTTTTCATGGATTAAATTACAATTTGCATCGAAGTAAATTGCCCTTCATATTAATATAGCTTTTGTCAAATCTATTTTGGATAAACCTAGTAGAAGCTTTTGTCTGATGTTTGAAACTTCAGAGTGAGTTATCGAATTCAACATCAGAGCTTTTTATCTGGAATTACTTGTTACTTACCTTGCAAAGGAGCTCTCTATCCTAACTTTGTGTCTATAGATTTGTTAGAATGCCTCTAATCTTGACCTTTGTCAGTAAGTTGTAATGCTTAACATGATTTAAACCAAATAGAGAGGAATGCACCTTCAAAAGATCCTTCTATGTAAACGGTGTGTCTTTAGACCTTTCTGTAATAGTGAATCTAGTGTTGATTAGGGTCCATACAACTGGGATATTGTTTACATTTAAACGACACAGACTAACTACGCAGGAACACATAATTAATCTCATAATACCTCTGGGCATACAAGCCACATACCTGACCTTGTCCATTGTGGCTTTCTTTAACATGGCCTATTTAATGTGGGGAGCTTGTCCAACGGTACCTAAGCCAGGGTCTTTTTTATGCCTATTTGAATCATTGTGCCATTCTGTTATATTATAGTTGGTTGGATTTAATTTCAAATTAAAAGGAGATCACTGATACAAAATCTCAAAAATTAGGACAAACAACATTTATTTTTCTTGTTATTGAGGAACTCCATATGCTTGAAGTGAAAAAATAAGAATTAAAAATAGATAGAGAATACTAATGAATTCTAATTGTTGTTGCGTAAATTAGAAGAACAGTCTTGACTGATGCTACTCAGGTATGTCCCTACTGTTGCAGACACTTGGATTAAATGAAAATCACTGTTGAGCTAGGAAGACTTGAGAGGGGGGAGCATAAGTAATCAAATGTGTATAAGTCTAGTTGTGTATTACCTTTTCTGTTAAAATAGGAATCCTATAAATAACAAGGAAATGAGCCTACATGAAAATGCTAAAAATTTGAACAACTAAGAGTAGAAACACTATATCAAGAAAATAAAAGTAATTTACTCGTGCTACTCAGCTATGTTCCTACTTTTGTAAACACTCGGCAGGCACCATTGCTTAGCTAGGGTGACCTGAGAGGGGTGAGCATAAGTAGTTAGAATACATATAAGCCTAATTGTTCATGATTTTTTTCTGCTAAAAAAGGGATCCTGTAAATAATAAGGAAATGGGTCTATGTGGAAATGCCAAAAATGTGAATAGCTAAGAGTAGAAACACTATTAGAAAATAAAAGCAATGTGTGCTTGGATATTTTCCTACGGTGGTGTTTTTATTTTGTATTTTAACACACCCTCAAAAATGACAATGTCCTATGGGCTGCAGGATGGGATGGAATGACCCCCAACATTACCAGTGCCTAGGCCCCAACAGGGGACCATCCCTGGGATGCCCTTGCAGAGCAAGGATGTATCTCCTTTGGTGGGATGTACAGGTGTCCTTCGACTGTGCTTGGGACATCATTGCATCTAAGCAGTAAATAGAAAACAAGGACTTAATGTAAAAAATAACAGAACAAACTTTAAAAATCAATTTTTTGGCATCCATTTTGCTATAGAAAAGCAAGAATATAGACATGAGTGCATAATTGGTTGGGAGCAAGGAATAGATTTTTATAATATTCACAACCATTATTGAAATTTGACCTATTAAAAATAAAAAAGTTTGTGATCCCATTTTATTGGTGTTCAAAGTTTTATTTGAATGCCAAGTATGAGTCTTGTTCTAGATGGAGCTTAACACTACTATAGCATGGGAGGCTGCCCACAAGTCTCAAGAAGATGTCCTTACTCTATGCTATTTGGAGGACATACATTGAGCCTTTCAAACTTAGTTTTTTGTTAAACAGTGTCTTGAATGTGTCTGTGATCTAGGAGGATCGACCAACAATGGTTCTTGTGGTATGCAGAAACAATTCTCATGGATTGTGGTATGGTAACACTATTAAAGTAATATTGATATATTTAATGGTCATCTTAGTTTTTTAGTTTACTTTTAGTTAACTTAGATTGCTTTCAATTATTTTTAACAACTTTATGTTTATTGCTTTAGTTCACGATTATTTTTTATTTACAAACCTAACACCTTTTCCCCATCATGCAAATATTGTCCTATATTCATGGGAATTTTTTCCAATGATCAATCCCTTCTTCTTTGTTATGTACCTCCATCCTACTGTTCATGCCATGTGGAGTTTTATTGTCCATCATTGAACTACTCCCTATCTAGTCTGCCACTGTGATGTCTTTTGTTTAAGTCACTGTCATGCATGATTGAAAATTGTCATGTTGATCTTCTCATTTATCTATTTGCTTATACTATGCATTTCAATAACTTTAAGAGCAACCTCTTTTAAAATATTTGGAAATTATTTGTAATCAAAATATGCACAGTATCCTAAAGTGTGAAGCCAAATATTTCTCATGTGGGAAATCTCCTATGAATAGTGGATAAACATCATACCTTATGAGTATCATTTGTGCATGATCTAACAACAACTGTCACTATTACCTTTTGTAGAATCATATCATTTTAGGATCTCAATGCTACAACCAATCTATAATAGGTCACATGGAAGCCTTCAAACAAACTCATATTAGCATCCTCATTAACAATGCTTGATCCATGTTTTGCATCATCATCTAATAGAACTTCCTTTGAGATAAATTCAAGTTTTGATGTTGTATGATTCATGTATGTATGTTTAGATCTCCCACACTTCATTCAAAGTTTCAACATTGCTAAGGCATAAAGCATTGGTTTACTGAAGTTCAAAATTATACCAGCAAGAGCATTTCCATCTCTTCATTCCATTTATCGATGTCATTCTTGTTATAGCTCCAACTCAAAATTTTAGTATAGATTATAGGTTCAAGGATGAGAATGTCCATTAAATTACACTACAAGCTATGTTAAAAAAATATTTTAAAATGACAAAAATAAACATGTAAAAGACAAAACAAGAGGAGCCTTATATGAAAAGGTTTCAAAGAAACAATTCAAAAGACATAGTAAAGGTACATGCATCAAGTATGTTCTTGAAGGTGAAGGAGATTCTTCCATCTAAAGTAATTTTGGGAATAATAATTCAAAGAAATTGAGAAAGTCACATAGAAGACTTCTCAAAGTCACCTAAAGGATACCATGTAATATTAATTCTCTACAACATAATGGACTCTAATCATAATTAATGTTTTGTTAACATATATATATTGACTAAAAGTTTGAAACAAAAAAAGTGGCAAAAGCGTATAAAGTTGTATGTACCCATTTTTGGATCATGTTTTGACAGGTCAATGTTTTAGTTCTATGATAATGCAATGCTCCAAAAAGTGGCTTCTAGCACACTCAAGAGATCGAACAGTTGTTGACTTTCCCTAGTTTGTATTATTCCTAAGTCACCCTCCTAGCCTTTGTCAGCATGTTTCCAAACCCCTCATGCCTTAGTGTGTCCTGTAGTGCCCCTTCGTGTTGGTCATTCTTGATATTCTAGTAAGATGTTGTTGGGTGGTCATGTCTTTTAGTCTATCAAAAGTGTTCATTGGTGTATTAGTGTTGATTGTGTTATTAAATATTTTATTCGACCTTGTGCAATTAATTAATTAAATTAGAATTCCTTATGAGGTAATTTAAATAAAATTAAAACTTAAAGTAATAATATAATGTTAAGTCACTAATAAATAATTAGATTTAAATTGTCTAGATAGAAGATTGTTTTAAATTATAGTTGGAAAATTATCATTTTGGGAGATAATTGTTTAATTACGAAGATAAGGGGATTTTAATAGGACATGAGAAGATAAGTTTGAAACTGCTGTTAAAACAAAATGAAAATAAAAAAAGATGGAGATAAGATAATTGTTTCAATAAAGTAATTTAAAATTGAATGTAATTTATTTGGGTAAGATTTTGCTAACTAATAAAAAAGAAAAAGAAAAAAGAAAGACGAATTCGAGCCATGCAGTGCTTCGAACTAATTTTGAATTAGAAATAGACTAGTTGTATTAGTTGTTTTTTTTCTAAAATTGTCCAGCTTTTGCTAGCTTTATAGAGTTAGCTTTGTATTAAAAGAAAGGAGGGCGCTCAGAAAATGACTTTTCTCAAGAGAGGATTCTTCAATTACAAATTCAATGGGCACAGATCAGATTCTCGGCTGGATTCAATTCCAATGTTTGCATGTCAATAAAAGCAATAAAGAAGATACATACAAAGGATCTTGGATTGCATGCAACGGGGTGATTTTGGCCTGACTAGCAATTGGGAGAAGGGGGATAATGTCTGATTGAGGTAGATTTTGTGGGAATTGGAGAAAGAGCGTGGAGATCTATCCTTTGAGCTGAGGATTGTCATTAAGAAAAGACCATGATCTGCTGAAAGTGAGAGATTGCAGAGAGGGAGATCTGCACCGTACTTTTCTCTTCTATTCCATTCTTCGCCATAAAGGAGGTATGGTTTATCGTGTTTAAAATCTAGAGTTCAAATATAAATTTTATCTTCCTGCATTGTCTTAAACGAGTGCATTTAATAAGACATTAATATATGGAGCGCGTTCATCTCTTTTATTTTGATACTTCTTGTTTATCATTTGATGGCTAGTTATTTGTATGATTCTTAAACCCTGCGGTTATCATTCGGTGTTGATTACCTCAATTCTCGGCATTGGTAGCATTTGATAGTTAGTTCTCAGTTCTTGTATGGTGAGTTTAGTGTGTTGTGTTTTATGTTAATGCTATGCTTGAGACTGATAGTGTGTTGGCATTCGATTCGTCATACTGGATGTTAATTGTTGTTTGTAGTGTGAGGCTGCATATCATCTCTCTCCCATGCATCTTGGGTTATACTGCATGCATGATTTCTTTTGATGAGTGTGGACCTTTCTTTGACCATAGTTTATGTCTAACATTCATTATTCTCCTCAAGATCATGGTGGTCGTTTGAAGCATGTGCTATCTCTGCCATACGCCATTCCTCTCCCCTGCTACAACCTTACATTTTGTAACTTTAGTGCTGCTAGGTTGCCATGATTTACTTGCTACTTTCTCTCCTTTGATCATTGGCTTATTTAATTATTCTTCTTAAACGACTCACCACCCGATTTGGCCTTTCTTTAAACTGTTTCTTTACTGCCTCTGTCTTGATTGCAATTATTTTCAGAAACCAAAGTCTCAGCCGCACACTTGAACATAATAGGAAATTTCAAAGGTTTAAATTACTTGCTTGATTCTACTGACAATCTGTCACAGTTCCATCACTTGAAAATAAAATATTGTCATTTACTAACATAATAGAGAGCTTTCCGTTGATTGTGGTGAAGATTAGTTTCCAAACTTGAAACTTGAGTGCGTCTCTGGAAACTCGCCACTAAACATAAATGCGTCTAGTTCAAAACAGAAAAGTTGTACATTATTTCTCCTACTCTTAAGTCACGTATTTTCACCTCATCTTTCTCTTTCCCTTCAGTCTTGGGGATAACATTTGGGATTTGACAATAATCCAAGAAGATGGCGATATTTCCAAATTCCAATATTCACTTTCTAATATACTTGGCAACCTGTCACAGTTATAGTAATTAGAGTTGGGGCATTGTATAGAATTAAATAGCCTCCCTGAAACCATTAGCAACCTATCACAGCCAAAAATTTTAGACTTACAAAAATGTAGTAAATTAAATAGCTTCTCTGATTTCATTGGCAGCCTATCATAGTCGCGCACTTGAACATAACAGGAATTTTTAAAAAGTTATGTAATCTCTTTGGTTTCATTATCAACCAGTTTCTGCTACGACACTCGTACATATTAGGAAGTTTAAAGACTTAAATAATCTTCGCAAGAACACTGTCCCTTCCCTGCTTAAAATGGCGATGAATTTTGGTGAAGATTTTAAAAACGGTGGTAAAGATTCACATCTCTTAGAACTATTTCTCTTGCAGCATTATTCGAGGTACAACTAGGTGTAATGTGACTATCAGAGCATACTCAAAGGTTCTTAACAACTCAAATAGTTTTGGGGTAGCTTTAACAAAGTAATTTGCAATTTCCTACTTCTCACTATGGTGGCAGATAAATAATTCTTTCTCTGCATCTTCCACAGCATAAAGTAAATGCCTTGAAATTAGATAATACCCTGTCGACTTCACCTGTCAAACTAATTTCTCCAACTTTGCATAGGTTTCCTATGGCTGTGAATGTGTTATGTCTCATACACAGAAACCGTGTACCATTTCATGGCCTTCAATTCAACTACATTCAGTCAACCAGAAGAAATCATTCGGCATTGATTTTATTCAAATTTCTTTGTGCCACTATTCTTTACACGGATTTAGGTAACTTTTCCTTCGATGGTCAGGAGCAGGGTCATTCCATGAAGGAGACATTCCCCTCTTATTCTCTGTACCGAGCCCTCAGGGACTGAAACATCCAGCTCGATGTTTTCCTTTTTGCTTGTGAGGTCTTATCCTTTTAATATCTGATTTTATACTATTAAAATTGCAATTTAATCTACTATATATGTATGTATATATTGATTATATTGGTAAGTTATTTGGGATTCGATTATTTGGAATACTTTTGTAGTACAATTTATAAGAATGTGTTGATAATTGAAGAGGGGATTATTAAGGCAATGTTTCATTCATTTACAATTAAAAGAATTGTTTAAATGATTGAATTAGATACTTTTAATGATATTTTGTAGTAGTTATATATGTAGTTTGTAAGAAATAGATTTGGATTATAACTATTTGGTTATTTAAATAAAATTAGACAATTTATTGAATAGTTAAGGAATTGTTTGAAATATGGATTAGATGGAAGTTAAATGAATAGAAAATGTGAGGAGGTATAGGGAAGTTAAATTAAACTTGTAATGAGATAAATATAGAATTTGTTTCTACAATTGTTTATGTGATTCCTCAACAAGTGAAAAGAAAAAAATGTAAAGGAAGCTTAAAATGTTAGTTGATGTTTGGATTAGTAAATGTTAATTGTTAATTGTGATATATAGCCCCTTAATTAAAGTAAGTTAATAAGAAATTGATAGATTACTTAACTTTAAACACTTTAAGTTATTGGAGATGACTTAGTAGTTTATATGTGGAAGGAATGCCTTACTGTTTGTTTGATAATGGGAGGTTGCTTCGAAAAGTGAAATTCATGGATGTTGTAGTTGCTTGTTCGTGTTGGTTATTATATGATTTGATGTTTTATCTTGACGTGACTTTTCCTTGAGTTGATTTTGGTTGGGATCCTTTTGAATATCTTGAAGTCTTGGATGTTTTGATGAGTATGACCTTCTTAAGTTTATTTTTATTTGACAAGCTTTTATTCATTAGGTTGGTGTTGAAGTTGGCGTGAAGCCCCGTATCATTGACAAACTCTTGTTGCTTCATTTTACCCTCGTTTGTGGATTGTCGTTCTTTTGGCTTCCAGAGGCTTGAGATTATTGTCATTTGATGTTCTCTCTTTATGTACCCTTGATGTGGCAAGTGTTTTGATATCATGATTTTAAAAGGGTTGTACATGAATTGTTGAGACTTTGATTATGTGTTTATAGCGAGATGGGTAATGCCTCGCGTGGTTTGGTCTTGAGATTATTTGCTTTATCTGTTACGGTACAACCCTTGCCTGGTATGGTTTATGTTAGGGGTCTTAGGGAGAGTGGCTCTTTGTGGGGGCCGACGCCTCGAGTAAGAGGAAGTGCATAGGAGAACCCACGTAAGAGTAGTTAAACAAGTGATAACCTAAAAATAGAATTTAGGGGGATGGGTAGTAAAACACTCAAGATAATGAATATTGGATACCTCGTATATGCATTAGGGCTATCATAGAGTAATGATAGACTGAGAAGGCCGTGGTCGGCAAAGTCGTAATCTCGTCTTCATGAGAGGTTATCGGCTCCGCATGAGCTACCCTATGGTGCCGGCGCCTCAAGTAGGAGGAAGAGCCAGGAGATCCATAGATGGGTGTCGGCGTCTCAAGTTGGAGGAAGGGTCAGGAGATCCCATGAGAGCTATGCGATGACACTCTCCACTAGACACCTGTATGCCTTGTTCTTTGTTGCCTCTGGAAATGTCTTTTGGATGTTATAACGGTTCTTCTAGTTTTGTACTCTTATGGTTGATTCAGATTCTTGTGAAAATGATTTATGAATGTTCTTTGGTGACTTGCTTAATTGTTATTGCTTGGGTTAAATGTGATGAGTTTTCATAGCTTTATTTTATTTTGTTGAATCATGAATGTTGTTGATTATGTCATTGTAATCCTTGAGTTTTATGATACCTTTGTATGACGTTGAGTCTTGTGGTTCCCTGTTGGATGTTCTTGGTTGAGGTCTCTTTCTTGTCAGCTCCTTAGCATGGGGGGTGGGTCTTTGGACCCACGTGGTCAGGTGGAACGTGCTAAGCACCCCATTGGGTCCCCATTCGAGGATCGAGAGGTGCAGATTGGTGCTAGTTGCAATGACTCCAGAGTTGTATCTGTCTTGGAGCCAGTTATGATACTGTGTATTCATCTTTCAGTTGTATCATGTTATCTTATTGTATGGTTTCCGTTCTTATTTGGAAACACTTTCTATCATTGTACCTCTTGAACATTGTATTGTAATGTAACGTTAAACCTTGTGTGAATATTGGCCATGGTAGTTGTTATTCAATGTGTTGAGTTAATCATGTATATGTTGTATTTATGTACACAAATGGTTTCTTATCAATGATATATCATGTATGTGTTACATTTATTAATGTTTACTTTGTTATGGATTATATCTTTGGCTTTTATTCTTTATTGTCGTTGTGTGGATCTAAGTCTCGTAATGACTCCTCGTGTACCCCAAGGGATGTATGTGTTAGTGAATCTACTTAAATGAAATTCATGTTATGACTTAATGTGTATTACATGTATGTTATGTTAACTTTAAAAAAAAAATTGGGCAGTAATTATTGTTTAATTGTCCTTTGGGGTTCGCACGACGGGGTGTTACATGTCCATTCATACTTTCTTTTTTCCTCAAATTATTTGGTTTTTTCCTAGTATGGTCAAGCATCCTTACTACAATTGGTGGTTGTGAAATTTCCACAACCATTTTCACCACCATCCCAATGGCCTGGCTTTTGACACAACAGTCTCACAATTGCCACAACAATTTTGAAACCACTTGTTTGCAACAAACAATTATTTCACTCAAAATAGATGAAAAAGGAATTTAGATCATTTCATCTTCCCCTTTTTAATTTCTAGCATTCTAATGCCCATTCCTACCTCACATATCTTTAATTTGACCTTTGGTAACCCCTAGGCTCTTCTAAAAACAATTTGCATTTCTTTTGAAGGATCCTCACCTCTCACAAGCATAGAAATTTTTCTCAAATTCATCCACATTTCTTCAAATTCCAAAAGGCTCCATATATCCTAGCTACACCCCTCTACAAGATCTACCCATACTTAGACTAGATTTGTCAACCGGTTGAAGTGAATTATGATTGTTGGAGTGTTTCCCTAAGAAAAAAAAACATCAATTTCATCTTCAAACTACTCTAATTCTACCAACACTCAGTCTACAGGTTGGATATTTGTTTTATTTATTGTTTTGTGCTTAGTATAGAAAATTGTGGGTGTTAAGGTTGCTAAATTAATTAGTGATTGTGCTCAGAATTAATTGATGGTTAGTTTGTGCTTTGTCTTATTTAAAAATTCTTGTCTTGTAGTGTATGTGTGCTCTATTTTGTTATTTTATTTATCTATTTTGTTTGCAATCAAATTGAGAGCTTCTAAGATCCATTAGACCAACTCAAATCCTTTTAAGGGTCTGCATCTCATATTAGGGATTTTGTTCTTCCTTGTTTGAGTGGAATCCTATGTTTCAATCCTCCTATCATTGATTTCTTTCTTGTTTTTCCCATGAAATTCTATTGTTCATGCTTGGTAGTCTTTGGAAAACATTCAGGAGTCTCTGTGGGCATAATTGTGTTCTTCCAAGTGCTCTCCCATCCAAACCTCCCCACACAAGGCTTAATTACCTCACACTAGACCTCCCAAGGTCTCATAAGAGCTTCCTTTTCACTGTTTGATCTTTGTGGCAATACCAAAGACACTAGAAAATTACTGTTTGATATTTTTTCAAATTTGAACAAAATTTTAGATCATTTTGCTATTGGACTTATGACTTTATAAGGCTTGTCTATCACTGTCCCAACATATTGGCACCTTCAACTACATGCATAACTCGCAAAAATTGCTTTGTTACAGCCATACAAGTACCTAGAATGTGCCATCTATTTATAAAATTCTAAAGCTTATTTCCTATTGGTTGCAACCTTCTAAGGCTTTTTTATAGCTGTCCAAGTGCATTCCCAGCCTCACATAGGCTCTTCTATTGTTTCCTGCCTACAAACACTTAATTGTAACATTGCTTGACCTTTGTTTTACTATCTGCTTTAGTGCCTCTACATTTTATCAACATATGTATACCTGTTTATACATTGTGATATCTTCTAAACATTAGCAAAGACTATTTACATTGTAGGTTTGACAAAACTTTTAAGTTTGAGCATTAAAGCATATTTATATGAGCAAATTTTCCTATCAGACTTGTTGAACAACAAAATATCAGTCATGATTTGAATTTCTATGGACATTATAAACATGCTTCATTATTGCTACCATTGGGAAGTAAATAGAGGAGACCTCTAAAAGGATGTTACTAGAGTCCCACAGAATGCACACTGCTCCAGCCATTCCAATATTACCTTTCAAAGGCACTATAAAAGTTTAAATAAATAATCCCTAGGGTTAGGGGTTTCCATCTTGCCAACATGCTTAAGTTTCTTGTCAATACTATTCTTAGCTAGATGTGTCTTCAAAGTTGGCCATTCATAATTTTTGTGCTTACCAGAATCCCTTTTAATATGCCTTTAGATAACCTTAGAAAGATCTAACTCAATTTTAATTTTACCCTACCATGATTACATATTATTGTGTAGTGGACTCCTATTTCTTTCTATCCAAACTAATCATTTCACTATAGTTGAGAAGCCTTCTACATGAGCTTAAGAATCTTTTCTTGGTAAGGGTTGTGAGAGCAGGAGTTCTTGTAGGGTAATTAGGGTGACCCAACACCAATCCAATTCCTCAATCAATGATCCCCCACTGTGAAGGGCTAGTGCAAAGGAAGAGGATCTAGATTTTCTTCTTCATTCTCATAAAACACATCTTGATGGGCCTACATACCCAGTTCCTCTAACCCTCTTCTGGGTCAAAATTCTATGTTGAGTTGCTAAACAAGAAAAGGAAGAAGCCTTTGGTAGGAAAAATTTCAACCAAATTGTTTTGATAAGGTCAATCGTCATTCTATTAATTCAGAGACTATAAAGTGTATCCTAACCTGACCTTATAATTCCTATTCTTATCTCTAGCAAAAGGATGGATGCCAGGAGTTCCTTCTAATTTTATTTATGTGATATTCTTTGAAATATCTACATGTTATGTTCCATTGGACCTGAGAATGAACTTGAGAAAAATATTTGTTTATCTCTAGCTCACATCATTTTTTCGGCATGTCTTGTCTGATTGAGTGAGTTTTTGAGAGAAAGTGTGGGAAATTTATTCTAGGAGTCTACCCAAATGTAGCCTTAGTTTTGTGTTTTATTTCCCATGATTGGTGTTGATTAATAACCTTACTGTTTACTATTCAAAAATTCCACATATGAAATCCTTTAGCCTTTTATCGTTGCATCGGGGGAACCAGGTTTTATGTTGGCCTGATAGCATTATGTTCCCTCGCTATGCTTTTACAACATGTTGAATCTCCCTATTGTATAGTGTATCATCCCATCAGTGGGATGTTGTGTTATCTTCCACTAAGATGTTCTAGTGTTGCTGATATGCTTTATTCGGGCCATCAGGGAAATGATAGCATTTATTCCATCGATACACTTATGTTACTTCAATGTGTTCACCTTTGTTGACCTCGTCGATACATCGGGAAGAGTCCTTTGGAAGTCTGCCCGACAGAGTGTTGTTACGTCCATATTTGTGTTGTGAGCTACTTTCATTGGTCTATTGGTGGAGCTATGAGGGGAGTTCCCCCGATGTAGTAATGTTAGGTTGATAGTGTTAAATTTCTTAGGAATGGGAGTGGTGACCATGGAGTTTTGGGATTATTGATGGATGTGATCATATGGTAATATGGGTCATGAAATGGACTTGCAAAAACCACACTTCATCCTTTGCTTCCATTGACAAAATGTTTACCGACACAATCTCTATCTCTAGATAGAAAAAATGTTATGATTGGTCAATCTGGGTATGATGAGATACATATTGAGAACAAGAATTTTCTAACTGGGTTTGCAACCCATCAAATTGGTCAGTTTCATTGTTTGATTCGTGAGCATGTTCAACTCCTTGTTCAAGTATTTTTTAAATGTCAATAAATTCCACATGTAAAACATGGGCATTTTTATTTTAGCTAAATTACTTGATGGAGAGGAAGAGAGCTAAATTCTGAAATTTACATATATAAACTACACCAAATTTTTCCTCAAAATCTCCACCAAAATAAATTGAGAGGAGTTGACAGGTAATACTAGGCTCCCAATCCTTTCTTTTTTTACAATCTAGGGTTTCATATTACAGGTGAGTTATATTTAGATTAATTATTGTTGGTTACTTCATTTTAAAACCTTTTTTTTAATCTAATTTTCAATTCTTGAATTTTAAGTAGAGATCAGAGCTCAGGAAAAAATGACGCAACATTTGTTTAAAAATTTATGTTGGAAAATTATATCATTTATCCCTCACTCAACTAAACAAGGTGAATGTATCATCATTTTGGCATGCTTTTAGGCTTGCAATTCATTGAATACTATCATTTAGAATGCCTCTAAGCTCAGAACCCACTAAACACGAAGAATGCACTATCAACCTTAGAACACCTTTCCACTTGGATGTGCTATTTAAGGGAATTTTATTACACTAAAATTTGGCATGAAAGTTGCACAGGGTGTTGTGGAAGCGTGGTTTGTATTCACACCTTGACGCTAGTATTGGTGGCTTGTGAGGCTTCAACCAAGGTCGTCATCGTGGAAATCTCTTTCTGCCAGGTACCTTTATCCCACGGTTACCCAAACTCTATATAAAATTAGTGTTCCTTGTCTAGGTTAAATTTTAGTCTTTGAAAAGAAGTTTTGCTTATCTAGGTTATATTCTTGTCTTTGAAATGTAGTTGATTTGTGTGTATCTAGACCATGATGTATTTTCTTCTTTTCACTGGAGAAAATATGTTGAGATTGTACTCTCCTACTTAGAAAATGTTTAGCCTTGCAGTCACTAAGAATAAAGATCGCATCATAAAGGTTAAATATCCTTGTGGCTTAGAAGTAAAAGGGGATTTCTATTCCTCCAATTATGCTCAGTCTTGCTTTAGTGTGGTTGGGATTGAAAAAATCTATCTTTTTAAATGTAGTCACTTGCCTAAGTTAAATTTTAGCATTTGAAATGCAGAATATGATATCAAACGGGAACCCTAAACTTTGATAGGATGAATTTATTTAACTTTGGCTATGCTTTGATTGGTATTTTCCAGTTCTTTTAGTTATTTTGTAAATCTAGACCATTATGTTGTTTTCTTTTCTATGTTAAAGGAAAATACCTTCCTTTTCTTTCTTTCTTTTTTTTTCTTTTTTTTTTCTGGTGGCTAGAAGTTGATGTAAAGAAGAATGGAATCCAATTACAATTAGAAACAAAAATTGGATAGCAGGGAAAAAATGGATGCCAAACTTCCCTTTTTATGATAAATTTTAGCTTTTGAAATGAAGTACATATTATAAAGTTGGTATTCTAAGCTTAAATTATATCTCAGACCTTGTTGCAGTAGCTCTCTTCATCTCTGTTCCTTCAACACCATATTCTCCATGCTTTTTTAGTGGGTAAATTGTAACACTTACTCTCTCTGAACTAAAGATTCACCCATCTGCCATATTTTTAATAGGTAAATTGTAACCTCACTTTCAACTTGACACAGGGAATAGAAATCAAGTTATTAAAACATAAGTTGCTCCAAATTGGCACGTCCATTTTAACATAAGTAAATTGTGACACTCATTTGCTATCAACTAAACATTTTCTTATTTTCTATGTTTTTTAATAGGTAAATTATAACAGTCTACCTGAACTACATGTAGTTAATGCACCATCAAGCTTAGATCACAATCTATTGTATGTAGCACGACTACACTTGGGGAGCATATCGATATGAGCTTGACCCCAATCATAAGCCAATTCTTTCACGGTTCCACCATTGAAGTAGATCCTAAATTCTATCTCCACCTTGCTCGCATAGGCCTTTTTATTCCTCAGTTCACTTTTCCTCTTTTTCTTCAGGTTTGTAATAGATAATTTATAACATGTATCTGATGTTAATTGAAAGTTATCCCCTTCCACTTTTCATAGGGAAATTGTAAGTCATTGCTTCGTCAACTAAGCATAGGGAATGCACAGTCACTAATTTAAGAGTGATGATCAAAGAAATTGTTGTTCCCTAATATTAGATCATGGCTAGCTGGACTTTTTGCCTCTTTTATGTTATTTTCTAAACACAGGTTGTTTTTGTTTGTTAAAGTACATAACTTTTATTTTGGGGTCGGTAGCTATGGTAAAGAAGAATGGGATCCATTTAACCTTGGATTGGAAAAATGTAGATTATGTTGTCCTGGGTGTAGCAAGAACATCTACATTTCAGACCTCCTTAGAAAACCATTATTTTAGAGGAAGCCAAGGGGGAGGAAGATATTATATATTTGAAGTATGGAGAAAGATGGTGAAAAGATTTCCCCTAAATAAAAAAAAGATAGTGAAGTTGTTTCCCTTGAACACAAAGAAGACAATGATGCTATTGTTTCTGAAAAGTCTGTTTCTAAAATTGATCCGATGGATATTTTCAGTGAAAATTGAAGTGTCTCATTTTTCTCCAGAATCTGCACCATCAAAAAGAGCTCGACGTCCTGATTCCAACGCAACTCGAACGGAGCGAAAAGGAGTCCGTTTGTGCAAGTTATGGCCAGTCAAACCTTGGGTCAAACTGGGATTAGAGGGCGTCCAGGAAGCGAAAAAAATTATGTCATCAAAAGTTGTTGAAGTTGGCATCATCGGGAAGAGCTCGTCGAGATGATTCTGATGGCGTTCATTTTGTCGAAATCTGACGTCGTATGCTCAAGATACAGCTGGTCAAAGTTTTGAGTTGACTTTGAGGGTACAGTTGCTGACGTCATCATTCCGTACTGTACGGACGGAGAATTGGAATTTGACACATGTCATCCTCGCCGGTAGTGTACGGACGAATCAGAATCTGACACGCGGCAGTCTGTACATCCGTACACATAGTCAGCAGCACGGTCAACATCCAGTCAGCAGTACGGGCGTCATGTCATCATCCGAGTTGGCAGAACACGTCATTATCCGAGTCAGCCCCACGTCATCTACAAGGGCCAATTAGATTCCGCCACATGGCACCCTCCTGGTGCAACACGTGGCCCTCTCCTTAATCTTCGTCCGGCGGATTGGTAAGTGAATAGTTTGTTAAAAGTTTGTTGGGGGGATTCGAACCCCCCACCGTATGTAACCGAAATAGCCGGTATACCGTTCAACCAAGCTATCCGCGCACAACCAGCTGTAGAGTCCATTTATTTTGATAAAGAGTTGGCGAGATTTGAGGATTGCAAAGCGGCCGCGGGAGTTTGAACCTCCAACCGCCCGTATAACAAAATAGTTATTCACCGGTAAACCACCGAAACTTCTTAGGAGTTATGTGGCATCGGTTGGTTTTGATGTGTTTTGGAAAACTGAATGCTTTGTTTTAAAAACAAACTCCTATATTTTTAAATTAAACAAACAACTTTTATTTAAAATTAACCCCTTAAGTTGTAACAAAAGCCCGAAATGAATAAATAAAAGGGCTAAAATAAATATTAGGGGGATTTTAAAAGATTTTTATGTATTTTGGAGAGATAAGGGGAATATTTTGAAACTTTTGGTTAAGGGCCAAATTGGGTTAATTCTTTGTATTTAAAGGGGTGTGAGGTGAGGGTGGAATTAAGTTTTTTTCAGGTGATGAAGTCTTGAAGCTGAGGTGACACGAAAGAGAGGTCTTGTGAAGATTCTCTGAGCCATTCTTGTATGTCAGAGCGCTGTTATGCTGCCGAAGTGCTTGAAGAATGGTTATGGTGCTTTTGTAATTGAGTTTGGAGTTAATCGGATCGGTCTCTCTATTGGAGCGGACCCGGAGACGTAGTCACGTTCGTGACGAACTCCGTTACCAATTTGTTTGCACTTCTTCTCTCCTCTCTCATGTTCTTATTTGTCACTTTAAGTTTTAGTTTTTAATGCATAATTACGTTAATGTATGCATGAATTTGTAATTCTGCAAAGTTGTTGAAATTAAGCATTCAATACTGCAAATAGTCTAGATCCTATACAGATCAAGTGGTATCAGAGCTCAGTTGACTATTATTGCAGTTTTTTTTTTTCTTGAATGCTAATGAGATCCAGGATTCAGAAGGGTGAAGGCAAGCTCAAAGACTTTGATCCTGAGATCGGGAAGCGTAGAAAATTTCCGAAGATGTCTGTTTCTGGAATGGAGGTTCCTGAAGAAATCAGTGAGCAGGAGTTTTGAAGAGCATTCCTCGAGATGAAGGCTAAGGTGGACATTCTTTTTCAAGAGAGACAAGAGCGGAAGGAACGTGAAGAAGATTCGTCGAAGCAAGATGCTCGTGAAGAGAAGAAAGGGAAACAACATGAAGATGGCAAGCAACCAGATCCACCCTCTTCTTCTTCTCCTCCCTCTTCTCCCTCTTCTCCATCTTCTCCTCATTCTACTTCTTTTAATCCTTTCAAGAGTGGGTATAAGCCTAAAATTAAGTTGGATGTAAAATTTGACTTACCAAAGTATTGTGGTGAACTTAATGCTGAAAAATTGGATGATTGGATTCAGGAAGTAGAAGTCTACTGTAGAGTCCAGAACCTATTAGATGATGTTGATAGGATCCAATTAGCTACTCTTCAGTTAGGAGGTATAGCTTTAACCTGGTGGGAGAGTAAGTCTAAGGCAGAAGTTTCACAACATGGTAGAGTCAGTTTAACTTGGGCAGAGTTTGTTAATGCTCTTAAGAAGCAGTTTTATCCCCTAGGACATATGCAACAGTTAATGATGGATTGGAAAATGTTTAGGAAGGGAAAGGTCAAACTGTCCAAGAGTACACCCATGAATTTAGGAAAAGGGCTATTGCTTTGAATGTTCCTTTGTACACTCAGGACACTTTGTTGAAGTACATAGGAGGTCTGCATTCCTACCTTAGGCATTCCATTTTGGTTTTGAACCCTTGTAATTTGGATGAAGTGTCTGTTCAAGCTACACACTTAGAGTCAAGGGGTAAAGGATTTTTATTGATAAGTTTGATAATGATGTAAAGAAATCTTCTAAGAATGCAGAGACAGGGAAAGGAAAGAAGACGACTACTGTCAAGAAGGATGAGAAACTTTCTTGCAATCATTGTGACAAGAATGGTCATGATGAAGATCATTGTTGGAAGTTGCATCCCGAATTGAAGCCTAAGTGGGCTCAAAGACGGAATCAGAAAAAAAAAGGTAAGGAGAAAGCCACGAATGTTGTTTTGGATCTTGGTTCAGATTCAGATGATGAGACTAAGATAACAGCTATGGGTTTAAAAGGTAAAGATCCTATTTCTGGTGTTTCTGTTGCTAGTTGTGCTTCTACTTCTAAAGTTAATGATGTCTCTGAAGATGTAAAGAGGAATGAGCTGTTTCATTTAAGGGTTGTTGCTAAGAACACTAAAATTGATGCACTCATAGATAGTGGTTCTCAAGTGAATTTAATTTCAGAAAGTGTTGTAAGAAACTTGGGATTAAAAACTACACAACATAAGAAACCTTATCCACTAGGTTGGATTTGTGAAAATGATAAGTTGCAAGTAACAAGACAATGCACCTTAAGATTCACAATTACTAGCAAGTTTGTGGATGAAGTACAATTTGATGTGGTTCCACTGGATATCTGTGGGATAGTGCTTGGTAGCCCTTATTTATATGACAGGAAAGCTATTTTCTACAAGGAAAAGAATCATTATCACTTGTTTAAAGATGGCATTCAGTATATTGTACATTCTCACAGGATTAAGAATGATCGTTCTTTTGCAAACACAGGGCAGTTAAAGAGGGTAATTAATGCAAGTAAGGAGTTAACTCTTATGTCTGTCAGTACAGGTGGTTCTACACGTGAACTTAGAGTAGCTAACCAGGGTTAGATGTTGCAGGATGCACCAACAGTACAGCATGAGAAAATGATAATTGAAAGCATTGATGGTCCCTTGGGTAAAAATGTTCCTGTTATGAAGGATTGAATTGTTGTTGACTTATTCTCTTTCATTTCTGCATTATTTTTTAGCTTGATGCTAGTCAATTTTTGTTGGTTAGTGGCTACGACAATTGATGTAGATGCTTATGGAAGTGATAAAGTTATGTTTATGTTCAACAATATTTCTACAGTCTTTATTATGCTTGTGAGCCAGGTATTCAGATGTATAGAGGATACAGGACAAGTGGGGAGGCCAAGTCCTCACTTAATGTCAAATTAAATGCCACTTTTGGAGGTCCAAAAGGTCTTCAGTGGGGAGGCCTGATCCGATGGATATTTTCAGTGAAAATTGAAGTGTCTAGTTTTTCTCCAGAATCTGCACCATCAAAAAGAGCTCGATGTCCTGATTCCAACGCAACTCGAACGGAGCGAAAAGGAGTCCGTTTGTGCAAGTTATGGCCAGTCAAACCTTGGGTCAAACTGGGATTAGAGGGCGTCTAGGAAGCAAAAAAATGATGTCGTCAAAAGTTGTCGAAGTTGGAATCATCGGGAAGAGCTCGTCGAGACAATTCCGATGGCGTTCGTTTCGTCGAAATCTGACGTCGTATGCTCAAGATACAGCTGGTCAAAGTTTTGAGCTGACTTTGAGGGTACAGTTGCTGACGTCATCATTCCGTACTGTACGGACGGAGAATCAGAATTTGACACGTGTCATCCTTGCTGGCAGTGTACAGACGAATCAGAATCTGACACGTGGCAGTCCGTACATCCGTACACATAGTCAGCAGCACGGTCAACATCCAGTCAGCAGTACGGGCGTCACGTCATCATCCGAGTTGGCAGAACACGTCATTATCCGAGTCAGCCCCACGTCATCATCCACGTCACCTACAAGGGCCAATTAGATTCTGCCACATGGCACCCTCTTGGTGCGACATGTGGCCCTCTCCTTAATCTTCGTCCGACGGATTGGTAAGTGAATAGTTTGTTAAAAGTTTGTTGGGGGGATTCGAACCCCCCACCGTATGTAACCGAAACCGCCGGTATACTGTTCGGCCAAGCTATCCACGCACAACCAGTTGTAGAGTCCGTTTATTTTGATAAAGAGTTGGCGAGATTTGAGGATTGCAAAGCGGCCGCGGGGGTTGGAACCTCCAACCGCCTGTATAACAAAATAGTTAATCACCGGTAAACCACCGAAACTTCTTAGGAGATATGTGGCATCGGTTGGTTTTGATGTGTTTTGAAAAACTGAATGCTTTGTTTTTAAAAACAAACTCCTATACTTTTAAATTAAACAAACAACTTTTATTTAAAATTAACCCCTTAAGTTGTAACAAAAGCCCGAAATGAATAAATAAAAGGGCTAAAATAAATATTAGGGGGATTTTTAAAGATTTTTATGTATTTTGGAGAGATAAGGGGAATATTTTGAAACTTTTGGTTAAGGGCCAAATTGGGTTAATTCTTTGTATTTAAAGGGGTGTGAGGTGAGAGTGGAATTAAGTTTTTTTTAGGTGATGAGGTCTTGAAGCTGAGGTGACATGAAAGAGAGGTCTTGTGAAGATTCTCTGAGCCATTCTTGTATGTCAGAGCGCTGCTATGTTGCCGAAGTGCTTGAAGAATGGTTATGGTGCTTTTGTAATTGATTTTGGAGTTAATCGGATCGGTCTCTCTATTGGAGCGGACCCGGAGACGTAGTCACGTTCGTGACGAACTCCGTTACCAATTTTTTTGCACTTCTTCTCTCCTCTCTCATGTTCTTATTTGTCACTTTAAGTTTTAGTTTTTAATGCATAATTACATTAATGTATGCATGAATTTATAATTGCGCAAAGTTGTTGAAATTAAGCATTCGATACTGCAAAATAGTCTAGATCCATATATAGATCAAAAATTGTGGGGGAAGAAGTGGAACCTGAGGAAGATGATGAGGATGAAGACTTTGACTTTGACCCTTTCTTGCAATACATGGATGGGAAAGATGCATCCTTAAGCTTAAGTTTAGAGAATAAAGAAGGATTAGAGGAGGAAGGAAAGGATTAGTTAGAAGATGTGTATGATGAAAATAAGGCTACGTGGTTGGAGTTGGGGAGTGATCCAAAATATATATTTTCAAAAAAAAAATTGTGGATACAACATATATCACTATATTATAGTCTAGGTATTATCAAGTGTTATCATGAAATTTATAATAGTTGAATTCCAACCCCACAATAGTTTAGAAATTAAAATTAACCATCATGCAAATTTGAAGAGGCTAGTCTTCATCACAATGTTCCATTTCTTACATAATTGAGCATCCATGTACATTTTTTCATCAAGGATTCCCAACTCTTTGCATGATATCCTTTTCTTGCAAGAATTTTGACTTATCTTAAGTAACTTCATCATACAGGCCATTTATGTTACAATGGCATTGATAAATAATGTATGCAAGTCTCTTAACTAGAACAATTCTAATTATCCTGGCAATGAGTGTCATATGACATGATTTTGATGTGGAAATTTGTGACAGTTGTTGTGTTAAACAATCTCTTGTTGGTTGCAAAAGTGACAAGGTAGTAAATTAGACCTGGTTGTCATGTGCTATGGAAGGTATCTACCCCCCATCCAAAATGTAAGAAACCAATTTTAGTGTGAGATTTATATACTTTTAGAAAGGTTTATATATGGTTGAATCCCCCCTATTAATGCATACTCAAGGCATACAATTGATAAATAGGACCCAGACCAATAAAGTCTAAGTAGCTAAAGGAAAGCCATAAGGAGGGGAGTCATTATTATTAGAATTTCCCTAAGCATCTCTAGGGAAAAAAATCATCAATTGGCTCCTAGCCAGTCTCTTGAGTAAATTTTGATTAATGAACTATCAAGAGATAGTGTCCTCGAGTTCACCACAAACAGACACAAACTTATCAACTCAACAAAGAACCTTTAGAATCACTTTTTTACTCACTTTTTTTAATCCAATTATTTGGTGCAAATGAAGATAAGACACCTATTTCTATTTTGGAGGCTCTCCTTTAGACGCGAATTTTTAGGATCTTTCAAGTGTTGATGAGGCTGTGTTAGATGATACTGTATCATTTTAGGTGTTCAGAGGAAAAATATCTGGATTTTAGCTCCACCATGTTGGCTGATGTTGATTTGAGACATGAGACTCCCATTTCTAGGGGGTATATCAATCAACTTGATCAACAACTTGATGGATGTTATTTTTCTTGGGGTGATGGAGCCAATAATTGAGATGGCATTGTTGCAGATGGGAGCATTTCTCATCATTTAAGGTATTTCTACTATATTTGATGGATATGTGGTATTGTGGGGTGGCCATACCATGGAGTCAACATTATTATTTTATCTTTACTTGCAAGGATTGGTTAAGGAAGAAATTTAGTTATCCATGATTTTTGTCATTCAAAATATGATGTGTTGATTAGGTGAATTGTTCAAGGTTGTAAGGCCCAAATCTAGAATCCTATGGTAAATCAAGTCATTTGCATTCTAGTGCTTTGTTTCAGTTCATTGGCATGGATATTTGGATCATGCAGATTAGTGAGCATTTGAAATTAGCTGGAATGAATTGAATTTTTTAGTTAGTGATGGGGTTTATATATGTTTTGCATGATCAGTTGGGACTCCAAAGGATGAATGTGACAAACCTACAATTGTAAACAAGGTTGCACCCACCAATTGAGCTTATTATATGATATTCTTATTTTTTCTTGAAGAAAATGTTTGCTCAGGAGGGTGACACTACCTTTTTTCATACTCAATACCATCATCCTCAATTTGAAATAGAGAAAAAAATTGATGTTTAGTCAAAGCTTAGGTTGAAATTCCACTATCTAATGATGGAACTACCTTTCGATGATTGAGACTATTTTATTGTAGCAAGCTCTTGCTTTTATCTTGGCAAAACAAGCTTATAGACTGTTAACATCCTGCTATTGTCTTTCATAGCACTGTAGATTTGAAACTATCTTCTAATTAGAATTTAGGTATGATCACTATCCTTGCTCTTGAATTCCCTTCCATCTAACTTTCCTTACTCACTTGACACTAGTCATCTTGTCATTGTTATGACACAAACCTTTCAAAACTAGATCCACATCACCACTATCATTCTTATATACACCCTAGGTTTAAGAACATGGGGTGCAATTGTGTCATTCCTCATGAATATTGGCCTATAGATTTTAAACTAACTGTCCTCTTTCATGACTATAACTTCATATTAGCCTTCCATTATGCATTTCATATTTCATAGATTCTAGCCCAATTGGATTGCCATGGCATGTAATATGATTGTTCACTTGCTGCAAACTATTCTTATCTTAGCTTTATGGAGATAATTCACATTTTGTAGTAAAATATTTTAGTTTGAGAAATGACATGGGTATGTAAATGGGTGAATTCAAGAAGGTACAATAGGTTGTAGCATATTTCTTGATAGTATTCATTGCTCTATCACTCATCATTTTGTGCTCTTTTTTTCCCTCCTCCTCTATGTGCATCCTTGTATTACAATTATCAATTTTCAATTACTCCTCATTATGGTCTTTCCTAATATAGTTCACCATATATACATCTCCTACATGGAATCAAGACTGATTCAGATAAATCTTTATAGTTTCAAACATATTCAACATAAGTAAGCTCTAAAGAATGTCATTTTTATCTTAAAATCTCATTTTATGAGTTTCTTTTAAAGGAATTTTCCAATTGATCATAGTATTCATACAAAATAGTTGAATGATTGGGGAGTCAAAGTATGGTGAGCATAGCCTTTAGGAGTCTCCATGTCTCTAAAATCATATTGCCTCTATGTATTGCTCCATGCTACCTATCCACCTATTATGTGCATGCAAACCCTTGGCTAAAACTTAAGGTTAAAACACTAGTATCTTTATTTGTGTCACTTTGAGGGATTATTTTCTTGTGAAACCCTTAATACTTTCTAACCTTGTGTCTAAATTTTCTCTAATAACCTCTAAACAACTTTACACAAAATCATATCCTTTCTCCTCTTTAACATTTCTAAATTTACTCTTTTTCTCTTCACTTAGACCACACTCATTTTCATTTGCAACTACAACTACATCAATTGGATTCCTTGATCAATTTTCAATGTCATCGATTTCTTTGAATAATTGGAAAGACACAAATGTAATGAAAATTAGGTAACACCTTTGTAAAGTTTTTTGATTTGGTAAGAGATATTTTAAGCACTGAATTTGCAGTTGTTTTTTCTTTGTCTTTTCTTTGGTCAGAATTGTGTTTAACTTGAATCTTTTCCACAGGACTTACCTAGAGTTATAAACATGGTTGTTGCAACTAATGTTTCTCACTTTGAAGGAGTCACAATGGCTCCACCTGATCCAATTCTAGGTGTTTCAGAAGCCTTTAGGGCAGATAATAATGATGTGAAGCTTAATCTTGGTGTTGGTGCTTACAGAACAAAAGAATTGCAGCCCTATGTATTGAATGTGGTGAAAAAGGTTACCTTTTGGACATTACTCCTTTATTTTGTATACAGTTAAAGTGATTTGAGTAAATTTCACTACATGTAAGATTCACTATTTTAGCTTTGAGATCTTACAAGCTAATTATGTGGCATCCTTATTATGTGGAATTTCATTTAATCTATTTCAATTTTGTAGGCAGAGAATTTGATGCTTCAAAAGGAGACAATAAGAGGTATACATGTTTTTCATTTTTTTTAATATTTATTCATATTATTTGCAATTTTTAGCAATTACTTAGTCTTATTCTTTCGGTAGTATCTTCCAATTGAGAGTTTGGTTGCATTCAATAAGGTTACTATAGAGTTGCTTTTGAGGGCTAACAATGTTGCAATTAAGCAAGGAAGGGTGAGAATTTTATGATTTTCTAACCAAATCTTTCTCCTATCACTTTTTTATACTCAAGAGAAGGAATTGATAAAGTGTGTTAAATAGTTTCTTTCATTGATTTCTGCATGCATATGTTAGAATAGGAAAAAATTGATGGTATAGTGTTGTTGAATGTTTCTCAGGTTGCAACTGTGCAATTCCTTTCAGGAACAAGATCGCTTCGGCTTGCTGTTGCATTTATTCAAAGATATTTTCCTAGAGAGAAAGTCTTAATCTCATCTCCAACTTGGGGTGAATTTCAATGTTATTAGAAATCCCACGAACATTGAGTAGTTTTCAATGTCATCGATTTCTTTGAATAATTGAATAATTTTTAAAATGAAAATTATGGCTAAGATCCTAATACTGAGCACACACGAACAACACACGAAAATTTTCCCATAGTTGGAACCACCACCCAAGTCCTAGCGATAGGCACAAACTCCATTGACAACATCCCCATCAGACCATCGCGGGAATAGGAGACCTCATCCTATCGATGGCTCGACAAAGTGTATCAGGGAGAAATTGACTATTAGCAGGAGAGAAGCATTAGTTCCACCAATCATCTAATAGCCCTTATTGCATTACAATTTACATATATAGTTGATCATTAGGTGTGCATGGTTGACCTTCATGCCTGTGCTAGCTATATTGAGGACACCCTAAACATTATTACTAAGATGCTAGTTAAATATGTGGTACATGTGGATCATATATGAATATAAGCTGAGTATTTCCAGCAACATTTCTTTTTAAGTTGGATCCTAAAAATGATGCAACTTATGTTCTCTAAAACATCTGTAAGAGGTTCAAATAGTAAATAGATCGATGAAAGATAGAGGAATTAAAAAGATACTTGGATGTAGTTGGATTGAAGGTTGTAAACTAGTACATGTTTTTTGAGTAGGAGACAGATCACATCCACAAACATGGTAGAATTATGAAAAGTAGGATAAATTGGCTTGGCATATGAAGGCAACAGGGTCTAAAGAATCATTTATCTACCACCATAGTGAAAATTTAGCAATTACATTTGGTTTATTAAACATGGCCCTTGGTACAACTATTAGAGTTGTTAAGAACCTTCAAGTATGTTATGATTGCCACATTTTATCTCCAAGAGAAATTCAATACTTGGAGGGATCAATTATCATGATTCCCATACCTCATGCACTACAAGACATTCCTTTGGATTAGATTTTCTATAGAATAGGGAAAATAATTCCTCAAATGCAAATGCATTATGCCTAGAGAGACCTAAATTTGTTGATTTCTAATGCCAATTAAATGTTTGGAATACAACCCATAACTTAGGGATTCAATCTCCTCAGTTTCCATGAACACTATGGGAAAAAATCAACTCTCAGCTACCATCTACCCAAGTAGCAACTTGGCATCCAAATCATGGTCTACCTCTGAAACTATACCCTTACAAGAAAACTCCTTGATCAATAAGAGTTAATCTTACTATGCCAAGTGTCCTTCAAATGTTGCCTATTCATTTCCTAGCAATTGAGATGGTAGCACATCTTTCCTTCAAGAAATTATACAATGTTCAAATCCTCCTTACATAGTAGCATTGGGATTAATTTGGTCAAAATTCCTTTATTTTTGATAGACAATAGCTTTCTTAGTAAGAAGATAAAAAAGACACATTTAGGACACTTGACAGTTTCCATGAATACTGAATAAAGCCAACATTACTTTTTAGGATAGATCCTTTCACCCACCCATGCCTATTTTTTTTTCAAGTAATGCTAAATTCACCCTTCAATGGATAACAATGCCATTTTCAGGTGATATGGATGTTGGTATCATCATAAGCTTATTTTGTTGAATAATCCAAAAAATGTATAGAATGCAATGAATTATCCTTTTATCTCTCGGTTGATTATGTCTGAAGTTTTCATTAATGTGATGTTCTAGATGGGCACAAAGAATGAATTTGATGACTTTGGATTAATACAAACCTAAGGATAGTGCATGAATTGTTGGCTAACTTTTCATTATTCACTTTTTCAAAGGATCAAAAAATATATTTGTTTGATACAATCATAACTTACTTGCACTATAGCTTTGGATGAAGACCTAAAGTAAGAGGGAGACATTGCATGTGGATCCATAGATTATGGATATGCTAAATGGAAATATAATATTCTGTGTAGATGGATATGCAGTGTGGAAATTGGAACATAGTTGAAGTTTCTTAACAACTCTAATAGTTGTACCAGGGGCCATGTTTAACAAACCAAAGGCAATTGCTAACTTTTCACTATGGTGGCAGATAAATGATTCTTTATACCCTTCTACCTTCATTTTCCAAGCCAATTTCTCCCATTTTGCATAGATCTACCATGTTTGTGGATGTGATCTATCTCCTACACAAAAACATGTACCAGTTTATGGCCTTCAATCCAACTACATCTAGGTATCTTTTTAATTCCTCTATCTTTCATCAATCTCTTTACTATTTGAACCTCGTACAAATGTTTTAGAGAAGAAAATAAGTTGCAACATTTATAACTTGAATATAGATTTTAATCTGATTGTATTATGGTATAATTTGTGAGGGGAGATGAATGTGGAGATATGAGATTTGAATGCACAATGCTAGAGGGATTCCCAGTGGAAAAACCTAAGGAAGTGTTGACATTGCTAGCAGGTTGGATGGTTGTAGTAACATGAGTACTAGTGTAGGTAGGAATTAAAGCAAGGGTTGTGGAAGGAGGAATTGAATTTCCACCTTGAATTCAATTATATCCCAAAGCTTGAGCACTAGTCATGTTAGGGACATGTTTATCAATAGTACGAGCTAGAATTCACACAATGTCTATTTCATGTTCATTTTCAAGCATTTTCCTCATATTATCTAAAGCAGGAATGGCATTACTAACAATGTTTTAAGAATTCAAAAAGTTTTGCAATTTTTCTATTTATTCATCTATCCTTCTTATTTTCTCTTGCGGGACATTAGAAACCATTGTTTCAACATCATGCACATGAGTTGTGGGTAGGGAAGTTATTGGAAATGAGGTATGAAGACTATGATCCATAGTGGGTTGATTAGTATCAACACTATGAGTGAAAGAGTTGGAAAGCCTAAGATCCACAACAAATGGTGTATCATGGGATGTAGAGTCTTGAACTATGTCTCACAATAGTATTGCTAATAGGACACCAAGTTGTGAAGCTCATACAAGTTCCACAAACTCAGTATTCACCCAAAATGGATAAGAGGTAAAATAAAATAACCTAGAATGTAAAGTACAATGCAAACATGCAAAAGCAATTTTCAAATTTCAAACAAGATAGTTTTTTGATTATGCTATGTAAAATCCTGAAAATAATTTCTTGTAAATGCAATTTTGAATTCACACAATGCGCTGAATTTATCAAATGAAGCTTAATATGATCAATTTGAGATAAAATAAATTCTGCAATTTGAAACAAAAAACTAAAAACAACATAACAAAATACATAAACAAAGGTTTTAATGCCCATAAATTCAAGAAGAAACCATGATCAAGGACTCATTCTCCCTTGGATGAATGAGTCCTAGCTTAGGGTTTTGAAAAATGTTTTTATAGATTTTTGAGTTGATTCTTGTGGTTTCTAGATTCTGGTTTCAAATAGTGAGTTATAGTTTTAGATTTTTGTGAAATTAAGCTTTAATGCAAATGAAAAATATGATTAAATGAAAACTTAGGAGAGATAATTTGAAATGCAATTTTGATTCATTTTTTAAATGTAAATGAATGATGATGCAATGTTATATAAATCCTTTACAAAATGACTGATTTTTTTTGTATTTTTCAGAATTTAAAAGATGCAAAAATCTAATCTTAAAACCCTAAATGAGATGCAAACTAATGCAAGTTAAGCAACCCTAAATGAGATTCAATTCAATGTAATAAAATGGAAATGAATGCAAGGTATATATCTAAGGCTGAAATAGACTCCAAAATTAGAAAGAAACAATGCACAAAAGGTCAGGTTCACCAAAATGAAATGATGAAAAATAGGTGTTTGTATCAAAATGGAATATGATGGACCTATCTTCCACTATTTCATTAGGAAATGGGATCCACACAAAGAATTTTCTTACAACTCTTAGGTGAGTCAACTCAAGGTGTGAATCTTCAGATTTCCTTTTTGTGTTAGGATGGGGGTCCTGGTCAAAAAACACTTTGGGGAAAAAAACTAAAAATATTAAATGAACACCAAATTGCAATATAACACTTGGAATAACAAGATTAAACTCAGTATTAATAGAACCAAAAAATAAAATGCAAATCAGAGAAGGGAAGAAGCATGTGTACCAGTCACCAAAAGTCAGTTTCTAAAGATGATCTAGGACTCACTCACCTAGGGTGAATGGGTCCTAAGAGGATTTTTTTGCAACCTTTGGGAGCCTCTGCTAGAGATCTAAATCTTCCAATTTTCCCAGGTTTTAGGTTTAGAAAGCCAAAAATAATTTATGTAGATGTGTTTTCATGAGATGACAACTTTGAAAACTTTGACAACTTCATTTTTTCTCTTTAAAGGGTCTTCAATATTTCTTCCACCTAGATCTACAAACATAACATGAAAGGGAAAAATTGTTTGTTTTTGGTGAATTGGGGCTTGCCTTAGTCAAACCCCATTTTGGTAATCAAACCCTTAAATGAAATGAAACATGAAAGAGGGAATGAAGAATGAACAAATTTACGTTACCACTCAACAAACCCTTGAATAAACCTTAGAATGTAGATTTGTAACTTGCATGAAATGACTTCAATGGATGTTACCGTTCCTCTAGTGCTTGCCTCATTTCTTGACCCTTCTTCTTTTGCTTTGCCTTGTCCCTTTTTCTTTTACTCTCTTCTTATTTCTTCTTCCTTCTTTGCGAATCTTTAGCCTACCAACATCTTCTCAAAAAATCAATCTTCACAAGAAAGTCTCTCCTTGCTTCCACTTCACTTTGCCTCACCTAGGCAATCAATTTCCTTCCTCAACCTACACACACACACAACCACAACCACAAACTCTTCCTCTACCTAGACCTTACTAGGCTTTGATAACACTTGATGCAAAGCAGCCAATGTTAACACAACTTAGGAACAAATTAACAATGATCCATCACTAAGAAATGAGAAAAAAATGCAATAAAATTGATTTGGTTGACAACTTTCATAAACTGATTCATCTCAAACAATGATTAAGTGCATTCTAGATCACATTGGAAACATTGCCATGATAGCCTACAGTTTAATGCAATGAACTGTCATTAATAACTTCCACAAAACAAATAATGACTTGCTAATCGCTTTGGTGAGATTGAAGATAACAAAATTGTATAATTTTCCTCAAATTTTTTATGAAGATCCAATGGTGCAAAAGAAAGTTATTGCATTTTTCCCAAAACTGCAAACCCCAGGTAGGGTTCAGACCATCACCTTTTTTAGGCTGCAAATTCTGCACAATATTGTTAGAATAGGGTAGTCTCACTAAAATAGTCATATCTCCCACAAAAATCAATAAAATTCAATAAGACAAAAAGAATTGTAAACCTAGAAACAAACATCTTTCCATCCATATATTATACTCCTTGATATGTGGCCATACCAAACCATACAATGCACAAATTCAGCCTAAAAACAATGTAAGAATAAGAAAATGCACACAAAATTTGAGGTTTCCATTCATCAAACTTCAAAAATAATGTCTCCATCCCCCAATTTGAGTTTTGGAGGGTGTATTTATACATTTCCAACCAAAAAAAACTATTTTCAACCACCTTTTGATTAGTTTGTTGACAAAACACCTTAATGACACTTTTTGACAAGTTGTTTGACAACTTTCTTGCGAAACTTTTACAATTTTTATGATATTTGCCTAAATTTCTCCAAATGACCAAAAATGGTCCTAAACCACTTAGGATGGTCTCAAATAACCTTATTTACATCAAAAAATAAAATACCAAAGTTTCACAATATAACTTAAAATTGCATCAAGGGTGATCCTGCACCATACTCCTAGAGAAAAGAAAATTCAAGTCCTCTTGAAAGCTGGTCTGCTCTTTCTTCCTAGTCTTCCAATTCTTTTGCAATTTTTCCTTCATTTTGGAAATTATCCTTGGGTCCTTCTTCCTCTTCTTCTTATACCATCTCTTCTCCATCATCTTCTCAACTTCTAAGCTCCAAAACTCCATTTATTGTGTATATACCACATTAGTTGCATCATTGTCTTTATCCTTGTCATTAGAGTACCATATAAGAACTTGTTCACCATAACCATAACCTACATCATACTCTTGAAAATTTGCATACACCTCATTAGAAAATAAATATACAACATCTTTATTAGCAACCTTATTATCAACGTCTTGAGTACCATTACTAACTTCATCAACAACAATCTTCTCTACTTGTTCATCAAAAAAAAATTCATCAACTACTAGATTACCGACAACAACCATATCATTTATCTCAACATCAATATGTTCATCAACAAATAAAGAAGTTTGTTCATCTTCAAATACAATTGTAATATCATGCATCTCAACTTCTAACTTAGTTTTCTCAACAAAATTTACCTCTTCCTCATTTTCTACCATCCTTGGTTGTCTTTTCCTTCTTTGAATAATCTTTTTGATGAGCCACACAACTCTCTCCTTCACTGTCAAATGCCAACTTGTAGTTTGCCTATACAACTACTTCAAATTAGCCTCACATCTTTCTATCTTCTTACTAATTTCCTCTAGTGCTTGCCTTATTTCTTGATCCTTCTTCTTTTTCTTTGCCTTGTCCTCTTTTCTTTTACTCTCTTCTTATTTCTTCTTCCTTCTTTGTGAATCTTTAGCTTGCCAACATCTTCTCAAAAAATCCATCTTCACAAGAAAGTCTCTCCTTGCTTACACTTCACTTTTCCTCACCTAGGTAATCAATTTCCTTCCTCAACCTACACACACACACAACCACAAACACAAACTCTTCCTCTACCCAAACCTTACTAGGCTCCGATAACACTTGATGCAGAGCAACCAATATTTAGCACAACTTGGAACAAGTGAAACAATGATCCATCACTAAAAATGAAAAAAAGTCAACAAAATTGATTCAATTGACAACTTTCATAAACTGATTCATCTCAAACAATGATTAAGTGCATTCTAGATCACATTGGAAACATTGCCATGACAACCTATAGTTTAATGCAACGAACTGTCATTAATAACTTCCACAAAACAAATAATGAAGCCAATCACTTATGTGAGATTGAAGATAACATAATTGTAGACTTTTTATGAAATTTTTATGAAGATCCAATGGTGGAAAAGAAAGTTATTGCATTTTTCCCAAAACTGAAAACCCTAGGTAGGGTTCAGACCATCACCTTTTATACACTGCAAATTTTGCACAATATTGTTAGAATAGGGAAGTCTCACCAAAATATTCATATCTCCCATAAAACTCAATAAAATTCAATGAGACAAAAACAATTGTAAACTAGAAACAAACATCTTTCCATCCATATATTATACTCCTTGATATGCGGCCATACCAGGCCATAAAATGCACAACTTCAACCTAAAAATAATGTAAGAATCAGAAAATACGCACAAAATTTGAGGTTTCCATTCATCAAACTAAAAAAATAATGTCTCCAACCCCTATTTCAAGTTTTGGAGGGTTTCTTTATACATTTCCAGCCAAAACCAACTATTTTCAACCACCTTTTGATTAGTTTGTTGACAAAACACCTTAATGACACTTTTTGACAAATTGCTTGACAACTTTCTTGAGCAACTTTTACAATTTTTACAATATTTTCCTAAATTTCACCAAATGACCAAAAATGGTCCTAAGCCACTTAGGATGGTCTCAAATGACTTTATTTACATCAACAAAGCAAAAACAAAAGTTTCACAATATAACTTAAAATTGCATCAAGGGTGCTCCTACACTAGATTAAGTTGTAGAAATCCCTTATTTTGTTTCTTGAATGGTTGATGGTTGGTTTCAGGTGTTGATTCAAAATTTTTAGGACCATTAGAGGGAAGTTTCAAATCACAACTACTAACCAAATTTTGGTAATCGCAAAGGGTTGTACACAACTATGTGAAGGAAGGAAACATCAACATTTCAACCTTAGCTTGGATTTTATCTTAAAAAATAGAAATAAAAATTCTTTGAAGGTTGACATCATGAATCTTAATGTTTATTTTTGAATAAAGCATTTTGTATCGTGCTATGAAATTAGTGACCTTTTCATCATCCTTTTGTTTTCATGTCACTAAATCAGCTAAGGCCATTTTAGTACCCATGTGAATCAATAAGTTCATTGAATGAACTAATTGAATTATTCGGTATAGAGCAAAACCACTCTAAAGTAGTATCTTTCAAATATCTAGGGAAGAGCTTAGCCAAGAGTTTATCTTTAAAAATGATGTCACTATGTAAGGCTATATATATGCAAAAATATGGCTAATAGGATCTCCTTTCCCACCATATTTCTCAAACCTAGGAACCTCTATACTTTGTGGCATTTGTGTTCTCAATATCTCCAAGGATAACATATTGGTTTTGATGTATTGCGAAGATTGGCCATTGTTTTTTTGTTTAATGTGGTGATTTTTTTTGTAGGGATGGAACATTTTACAAAAGTGCGTTAAGGATTGCATCGTTGTTGGTATTGTGAGATGGAGGTGAATAAGGTAGAGATGTGTATATATGTAGAGGGAAATTGAACTATAGATTTGTGAGGGGAGATGGATGAGGAGATATGAGATTTGAATGCACAAAGCTAGAGGGATTCCCAATGGAAATACCTAAGGAAGTGTTGACATTTCTAGTAGGTTGGATGGTTGTAGTAACATGAGTACTAGTGTAGGTAGGAATAGAGGTAAGGGTAATCTCCACCTTGAATTTGAGTATATCCCAAATCTTGAGCACTACTAGTCATGGTAGGGACATGTTTATCAATAATATGAGCTAGAATTTGCACAATGTCTATTCCATGTTCATTTTCAAGCATTTCCTCACACTATTTAAAGCAGGAATGACACTACTATCAATGTTTTAATAAGTCACAAAGTTTTTTAATTTTGATATTTATTCATCTATCCTTCTTATGTTCTCTTGCAGGACATTATAAACCATTGTTTCAACATCATGCACATGATTTGTGGGTAGGGAAGTTATTTGAAATGAGGTATGAAGACTATGATCCATAGTGGGTTGATTAGTATCAACACTATGAGTGAAAGAGTTGGAAATCCTAAGATCCAAAATGAATGGTGTATCGTGGGATGACATGAGTCTCAAACTATGTCTCATAATAGTATTGCTAATAAGACACCAAGTTGTGAAGATCATACAAGTTCCACAAACTCGGTATTCACCCAAAATGGACAAGAGGTAAAATGAAATTACCTAGAATGTAAAGTACAATGGAAAATATGCAAAAACAATTTTCAGATTTCAAACAAGATAATTTTTTGATTACGCTATGTAAAAACCTGAAAATGATTTCTTGTAAATGCAATTTTGAATTCACAAAATGCACTGAATTTATCAAATGAAGCTTAATATGATCAATTTGAGATAACAAAAATTTTGCAAACTGAAACAAAAAACTAAAAACAACATAATGGAATACAAAAACATAGGTTTTAATGCCTATAAAATCAGGAAAAAACCCTGATCAGCAACTCATTCTCCATTGGGTGAATAGGTCCTAGCTTACGGTTTTGAAAAATGTTTTTGTAGATTTCTGAGTTAATTCTTGTGGTTTCTAGATTCTAGTTTTAGATAGTGAGTTATAGTTTTATATTTTTGTGAAATTAAGCTTGAATGCAAATGAAAAATATGATCAAATGACAACTTAGGAGAGCTAATTTTAATTGCAATTTTGATTCATTTTTCAAATGTAAATGAATGATGATGCAATGTTATATAAATGCTTTGTAAAATGATAGATTTTTTTTGTATTTTTTAGAATTTAAAAGATGCAAACATCCAATATTAAAACCCTAAATGAGATGAAAACTAATGCGAGTTAAGCAACCCTAAATGAGATTCAATTCAATGTAATGCAATGTAAATGAATGCAAGATCTAGATCTAAGGCTAAAATAGACTCCAAAATTAGAAAACACAATGCTCAAAAGATTAGTTCACAAAAATGAAATGATGAAAAATAGTTGTTTGTATCAAAATAGAATATGATGGACCTATATTCCACTATTTCATTAGGAAATGAGATCCACACAAAGAATTGTCTTACAACCCTTAGGTGACTCAACTCAAGGTGTGAATCTTCATATTTCCTTTTTGTGTTAGGATGGGGGTCCTAGTCAAAACACCTTTGGGAGAAACTAAAAATATCAAATGAACACCAAATTATAATCTAACACTTAGAATAACAAGAATAAACTCGATATTGTCAGAACCAAAAAATAGAATGCAAATCAGAGAAGGGTAGAAGCATGTGTACCAGTCACCAAAAGTCAGTTCTTGAAGATGATCTAGGACACATTTACCCAAGGGTGAATCAGTCATGAGAGGATTTTTCTGCAACCTTGGGGAGCCTTTTCTATAGATCTAAATCTTCCAAGTTTCCCAGGTTTTAGGTTCAGAAAGATGAAAATAATTTATGTAGATGTGTTTTCGTGAGATGACAACTTTTACAACTTTTACAACTTCAATTTTTCTCTTCAAAGGGTTTTCAAGATTTCTTCCACCTAGATCTACAAACATAACATGAAAGGGAAATTTTTTTTGTTTTTGGTGAATTGGGGTTTGCCTTGATCAAACCCCATTTTGGTAATCAAACGTTGAAATAAAATGAAAATGAAAGAGGGAATGAAGAATCAAATAATCTATGTTACCACTCAACAAACCCTTGTATAAACCTTGGAATGTAGATTTTCAACTTGCATGAAATGACTTCAATGAATGTGGATCTTGAACCTTGAATCTTGACTTGAAATAGTGCTTTCAATGCTTGAATGGATCATGAAACCTACATCACCATATTAGCTCTAAAAAAATGCATGATGCAAGAAGACTTTTACATGAAAATTGGATCTTGAGTGCTGCAATGAAACTCTGGTAATTCTTCTCTTCAGTTCCTTTAATTTCTCTTGAAATCTTATAAACTTTCTCATAAAATTTCTAGGTTCTTGAATTCTTTTTCTAGGATTTCAAATGATGAAATAACCTTATATTTATAGGTATGTATCCTTAATTTCCCAAAATTCAAATATCGTAAGTCGACATTGAATCATATATTTGAAAACATTAAAATACCACCAAAAACATAATTTAAATTTAGGTCCTAAGGTCTAGGGATGATCCATTCACCCATGGGTGAATGGGTCCTAGGTCCCTAAACCTAGGACACACATTGATCAAGGTAAAGAGTTATGTTTAGGCATTAATGAATGTCATGTTTCCTCATTTAAGGCTAGAAAATTAGAAAAGATTGAAGATTGTAATGGAGAAGATCATGATGATGTGGAAGCTAACTTTGTAAGAAGGATGAAAAAGGGTACTAGTAAGTAGAAAGGTAAACTACAATGAATATTAGGTTTCCTCTTTGGAAAATGTAATAAAAAAGGCTTGGAAAATGAACTAAAGGGTCAATTAAGGCATAATTAAGTTCAATTATTTAAGGGAGCCCTAAATAAATGAGAAAGTGTAGAGGGGTACACTTTACAACACTAAAATAAGGTACAATTAAGCCCAAATTAACTAGGAGGGCCCAAAAAAGTGTGAAAATGTAAAAGGGATACATTTTTCTACACTACATTTAGCCCCCACTTTAGTGAGAGGATAAGCACAAGCACAAACTCACACTAAAGTATACATTCAAAAAATACGTATGTAACAACAACAAGATTACTCAATCATATAATGCCAACGCGATGTGGAACATGCCTCAGCTATTTTTCCAAATGAAAAGGGTGGATCAAGCCTTAGTTTTCCAACGTGAAGTGGAACATTCCTCAGCTATTTGTCCAAAAGAAAAGTTCAGATCAAGCCTTAACTATCCTACATGATGTGGAACATGTTTCAACTTCTTGTCCAAAAATTTTCACAAGAAAAATGTGGTGTCCACTATGAAAACAACAATGCACGCTCACTCTAAACTAATGGAACCTTAGGTTGTCCACTAAGTGAGCCCCTAAAAAGTGGCTAAGTGAGAAAGTCATACCAAGTCTACATGCTCTCACTATACAGTGAGAAATTCATGCTAGGTCTACAAGCTCTTATCATACTAAGCATACCAAATATATATCTCTAATAACTTCGATAAGGAACAACAAAAATATAAACTTCAAGATTCATAAGGTTAACAAGCTATGTTATGCTAAGAACTTATGAAAAAAATACAAATAAAGATTGTTCAAATGGATTTTGATTAGTTTATGTAAGGTATCCTCTTAAGGAACTCATGTCTAATGTCTACAAGAGAGGACAAGTCAAGGATAAAAGATTCACAACTTAGGGAATGCAACACATAGCATCATCACTAAGAGGAAAGTCGTATGCCAAGAAATATCACACTCCTGGAGGACATCAAACCCAATGACACCACCAAGAAAAAGATGCATTGCAAGAAGAAATAAAATTGCATGATGAAATATAAGGAATGCCAAAAATTATAAAAATGATAATTCCAATGTATTCCCCCACTTTAAAGAAATTTCTAACACCATTACTGTGATATTTTTACTTCAAAGTAGCAAATAATCAATTCTAACAATGAAGAAGACATGAGAGCTTATTCGGAAAGCCCTATGCAAAGTCATATGTTTCCAAATGAAGTTGTGTCATGAAATAGAGAGGAAGGGGTTGCTACCAAAATGAAATCCAAAATCACATAAGGGATCCATGGATTTGGGGTTAGTATATCTTTGCTACAATGTTATTATAGAGCTCAGAAATATCATCATTCCTTAAATACTCATAGAATGGGAAGAATGACACACAAAGAGTGAAAAGAAAGAAAAATATTTTGGGTTAACATGGAAAAGACCTAAATGTCTCGATGCCTTGCATCATCCCCAAAAGGAAAACATAATACAAAGAAAAGATAAATGTTTATGACATATAGAAGAATGTAGATACAAATAGCACAATGCACATGAAGGGATACATCAAATAGAACAATATGGGGAATCAAAATACACATATGCAATCACATAAAGAACATGTAAAGAAAACAAAGAAAAAGACTACTAAGGCACATGCGAGTCAACCTATAGTAGGTCGTTTGTATCCCAATCTTGATCAGTATATGTGGAAGGCAGACAACTAGCTAGACATGTTTATCAATAATATGAGCTAGACTTCGCACAATTTCTATTCCATGTTCATTTTCAAGCATTTTCCTCACATTATCTAAAGTAGGAATGACACTACTAGCAATGTTTTTAAAAATCACAAATGTTTGTAATTTTTCTATCTATTCATCAATCCTTCTTATGTTCTCTTGTGCGACATTAGAAACCATTGTTTCAACATCATGCACTTGAGTTGTGGGTAGGGAAGTTATTGGAAATGAGGTATGAAGACTATGATCCATAGTGGGTTGATTAGTATCAACACTATGAGTGAAAGAGTTGGAAAGCCTAAGATCCACAATGAATGGTGTATCGTGGGGTGACATGAGTCTCAAACTCTCACAATAGTATTGCTAATAGGACACCAAGTTGTGAAGCTCATACAAGTTCCACAAACTTGGTATGTGCCCAAAATGGATAAGAGGTAAAATAAAATAACCTAAAATGTAAAGTACAATGCAAATATGCAAAAGAAATTTTCATATTTCAAACAAGATAATTTTTCGATTATCCTATGTAAAAACTTGAAAATGATTTATTGTAAATGCAATTTTGAATTCAAACAATGCACTAAATTTATCAAATGAAGCTTAATATGATCAATTTGAGATAACATGAATTTTGCAAACTGAAACATAAAACTAAAAACAACACAACAAAATATAGAAACAAAGGTTTTAATGCCTAGAGATTCTTGAAAAAATCTTGATTAGGGAATCATCTCGCTTGGGTGAATGGGTCATAGCTTAGGGTTTAGAAAAATGTTTTTACAAATTTCTAAGTTGATTCTTGTTATTTCCAAATTCTAGTTTCAGATAGCGAGTTACAATTTTAGATTTTTATGAAATTAAACTTGAATGCAAATGAAAAATATGATTAAATGACAACTTAGGAGAGCTAATTTGAAATACAATTTTGATTCAATTTTCAAATGTAAATGAATGATGATGCAATATTATATAAATGCTTTGCAAAATGACTAATTTTTTTGTATTTTTCATAATTTAAAAGATGCAACCATGCAATCTTAAAACCATAAATGAGATGCAAAATAATACGAGTTAAGAAACCCTAAATAATATTTAATTCAATGTAATGTAATGGAAATGAATGCAAGGTCTAGATCTAAGGTTGAAATAGACTCAAAAATTAGAAAAAAAAATGCTCAAAAGGTCAAGTTCACCAAGATGAAATGATGAAAATAGGTGTTTGTATCCAAATGGAATATGATGGACCTACCTTCCAGAATCCACTATTTCATTAGGAAATGAGATCCACACAAATAATTGTTTTATAACCCTTAGGTGCGTTAACTCAAGGTGTGAATCTTCATATTTCCTTTGTTGTGTCAAGACGGGGGTCCTGGTCAAACTACATTTGGGGAGAAAAACTAAAAATATTAAAACAACACCAAATTGTAATCTAACACTTGGAAAACAAGATTAAACTTAGTACTAATAGAACCAAAAAATATAATGCAGATCAAAGAAGGGTAGAAGCATGTGTACTGGTCACCAAAATTCAATTTGTGGAGATGATCTGGGACTCATTCACCCTGGGGCGAATGAGTCCTAAGAGGATTTTTCTACAACCTTTAGGAGCCTCTACTAAAAATTTGAATCTTCCAATTTTCCTAGGTTTTAGGTTGGGAAAACTAAAAATAATTTTTGTAGATGTGTTTCCATGAGATGACAACTTTGACAACTTCATTTTTTCTCTTCAAAGGGTCTTCAAGATTTCTTCCACCTAGATCTGCAAACACAACATGAAAGGAAAAATTATTTTTTTTGGTGAATTAGGGTTTGCCTTGGTCAAACCCGTTTTGGTAATCAAACCTTGAAATGAAATGAAACATGAAAGAGGGAATGAAGAATGAACAAATCTATGTTACCACTCAACAAACCCTTGAATAAACCTTGGAATATAGATCTACAACTTGCATGAGATGACTTCAATGGATGTGGATCTTGAACCTTGAATCTTGACTTGAAATAGTGCTTTGAATGCTTGAATGGATCATGAAACCTACATCACCATATTAGCTCTAAAAACAAGCATGATGGAAGAAGACTTTGACATGACAATTGGATCCTGATTACTGCAATGAAACTCTGATAATTCTTCTCTTCAATGCTTTTAAGTGCTCTTGAAATCTTATAAAATTGGTCATAAAATTTCTAGGTTCTTGAATTCTTTTTTCTAGGATTTGAAATGATGAAATAACCTTATATTTATAGGTATGTATCCTTAACTTCCCAAAATTCAATTATCACAAGCCGACATTGAATCACAACACTCTCACACTTCATTGCAGCAACAACTCTACTCCACCACTTCAGTAGAGCAAGTTTGGGACAACACCACTGCAACAGAGGCTCAAGTACTCTCATTCTTTTTCCTCCATTATCCTTGATTGATTTTGGTGGAGGTGGTAAGCTTCCCATTCCTCTCCTCTATTACTTGGTTGAGTAAGCACATTTACTATTTTGTAGTGTTTTAGTGTTCTTCATTATAGTACTTTGTTTATCATACTCGCTTTCTTGGCTATCCATGGAGGTGAAAACACTTAAATAGGGGTTTGATTGAGGCAGACCCCTATACATCCACCCAAAATTTTCCCTCCTCTTTGTGTGTAGGTGGACGTGCTTTTGGGAGCTAGCTAGCTAATGAATTCCTTTGTGAGATCATTCTTGCCACCCTAACTCTTGCATTTTTGCTTTATCACATTAGAAAATATTTTTTCTACTTAATATTGTTGTTTTGGCCCTTTAATGGTAGTTAGCTAGGTCGTTAGCTTGATTTCCTAGGTTTGACCTTGTCTCTTTAGTTGTCTGGTTGTACGGACACCAGTGCACTTGAGAGACTGTGAGGCCCACCCCTATGCTACATTTAGTACTTGAATTATTTTGAGTTTGGTTATTATCTATGCCTATTGATACCATTGATGATAGGATATTTAAATGTTTAAGTCCATATGATGATTTGATTTTGATTATGCTACATGCTTAGTAATCTGACTATGATGACTGATCTAATTTTATGCTGATTATTGAGTTTGTTTAATTTGAATCTAGAAACTTAATGATGAATGAATGAACAAGTGGTGTGAACCAATCATGTTGCAATTGGATGAGTATGAAAATGAAAATGGGATAAGATAGGTGCAAAATGATTTTTCAATTATGTTACTAGATCTTTATGCTATGTGAATTATGAAACTTGTGTGAATGCAATGGTTTGATTTTTATATGAATATGATTTACTTGGATGGATTAATGTGTACATCGAGTATGTAGATACACTTTCCATGGCCAACGGAAATTAGAGGTGACCCTTGGGAACCTTAAGTAATTTAACCAATGAAATAAAACTATATTTCATTTGGAGGGACTAAAGTTTCATTCTGTGATGTATTTTATTCATGATGTAAATTGTGAATATTTGTAAATTGATTTTTAATTGCCATGTCAATCCATCTAGGAGATGAGTTGCCCATCCAAGTGGACAAACTCGGATTTGAACTTTTAGGCACTTTTTGGGGTTTGAAAAATGATATTTTTTAAGTTTTTTTATGGGTTTAAGGTCCCTAGGGTAGGTACCTATGGGTTAGGTACCTTTTTAGCTCAAAATATTGGGTCAATCTCAAGATTGGGCACTCTTTTTGAGGCCTTAAAGAGGTTTAACGAAAATAAGGTTTTGGGAAGTGGGATGGGGACTAGTCTCTTTCCATCCCCATTTCTTCAAGTTGCCTTGAAATGCTCCCAAGTTCTCACACATGTGTGAGAACACATGGGTGAGTGTGCCTGAGAGAGTTAATGGGAGGTTGATAAATTTCAGCTCCCTATTCAAAGGAATTTGAAACTTGAGTTCCTATAAAACAAACTCAAAACAAGGGTTATGGGATTCTTTTGCATTCTTGATTTTGGTTGAATTTTGGCGGTGGAGGAGTTTGAAGAAAAATTTTGGAAGAAGACGAGTTGTGTGGATCCTCAACCATCCTTCCCTAAGCTTGGTTTTGAGGTAGATTCACCACTCTTTCTATTTTTGTATGTTTTTATTTGAAAGATTACATGTGTACGTAAAAATGTGCTTGGTATTTTATCTCTTGTGTTTTGCTTGTATGCTTATTTCAAAATGTTTTTGGTGTTTTTTTTCTTGTGCTATTGAATATGGTTTATGTGATGCGAAAAGGGTTGAATAGGGATAGGCTCACCCAAAATTTGGGAAGAGCATCCCTCATTGGGGATGGTATGGAGTAGGAACCTCCATGGGGAAATTTAATCGCTCCTTAAGAGGAGAGTCTCAGAAAGGGTATGAGTACCCATAAGTAATTGTGAAATGGTAGAAATGGTTTTGGTGGTATGGGTTTTGGAGAAAGAGAAGATATTAAAGAAGGGTTGCATGTGAAATGATAGGAGTATGATATTGACTTGTTCTTGTTGCTATTATTATAAGTCCCCATATGGAGTGCGTAGTCCACCCTCCATTCCCCACTTTGGATTCTTGATGGAATCCTAAAGTTATGTGAAAATACCTTGGGTGGGTGTGAAAATAATCTTGTGTGTATCATGTGTGTAAATATTGTTTTGCTTGGTTTTTTTGGTACTCGGTCCCCTCAGTTGCCTCCTATCTCAGGGGTGGTTGTTTTTCCAACCAAGGGTTGGGAGGTGAGCTCTACCTTGGCTATAGAAAAGTATTGTGTTCCTTGTGTAGGTTGGAAGATTTGGGATACATGCAGATTTTGAAGAAATCATATTAGTTGTGCCTTTGCAAATTTGATGAAAATGTTGTAGTTTCCATAAAAGTTTATTAATGAAATTTTGAAGATGTAATGTAAAAGTTGTGTATGAAATCTCATGTAATAAGAATACAAATAGTAATTCATTTTAGAATAAGTCAAACTGTAATTTTGTTAAAAATGTATTTCCATCTATAAATTTGCATTTTCTATCCGAAGAAGTGAGCTCTCTCTTACCAGAGGAACAAAGTTAAGAACATAAAGTCTATTTCCTAAAATAGTAAGATTAGAGAAGTATTTAGAGTGACAATACCCTTTAAGAATTTTTATATCTACTTGGCATCTTTATTTCAATTATTATGGGAGTCTAATCTTGGAAGGAAAGAAAAATATATAGCGTCTCTTTAATACAGCCCATAGTTTAATTGCTCAAGATAGAGAGTGGGTCTATGCGTTCCTATCACACAGATTATTTGTGTTGTTAGTGCTCTGAACCAAAGGAAAATAAGGGGTAGGTTTAATGAGCCATATTTTTATATATAAACTCAGAGATATCAATACATCTCTCATAGGTCTAGGATTTTATGTGCATATACAGAAGGAAACACAGTTGCTCAACATTCGTTCATGGACGAAGTGGGTAGGGATGCAAAGAACATAGCTGAGGGTGAACAATGGTGATAAGTAAATACATTGATGAAATGGATAGAAGAAGTCATTGTCCTCTCCAAATTACATGTCCATAGTGAAGGCTTTCAGTTAGGGAATTAAGTATAGCTCTACCAGATCTGTGTCAATGAGCATCTAGGAGAAGTTGTAAGGATGGTGAGGAAGGTGGGATAGTATACTTGTTCACCCACCAACCAAGGTAACTTGATGCCTTAGGAACTAGAACCATTAACGTTGCAGCTGTTGGGATGATGATTAAGTCATATACAACATAAAATGAAGAAAGATATCACCATTTGTTTAATCCCGTACAGTACCTAGGTCTAGCTTGGTAGTCTTTTCTCGTGCAAGTCCTCAACATTACCCCAATAGTCACAATCACCATCATTCCCTTGAGCCTGTGAAGGGGAACATCAAATAAAAAAATAATAGTGAAGATACATGCTAATGGTCTTGTCAGAGAAAACAAAAGCTAAAACCTAGGTGGATTAAACAGTCTTCTCCCATGGCCTTAATTTAGCTCTTTCTGCCTATTGCCTCAGTGAAATATAAACTAAAGAGAAGAGAATCCCTTCCATTTTTCCAATAATGAGAGGCACAAAGCGATTATGTTGGATGACCTCAACAGTGTTGGGTTTAATAGAATGCAGAGAGATATCTAAATAAATTTGGTTGAGTAACTAATAGTTTTAGCATGTGAGAGGGAGAGGTCATGAGGGTGTTTCAATCGGGTCCTTTTTTTTTCTATCTTAGTGCTAGGGTGTCTGTGCTTTATGAATTTGAGTGCTAGGTTTTAGCATATTTCATTGGTTGATCAAACTGTATACTATGACAGACCCTCGAACCCTACCCAAATGAAAGGAATCTTGCTATTGATCTATTGTTTTATGATCTGTCTTTTCCCTTCTATCAACTCGTGACTTTGATTGATTTTTGAATCAATTCTATTTGTTGGCGAATAGAAAGAGCTAATCATTACTTTTCAAGTTCTTGAAAATCACGTAGGTGCATTGTAGTTAACACTAGAATTATCATTTGGCAGGGTGTGTTAATAATTAGTGATAATGAAATTAATATCAATTAAATAAGTAACGTCAATATAAAATTTAAAGTTGCAGTCTGTTACAACTGCAAGGAAATAATAATAAGAAAAAAAATTATCTTAGGTTCTAAGTCATAGCAACGGAGAATTATCAATTAACTTGGATAATAAATTGAAGTTCAATCTAGGAAATCGCTGCCCAAAATAAAATATCCTTAAATAAAAAGATCTTTCAAGTAAATTATCTAAATGAAGGAAAAGTAAAAGTCAAAAGGAGGGTTATGTGTCCTAAAGGCTAATGAGAGGAGGGAAGTATATTAATTTAAAATTAAAAGGAATGAAAAAAATAATAATAAGCATTAATAGTACTACTTCCTAAAAGAGGGAGGTTTCTTTAAATTACTTTTTTTTTAATTCTTTTAATTTTCTTTTTAGTAATTAAATTAAATAAATGTATAAATAAACAAATACTCATATATAGTAGTTATTTAAGAATGGAAAATAAAATAAATAAAAGAGTAATTGATAATTAAATGAATAAATACATTATATAGATCGGTGAGATATATTTCTTTTTTGAACTATTAATATGTTAATATTAAGAGGTGTATTAATTTTCTTTGTCATGAGAGAATTTAATATGAATGTTGACATTAATATTATTGTTAACGAACAAGATTAATCTTATTAAGAAAAAAAAGAAATATATATGTATATACAAAAAAAAGGGAGCTAAGAACAATAGTATCTTGGTTATCTATAGGGACTATTAATTCCCACTGCTATTAAGGTGAGAGATAACATAGTTGCATTGAGGTTGATGATAGCCACTTGTATTAAGGAGAACTGTTAGAAGATTAATCTTTACTTGGTAAAGGTTATTCTTTAATTGTAATTATTTATTAACTTGTAGGAATATTCCAAAGGAATCCCTACAAGTCTTTTATCTTTTTTGTCATCTCACACATGTGTGAGGATGGCTTATTTTTAATTCCTTTATTAAGGAATATTTGTAACCACCTCCTTAAGAGGTGACACTTTGCACACACATAGATGAATGGTGGCATTCATTGAGTTGGGAGTTACATTCTAACTCCTTCTTCTCACCTCTACTTATTGAGGTGCTCTCCTCTCATTCTTTAAGACTCATGCAAGCAAGCTAAGGCTGAAGTTCTCTCTCTCTTTGTATTATTCTTTAGGCATTTTGCCTCCATTCATAATATTGGGGTTTTTTCTTGTTTTTTCCCCTTAACAAATTCTTGTGTCTCTCTTACTTTGGTGGTGCTTGGTTTGGCTACTTCAATCTATTTGGTAATCTCTTTCCTTCAAACAATTTCTCTTTATTAGTACTTTCCATTGCTCTTTTCTATTTCCTTTCATGGTATCAGAGCTTGGTATTACTAATATCTTGTGAGCTACATTGTTGAAGGTTTACCAGATTTTTCAGCACACCATTGGAGACACTCTCAAAGAAGAGAAGAAGAGAAAAGTGTCTAATCTTGTTTGTTTTTTGTCTTCTAACCTTTTTTGTGCAGGAATCTTAGCTTTTAGAAAACTCAATAAGAGTTTATCTTATTTTTCAATTTTTCAATTTCAAGTTTATTTATTTCTATAGTTTATACAAATCTAATCTGTAAAAAAAATCATTTTTTTTTAACCCTTGTGCAGGATTTCTTTTCTAAGTTTGTTTTTTATTTCAAATTTCAAAGCTAATCTATTTTTTTTTTGCAAATCTGTATATTAGATCTGTAAAAAAATCCATTATATATTGCATGCATGTTTTATTTTTTGCATAAAAATTAAAAACCCTCTAATATAGGATTATTTTTCAATTTTTTTAGAATAGTTCATTAGTTCTGTAATCTTTTTGGAATATTAGGCTAAATCTCTAAAAAAATATCACTATAATTTACATTTTAGAAAAAGGCTAATCTACTTTTTTGCAAATCTGTAAAAATTTCTTCATATTTGCATGTTCAAATTTCTATTAAAAAATCAATTTTTTTTTAAAATCTCTATAATATATTCATATCTGTATATTAAATCTGTTAAAAAACAAAGTATTCATTTCAAACTTAAAAAAAAAAAATCTTTTTAAAAAGAAAAAAACTAATCTGCTTTTAAAAAAAATCTGTAGAAAAAATCTGCATGTTATTATTTGCATGTTGAAATTTCTTTAAAAAAATATGTAGAAAAAAAAATCTGAATGTTATTATTTGCATGTTGAAATTTCTTTAAAAAATCTGTAGAAAAAATCTGCATGTTATTATTTGCATGTTGAAATTTCTTTAAAAAATATCAAATTGTTTTTGGGGTTTTTTAGAATTTTTAATTCTTAAATCTCAAAAAAATCTTAAACCCTGACTTTTTTGACAGGAATTTAATTTCAAAATAGTATTCAAAGTTTTTTTTATAAATAATAATAATACAAAAAAACTTCTCTTGAGGCTTTGGTTCATTCCTTGGCCATTGCCTTTCTTTCCTTTGTTGCAGCCTTCCTCTGGTGATTCCACTGACCTCTGCACAGTAAGCACCCGACTCTTTTCTCCTTGTGTGCCCTGCTCTCTGCATTGCCCTTCCTTCAATCTCCCATCCCCTGTGTGAATCATAGTATTTGTTCCTTAAAACTAAATATTATTAAAATTTGCATCTTCAAACTTTTCTTTGCCTCTTTCAAATTTATCCCGCCCATTTCCTTAAAAGCAAAAAATCAAAAGCTTTTACTTAAAGCTTCCTCATCGACTTTGTTTTAAGGAAAAAAAAGTTACTAAAATAAAGGTTCCTAAATTAAACTTTTTTGCATAAAAGCTTTTCTTTTAAAAGAAATAAAGTTGAGTTTAAGTTTTTTAAATTTACTTGTGTTTTTATGAAAGTTTAAAGTTTAAGTTTTTTTAATATATAATCTCTTTTTTAAGAAAAATAAATCATTCATAGTTTTTAATAATTGTTTTATTTAAAAATCTATTAATTTCTTTATATTTATAAATTTTATATAGTTTTTTATTAATTAAAAAGGATATTAAAATAATTTTAAAATTTAGATATTCAATTAAGGAGTTTGTTTTGTTTTTAGGAAATTTATTTAAATAGTTTTTTTTTAAGATTTAGTTTGATCAAGAGGGAGCAAATATTTACAATAGTTATTTTTCTCATAAAGTTGTGAATTTTTTTTTATTACAATCATGTCTACTTTAATTCCTGAAATTAAGTTGAATTCTTTTAACTATCATTCTTGGAAAACTCATATATGCTTTATTTTTCGGTTTAAACATCTTTTAGATGTAGCTACAGATCCTAAATTTAAACCAGGTTCTTCTGCATCGAAAGATAAAATAGAAAAATGGAATCTCAAAAATGAAGAAGCCCTTGGCCTCATAGGTATCTCCATGTCACCCGAACTTTATGTTCACATTGGGACATGTACAAATGCCTATGAAGCATGGGACAAACTCAAAACAATTTATGATAGTACAAATGAATCAAGAAAAATTCAAATTCAAGATCAACTTGAAGATTTGAGGTATTCTGATTTTAAATCTATGGATGAATTTTTATTAAAATTAGATGCTTTGAATAGTCAATTGGATGGTTTAGGAGTTAAATTAGATAATCTTAGATTAATTCATCTTATTCTTAAAAAGTGTCTTTCTAGACAATTTCAATAATTCATTACTAATATTCATGCTCAATTAGCTATTCCTTCATTAGCTACTCAATTAACTTATGATATTTTTCGTGATCTATTAAGACAAGAAGAGGCTAAGTTAATTCAATTTGGTACTCTTAAGTCTAATGAACATGCTTTCTTGTCTAAGCATAAGCAAAATTTTAAACCTCATTCTAAACAACAACATTATAATTTCAAACCTCATTATAATAATGGCAATGATCCTAGAGAGTTTAACTCTTCTAAGAGACCACATTGCACTTATTGTAATAAGGATGGTCATTGGCAAAATACTTGTTTTAAAAAGAAAATTGAGAAAAAGCCTATGAATCAAAATAATCAACAATTTCATAACAATAGTGATCAATCTAGACATGCTTTTACATGTAGTTTGAATGTTTCTAAACCTTTTTGAATGGGTTATTGATTTAGGTGCATCTCATCATGTTGCTACACATGATTTTTTTTAAATAACTTCACAAGTACTTTATTATTGGACTTGATCAACCCAATAATAGTGTACTTGTTTTACTCAATTATATTTGGAATATTAAAAGGGGATATTCATGTAGTCATGAATGCATGAATATTGTCTTAAATGACTTATTTATACTTAATAATACTTCACTTCATAATATGCAATTCCCATTATTCCATCATAATTTTTATTTATTTTTAATATTAATTTTCATAACTTAAGGTGGCTTGATTTGTGGCTTTTCATCTATTACAATATTTAAAACAAATCTAGTGTTTCCTTCTCAACTACAATTATGTTGTTTTGAAAAAGGGAATTTGATATTTTATTGTGTCTCATTAATCTGATATTGTGCATTATTGGTCAATTTGTCTTTTGGATGGATTTATTTCATCTATATATTTTTTGAAAATTAAAAGCTCATTGGAGTATTTGCCTTCTTGATGGATTTATTCCATCTATATATGTTTTGCAAGTTAATCACTTTATCAAGTCTCAATGGAGCCTTTACATATATTTTGTGCTAGTCACATTTGCAGTAATGTTGCATAGGGAGCCCTATCTATAATGACTCATATATTTTATCAAGTCTCATTGGAGTTTTTTTTGGGGACCCATGGAAAATATTTCCATCCACTTTGATGGTATGCACTTACTTATTTTTTTTATGAACTTAGATCTATTTTCTAAATTGATGGGGATCAAGTTCTTGAAACCTTTATGTTTCATTATTGAAGGCAATATGGTTTTTTTTAAAAACCATCTTTAGGACTAATTTTCAAAGTCCTTTATTATTAATCTTGACACAATTTCCCTTTACATTACAACAAATGATGTAGTGAGAGGAAACCTAGATCTATTATTGCTATGTCTATATGTTGACATTTTATAATTTGGGCTATGCTTTCTTAATAATCCAAATTTATATATTAAGCATAGTGAAAATGATATTGTGATTATTATTTTAATGATTTAATTATCACTTCTAGTTCTAACTTTTTGATTAGTGATGTTAAGTCTCATCTCAATCAACAATTTCAAATGAGTGATTTGGGCCTATTACATTATTTTGGGTATGCAAATTTGGCAAACACCTAAAGTGTTGGATTGGTTTCTAGCTTTATGTCTAAACCACAACAAACTCATTTTAAAGTTGCAAAAAGAATTTTAAGATATGTTAAAGGCACTCTTAATCTTGGTCTCTTTTATGATGCAAATTATGATTTTTCTTTAAAAGGTTATACTGATTCAGATTTAGAAGGTGATCCCAATGATGGGAGATCCACTTGTGGTTATTGTTTCTTTGTTGGATCAGGTGCAATCTCATGGAATAGTAAGAAACAACAATCTACTTCTCTTTTTCTATAGAAGCTGAATATAAAGGTTGTACAAATGCATCTAAAGAAGCATAATGGTTAAGAAGATTACTTGAAGACTTGGGTCTACCTCAAAAGGATCCTACTCCTTTGTATTGTGAAAATCAAAGTGCTATTTCTTTGGAAAAGAATCCAATTTTTCATGCAAGGACCAAGCACATTGCTCTTCAACATCACTTCATTAGAGAGCAAATTGAAGACAAGCAAATTTCTCTTTTGTATTGTAAAAGTGAAGATCAAGTTGCAGATATTCTCACCAAAGCTCTTTGTAAAGATAAATTTCTCTTTCATTGTAAAAATCTTGGTTTACAACCCATTGAAGGGTTTGATGTAACCTCCCCAAGTAAAGCTTAAGGGGGGATGTTAGAAGATTAATCTTTACTTGGTAAAGGTTATTCTTTAATTGTAATTATTTATTAACTTGTAGGAATATTCCAAAGGAATCCCTACAAGTCTTTTATCTTTTGTCATCTCACACATGTGTGAGGATGGCTTATTTTTAATTCCTTTATTAAGGAATATTTGTAACCACCTCCTTAAGAGGTGACACTTTGCACACACATAGATGAATGGTGGCATTCATTGAGTTGGGAGTTACATTCTAACTCCTTCTTCTCACCTCTACTTATTGAGGTGTCTCTCCTCTCATTCTTTAAGACTCATGCAAGCAAGCTAAGGCTGAAGTTCTCTCTCTCTTTGTATTATTCTTTAGGCATTTTGCCTCCATTCATAATATTGGGGTTTTTTCTTGTTTTTTCCCCTTAACAAATTCTTGTCTCTCTTACTTTGGTGGTGCTTGGTTTGGCTACTTCAATCTATTTGGTAATCTCTTTCCTTCAAACAATTTCTCTTTATTAGTACTTTCCATTGCTCTTTTCTATTTCCTTTCAAGAACCAATCTCAATGTGTCCCCATTTGGATGGTGTTGGAGTCAAAATCCAAACACATTTTTAGTATGGATACCCCTTAATGGTAAATGTGAAACCCTATATAACCTGATCAATAGAAATGCCCGTTCTTCAATCAAGGGTGTACCTGATATATTTCACACACATCATCCTAGTACTCTTTCACCCCTCGCCCTCGAGCTACGAGTCAATGATTACATGGTACGTTCAACCTCATCTAATACATACAGATGGTTATCATTTGGAGCATGGTATAACTTTCAAGCAAGTGTTATGATTTTGTTTCAAAACAAAAATTGTTAGTTGCATTTTTTCCCTTTGATCAAATTATGGGTATTACAGAGATGCCAGCGCGTTGTGCTGTTGTCCCAGGACCACGCTTCTGTCCTTGGGTAGTGAGCTTCCTGAGGCATAGTGTTGAACCTAAAAACCAACTCGCCTAGCCCCATCCTGTATTTCAAATGTGTAGGGTGATTGAAGGACTTCATAGTCCTTATCATTCTTGTCCTGCATTTCCAAACACCGCATTAAGCTGAGGTAATTTAGGGCAACCTTCCGAATCTTGGCCCTCCATGACCTGGGGCCTTGCACGTGGTGGTCCCCCTCTCTTAAACTCCCCAGGTTGTACTTAGTGGGGGTGTTGGTGTAAATAAAGTCTTGTACATAGTTAATTTATTACAAGGGGACTTAAGGGACTTATTTACATGTTAAGTTTACTTAGGTCCTAGGGGGAATCTTTCTAGAATGTGTTAGTTTTCATTAGATGTTATCTTATCTTTTGATTTTTAACACATGTCCTAGGTAGTTGTGATAAGTTGTCACATGATAGGATTAAGACACTTGTCATAATCCTATTTAATCACATGTCTCACCTTGGCTATATAACCAGGTGGTCTTAACAATTGTGATATTAAATTCTTGGATAATCAACTCTATTGTAATCTTTAACATTTCATATTGATCTCTCTTGTTTTTCATGAAGTTCCTAGATCTTGGGTGGCTATATAATATTCAGAAAAATATTGTGTGGTGTAGAGTTATCCTATATCAACTCTTACAATTGGAAGATTCTAATAGCATCGATAGATTGGTAAAAAAATACTTCAACATAAGAATGACTATGAATCTATTAGTACAAAACATAACTCACAATAAGAATGTCAGTTACATTTATCAAGCTCTCTCCAATCAATTGAATACAAAGGATTCCAAAACATTAATCATTGAATGCTAGTTACATATATTGGGTAGAAATCATTGAAACTGTAAGATGACAAAACATTTGAATATAGGATATGACATTGTTGATATTCCTGTTAAGATAGCACAATTGAAACATGTCTGAGTGATATATCTTGCTGCCATATTATTACTATGACCATGAGTTGAAGTCTTTTCTTGGATTTTCACTTTGTATTCTAAGCTTTATGGTTGAGCTCTTTTGCTATTGTTACTACCATTGCCATTGATGGTGTTCATGGGCTATGTCATTGTTGTTGATTGTAAGATTGCATTCTATTTCTCCTCCATACTTCAACTGTGAAAGAAATTTTGTGTAGATTCCACATGAAACTTATTTATCTTACTTAAAGGTTGTCTTCCATACTTTCATCTTTAAGTTGGCTTCTATATCAATAGCCCTATACCTTAGAAGGATTGTTCCTTTGTGTTGTTTGGTGTTTCTTGTGTCAATAACACACTGAGATAGTGTCTCCTTGGTAACACACAGTTACTAGAGAAAGAGTTGTTATTTCTTTATACAAGACAACCTGCTACTATGCATCTATCTCCTTGATTTTCTTTTCTAACTTAGATGAACACTTGCACTACTATGGTAATTGTATGTTATCATTGCATATATCTTTTATGCATTATCATGTGAGGATTACAATACCTTTAGTATGTTGGGCTCAACCTTTGTGGGAGCCACACTTTATCCCACCTACTGAAATGTTGAATCATGATAATTAGTTATGAAACATGTACCTGTATCTGCACAGTGAACAAACAAGTTAGATAAAATAGTTCAATATTCCTCTGATGATTTGATCTGGAACTTTTGCATTTATCTTTTAATGGTTCAATTGATTTAATTCCTTATAGTTGTAAGTTATATGTCTGTTGATAGGATATATGATTAGGTTCATAAATGGAGCTCTAACAAGACCTTTTTCAATCAATTGCAGGTGCTCCTGAAGATCGGGTAGGAGAGGAGTTGTTGACAAGAAGAGCCATCTGAAGATAGGAGAAACAACAGTCAATGCCAACATTGCCAGGAAATGATGGATATGTTCTCTTTTCATGTTTTCCTTTGCTATTTTCATCTTCATATGTATAGATTACTATATTTGTTGCATTGAATTAATTCAGTCATTTCCCATGGCTTGTGTGGGACTTTTAAACATTTATTATATCTTCAAAGCATGAAACAACAATGTTTATGCAATCTTGTATGTTCTTTGATTTCAAAATGAATAAAACAACATCACTATGCAATTTTGATCAATCTTTTGTTGTGAACTTTGCATATTGAATTCCATTTGAGATACTTAATTGCAAAAGAACTATCAACATAAAAATAATGTACCTTTCACCTTAATTGTAGCAAATAATTCCAACTCTACCAAAATGAGCGGAGGTGAAATTTTGGTAACATTCTGGTGATTTTTGTTGTGTGCTTGTCTGCTAAGCATGCTAGATCAGTTGCCTTGTATATCCATTGGGCATGGAGTCCATTTTTTGTCCTTTTGTGACTCAGAGAACCTATGAAACTTAGTAGCAAACAAAACTGAAAGAAACTAGTGTAACTCTATTTAAGACTGTGTTATAAAACTGTATAGAATCTGCACTTATTTAAAAAAATAGTACTGAAACAAAATTGCTGTGCAATATGCGCTTATTAGCTGAAAATATACTCTACCCTACACTAACCATAAGATACTCACTAAATTGGTGCAATGCTTCATAAAGAATGTACACAAAATCCCTCATTCCTTGAAAATGACCAACTATGTTGCTGGTTTGGAGTGAATAGACAAGTTGAATCTGTTGTCCTTTTACTGAAACTTTGTCAAGTATGCTTGGAATATCAGTCCTAGAAAGATGCCTGATTGGGCATCCGCTTGAGAGGTTAAACTGATAACTCCTTTTATTGGCTTCTCCCTCATCAACAACAACCTCTTTGATCACTTGATTATGCTAATAAAAAACCCTTGCTTTGAAAGGTGTTTCAAAATCTATGATTTGATGCTCTTTTTCTTCTAAAAAAACCTTGTTGTCCTCATCATTCACTTGCCTAGGATTTTGATTACTACAAGAATTTAGTAGAGTGGAAAACTCTCTATAGGTTGAATAGGTAGGATCTTGACAATAAAATATTGAGATGTCTTGAAAGAATTGATCATCTTCAATTACTTCACTCGACTGCTCTTCAAGACAAGTCGCTTTCAACTCATTCATGTTGGCCTCTTCAATGTAGTACAAAGGGAGCTCTAAAAAAACATTAGATGCTTCATCTTTATGGAGAACCTATATACTATCTTCCTTATTGTCAATAAATACAAGTTCATCAAACAAAGAAATAGAATCCTCCTCCTTAGGTGGCGCCTTCTCCAATGAAACCTAGGCATTTTGTCTTTGCAACAGAAGACTTTCACCTTGTAGCCTTTCCAATCTGCTTTCATTCTCATAAACAACATTAGAAAATTTTTCAAATGAATCAAAATGCAAAGGATTTAATGTCAAGCTTGAACAAACCTCCTCTACACATGTGTTATGTTCATTTTCAACTGGGAACACACTATAAACAACAACAACTTCTTGCTCTACATGTGATTTTTCTTATTTTGTAGCACAAAAGGGACTGCAAGAACCTTTAGCTACTGAAGTAGGATTACTAAGTTCATCATAGTGTGTTTCAGACTAATCTTGGCTATGAATTGGTTATTGCATTGAAGGAACGCTCCTAAAACTTGGAATTTTGATTGGTTTAGACTCTACAACCCTTTCTTGTTCAATTGTTTGTTGCTCTAAATGATAAACCTCCAAAGCTAAACACAATGGATTTTCATTTCTAATCTTCTCCATTATAAGTGAGCTATCATGATCAATGGGTTGCTCTGTAATTACACTAGGCTATACCTGATTACTTTCCTCAACTTGCAAAGGATGTAAACTTATGAAATTTGAAAATTTAGGTTGAAAAGGTTGATTAGAAGAATTAAGAGGCTCCTTTTGCTTAAAATTTGGAATGATATACTTACTAACCTCATCTTGCAAGGGCTGATCTGAAATGATAGGAGTTGTTTGGACCTCATGATTTTGTGTTCGAGCAAACAAAAACTTTATATTCTTCTCTTTTGCAACTAAGTCCCTTTCGAGCTTTTCTTTAAACTGTATCCATTGTAACTCCAACTCTTGTTCATGAAGGTAGGCCTGATAATCTAACTCTTGTTGTTGCAAATCACACTCTTGTTGCCTCTTATACTCTTCTATTTATTTTGTGATATCTAACAATATGTTCTTGGTTGAATTCATGTTATTCTTCATATCCTCAACCTCTTGGAGTTGATTTTGGACATATAAATTTTGATATGAAGGTTGAGCAAGGGTGGGTGGGAGGTAAGCATGTTGAGCATGCTAATATGTTGTTGTTGCATGGTTGTTTGGGATAAAACCAGTAGCATGATTGGCCTGATATGGTTGATAGGGTGATTGGTTGATAGTGTTTTCATAGTAATGGGGTGGGCATACACGATATCCATGAAAGTATGTCATTTCTATTCATATAAATGCTGAAAATCAGAATATTAAGCTTGTATTTGAAACATACCATCACTTGATCACTTGAAACTGGTAGATGTGTTCAGAGTCGCCAGGTATAAACTGTAACCTCTAAAAGGAAAAAAGCATTGTTGTATATACTAGAACAACAACTTATAAATCTTGAATTATTTCTCTAAAGCATGCTTCAGAGTCCCACCAGACGTGCCAAAAACTGTTATCACAAGGATTTGCACAAGCATGCAAGGTTGGAAATCTCTACAATCCCATGTAACATTGGACTAATTTTAGGTTGTGGGTACCCTATTATGAAACTATACCTCCAGATTATGGGTTGGCTCCCCTTTTGATTCTCCTAGAAACTATTGAATTGTAAGGAAAAGGGTGAGAAAGATTGATTGAAAATGTAAACTAAATTGATTCTAGGAGGTGACTACACCGAATATGATGATCTAATGGTAGATTAATTCACAATTGCAAACTCAGGGAATACCTTACACAACTCATTAATTGTAATCTTATGACAAAAATGTTTCAAAGGAAGGCTAATTAACCTTTTCTAGAAGGAAATAAATGCTTCACAACCTAAAACTGATAACTACATGCACAACCTAAGTCCTGAAACTTGATTGCATCCAAGAATTTGTAATAATGAAAGAGACAAGATTTAAAGGTTTTGATTGATAAAACACATTAAACCTCATCAAATCAATCATTTATTGCATAAACTCAGTTACAAGAAGGTAAAATTTTATATACTTAAGTCAACAAAAGGAGAACTGCGATGAAATAATAGAAAAATAACCTATAAAACCTGCTATTGTATATTAAACTGTTATAAAAGTGAGTTACAAATCTCTTCTCTCTCAAAATCAAGAGAGTAAAAGTTAAGACCCAGGGAAAAAAGAAAGACTTTTTTCCATAAATACAATGATGGCATGCATCATGCGCCCAAAAGGTGGAACTCAAAGCTAACTGGAAGTGAAAAATATCAACAAATATTTCTCACGAGCAAAGGAAAAAACCCTAGAAAGAAGGGATCAAAACTGAAATCATCTACACTGAAATAGCTCCAAACTCATTGGGATGATTCACTTGACTCAAGTGAATTTAAAAATGACTCTAGTTTGACTAAAAGTCAAAAGGAATCTCCAAAATCTCTAACTATATGCATGAGTTCCAGTTCCACCTCCCTTTTGCATGAAAAACACTTCGGTTCCACCTCTAAACTCCTTTTTTGCATGATAAGTAACTCAAAAGAGACTTAAGTTTGACTCCTCATGGAATACATTATAGATCACCTTCATTCTTTGTATACTAGCTCTTTAAAATAGTTTAATTTAAAATTATTAAAAACAATTAATGAAATTGTTTTAATAATGTCAAATAAACATTTACAAATAAAGTGAAGGGCTTACAAAGTGTTTTTTAGAAAAAATACATATAAATGGCTTCTTACTTGGGTCACGAGTTCCACATATCATTAGGATTAATTGACTTAAAATTCAATACCACGAAACTAATAATTCACAATGATTTTCTCAAAAAACAAAGGTAAAAAATATCAATGATTTGCACCGAGATATGGTAAAAGCATGAGGAAACCCTAAACAAACTTCATTTTTTATCTACAACTTTTGGAGAGGAAAAATCTATGCCTAGCCACCATTGACTAGGGTTTGGATTTCGAACAATAACATTTCTTGCTTTGTTCTTGTCAATTTTCTGGGAGATTTTCAATGGAAAAAACCAACAAAAAGAAAGGTAAGCTTTCTTTGTCAGGAATTTAAGCTATAACCTCCATTTCAAAATCATTTTCAGGCTTCTATAACCGTAGATATGCATTTATTCTAATGTTTTTTCTTTGGATATCTTCTCTATTTATGTTCATTCCTCTTTGAGTTTGCCATTTGAGGGATTTTTTAGGCTTTTTCTGCAGAATGGTGAATGCATTTCTCTTCGTAACAAAAGAAGGTAAGCTCTCTTCCTGTCAAATCTTGCATCTCCTTCACTATTCTTTATAAAATATGCAGAATGTAAGCCTAAGAAAATTGTGGAATGAATGATTTTGAGGGTTTTTTTCTATGCCGCGGGCTTTAAAAACTGGGCCTCATCCTTTGCTAACAAAAAATCATTTCTGCTTTACCTTCCTATAGCAGAAAATGATTGAAATTGCTAAAGATTTTTGTGTGTTGTTCATGGACCATGATATTCATGGAGTATTTGAATTTATTGAAACCTCTCTTTCAATTTATATATTACAACTTGTAGACTTTGAAAGATACAAACCTCTATCAATCATCATGCTCTCTATTGGGAAATTGTATTGCATAAAATATATTATTCATGATGATTTTTTTTTGCATAGTTTAAACCTTTGAATACCCCAGTCCTCTTGATTTGTATGTCTAAAGGAAAGGAAAGGAAAACTAATTTAAAAGCTTATGTAGCATCATTTTTTGCATCTAGACTACAATGAGACTAATATCTGTGGTGCTTGTTTTGCCTCTTTGGTCTTGAGCCTCAAAATTTTGTTAAAGAAATCTCAGACTTTGCATAAAGTTAATTTGTCTTCTCTGAAAAATATTCTTATTGATTCATGCTTAGTGCTTATATCTGACATTTCTCAGAGTATTGTTGAGATCAAAATGTCTTCTCTTCTCCATCCTTGAGACCTTTGTCCTTCAAGGACTTGTATGACAGTCACTTGAGGCTCTACCCTTATATTCACTTGATATTGCATAATATTCTTGCAACGATACATGTTGTTACTATCTCTACATGGATCATGATCTTATTCCACACTTTGATGGTAAATAGACTTTTCTATGACTGTTATCATAAATGCATCTCATCTTATCACAATGATCTAAGATCTATTTTTTTATTGTATATATCATAAATATTGCCTTGTAAATTGCCTTTTAGAGAGGTGCTATCTTCATATTTGTGACTGTACTTGTATGAAGTCTCATTTCAGTCTATGAACTATTGATAGGGCTTTTTTCTTCTCTTTATCAGTATATTAATCTTCCCCCCTCATGTTATGAATATTTTTCTTTAATCATGCTCAATTAATGATTCTTTGGGCATAAATCATTGAAACTGTAAGATGCCAAACCATTTGAATATAGGATATGACATTGTTGATATGCCCATTAAGATAGCACAACTAAAATATGTCTGAGTGATATATCTTTCTACCATATTATTACTATGACTATGAGATGTAGTCTTTTCTTGGATCTGCACTTTGTAATATTCTAAGCTTCATGGTTGAACTCTTTTGCTATTGTTACTAGCATTTCCATTGATGATGTTCAAGGTTTTCATCATTTTTGTTGATTGTAAGATTACACTCTATTGGTGCTCCATACTTCAACTGTGAAAGAAATTTTTTGTAGATTCCACATGACACTTATTTATCTTACTTAAAGGCTTTCTTCCATGCTTTCATCACTAAGTTGGTTGCTATATCAATAGCCCTGTACCTTAGAAGGATTGTTCATTTGTGTGGTTTTGTGCTTCTTGTGTCAATAACACACTGAGAGAGTGTCTCCTTGGTAACACACAATTACCAAAGCAGGAGTTGTTATTTCTTTATACAAGACAACCTGCTACTATGCATCTATCTCCTTGATTTAATTTTCTAACTTAGATGAACAATTGCACTGCTATGGTAATTGTATGTTATCATTACATATATATTTTATGCATTATCATGTGAGGACTATAGTAACTTTAGTATGCTGGGATCGACCCTTGTGGGAGCCACACTTTATCCCACATACTGAAATGTTGAATCATGATAACTAGTTATAAAACATGTACCTGTATTTGCATAGTCAACAAACAAGTTAGATAAAAAAAGTTCATTATTCCTATGATGATTTGATTTGGAACTTTTGCATTTATCTTTTAATGGCTCAATTGATTTAATGCCTCATAGCTATAAGTTATATGTCTCTTGATAGGATATATGATTAGGTTCATATCTGGAGCTCTAACAAGACCTTTTTCAATCAATTGCAGGTGCTCCTGAAGATCAAGTATGAGAGGAGTTGAAGACAAGAAGAACCATTTGAAGATAGGAGAAACAACAGTCAACGCCAATATTGCTAGGAAATGATGGATATGTTCTATTTTCATGTTTTCCTTTGCTATTTTCATCTTCATATGTATAGCTTACTCTAGTCTTTGTTGCATTGAATTAATTCAGTCATTTCCCACAGCTTGTGTGGGACTTTTAAACAATTCTTCTATCTTCAAAGCATGAAACAACAATGTTTATGCAATCTTGTATGTTATTTGATTTCAAAATGAATAAAACAACATCACTATGCAATTTTGATAAATCTTCTGTTGTGAAATTTTCATTCTAAATTACATTTGAGATACTTAATTGCAAAAGAACTAGCAGCATAAAAAGAATGTACCTTTCACCTTAAATGTAGCAAATAATTCCATCTCTACCAAAATGAGTTGTGGTGAAATTTTGGTAACATGTACTATAGGCTTATCATATGAAATATAATTTGAATGAATGATTAATACATGAATAATTTTCAAACTTTGTCAAGTCTTGATTTTTATACATCTCATATTATTGACTTATTATTTGTTGTGAATGAGAATGCACTTAAACTTGTTTACAATCTTAGATATCAAATGTTAGTAACCAGATAATAAGTATAAGAATAATGTGTAATTTATATGGGTATTTCACTATGATGATAAATTATTTAATTATTTAAATATATAAAAATATAAAATTCTAAACTCTCTTACACCAAGATTTAGTCATCCTTGACCAATTGTGAACTCTATAAATTTGTTGTTGTGATCTGAGTTTTTGTATTCATGTGATAGTCTAAATAAAGTGACAACTTGTGAAGAAATTATGTCTTCTATAATCCACATAGCCACATGTAGACACTTAAATAGTCCTGATCGGTATTACGCATTTGAATCTGATTACTAACATCGTTCTTCCTAAATCACTTTTGCTCTAACCATCTAATTAAATAATCTTTATTATTTAGTTAAATTAATTAGTTTATGCTATTAATCAAATAATTAACTTTATCATATTAATTCATTCTCTTTTTTACTAATGTTCATCCCATTTAATTAAATAAATCAAACTATTTAATTAAAATCCCTATGTCATCTCATTTTATTAAATAAATCTAATTATTTGAACAAATGTCATAAATCCTCCAACTTACCTAGATTAATTAATTTTGAATCAATTATCCTTAAGTTACCTCCTAATCTCCATTATCCATTTCTCGCTTTTAACTTCATCTTGGTCAAATAAACCCCTAGTTTATTAACCAAGTTGCACATGAAATTCATTTCTTTTAATTACTAATTAGCTTATTTTCTCTCACAAAGGTATATTCTTTGAGAATATTCCCTCAACTGCCCATTTATTAATTTTCCCTCCAAAGGATTTAAAAGCCTCTTACAAATGTCTTTAATGCCTTTTAGAAGGGAATTCAATTCTTCTTACATGTCATCTTGTCTTTTACAAGGGAATTTACCTTTCTTACATCCTCACCAACATTTCTTTACATTTTCAACCATATCCCTTAAATTCTCTTGCATCCCCTTACACTCTCACCTACATGTTTTAACTCATCCCTTCTCCAAAAATATGATTACACATGTCTGAGCATATATCCCCATAGCTTTATAATATCCTTGTGACAAGTGTCACATAGCTATTTATTCCCATTTTAATCCCAAATTGTTCAAATTCACAAGTAAATCTTAGGGTTTACAAGTGCATTATCCAAATCAAAACAATCAAAACCAAATCCTAAATTCTAGTATTGACCAAAAGTTCTTAAAATTCAAACACCCATATCATTCACCCCTTCATCCTTCTTACCATCATCATTTGATCTTAAAACATCTTAGAAGTTATTTTTGTACCTAAATTTAGATCAACCAAAGAAATCAAATCCATCACAAGTACTCCTAAGGTTGATCCCAATTTTATGGTTGAAACAAGGTCAGAACACAAGAAGAGCATGGAACAAAACAAGGAAACATCAACCATGAGTAATTTAATCCAAACTGAATTCAATCGTAGGGCATCTACTAACCCTCTACCTCATTTCCCTCAACAACCTCAAGATTCTCAAGAGGGAGGATGTCAAGTGGAGGATGTCACAAACAACTTTAAAGAGATGACTCATGATGAGTTACTTGAATTGATACAAGATTCCAACACCCACAAGCTTGTCAATATCGTAATGAAATTAAATCCCACCCAATACATGTTGGAATTGGTAAAATAAGGGGCTAAACTCCCTTCCACTTTTGATGTGGGTACCATTATTGAGAAACCTTTGGGTACCATTCCCCACACAAGTTTCACACCATATTTTCCAACCATAGTCCAACCCATCTTCCAACCATCGTCATCACACTCACCAATTCAACCCATGACCACCAAAGGGAGCTCACTACTTCAAGCCCTCCAAGGGAACCCTCTTGTCAATAACCAAAAATTGGAGGCCAATAAAATCTTGGTTATTGTAAAAAACATCCTGTAAGACTCTCAACAACCATATGTACCACTCGTATTCCATGACACAAACAATTCACCCACTTTCCATGCCACACGAGCATATACCCTAGATACGCAAGGTTACACTCCTAATATCTCACAAGGACAAGTGGATCTATTTAGGAAAGTGGGCACCTTTGATGTTTCATCTTCACTCTTACATGGGAACACATCACAAACATATCCACTAGCTCCTATCATAACCCCTTCACCCACATTGATCCAAGGATTAAAACAAATTGCTTCATCAAGTACATTGACACACAATCAAAACAACCAAACTAATCCACCAAACACAAATCAAATCAATTCATCCATCATAGATCCAAACATGCCACTAACATCATAATACCAAGTGACCTAATATCAAACATATCAAAACTTGATCACACCATCAACAACATCCCAATCATCCCAAAATCTTGTCTCACAATGGTTAAGCACATCAAATCCAATTCCAAATCCACCATCTATCACCCAAGCCATCATCATCACACAATGACCACCTCAACAACCACCCTAACAACCCCTCAACATATCATCACAAAAAATATATCACACCCACATCAAAATCCCAATGCAACAAATCAATATAGCATCACATTGCAAGCTACGCAGCAAGCTTACCAAAAGGCATTGCAACAACTACAAGTACAAAAATCCCAAGCACAAGTACAAGCACAAGCACAAGCACAAGCACAAGCTCAAGAACAAGTGCTAGCCTTGCTACAATAACAAAAATTGCAAGTGCAACAAGCACAAGCTCAATCCTTGCAACAACAACAAAAATTGCAAGTGCAACAAGCACAAGCTCAAGCCTTGCAACAACAAGCATAAGTGCAAGCACAATAGGTCAAGTACAACAACAAGCAAAAGCACAAGCTTTAAAACAATAAGCCTATTAACAAGACCTACAACAATATCATGCACAATAACAAGCGTTGATAACACAATAGTAGCAAGCAACACAACAACAACAAAAACAACATGCACTATTAGCACAACAACAACAAGCCCAATAACAAGCGTTGTTGGCACACCAACAAAAACAAGAATACCAACAAGTGTTGCTTGGACAACAAGAAAGTTTCCAACAACCTTACACCAACACACAACAAAATTCCTTCAATCTCAATGCCTAAGGAGCTTACGCCACCCCATCATGCACATAACAAAACAACCCCCACACACGCCACATAACACACTCAACTCATCAACCATACCACACCAAATCATGTATTTTCCACCACCCAAACCACAAGATGATCTTTCCACCTAGATCAAATTGATCTCATATAAAATAAAATACATTCAATATGGAAAGACGAAAAAATAATACTCCTAACAAGATTTGTGCCCCTATCCCTTTGATAGAGACATCACCATGGTCCCATTCCCACTAGGATTTGAAATATCAAAATTTGATAAATATAGAGGAAAAGAAAATCTTAAGGACCTTATCAGAGAGTTTCATGTAAATTTCATGGAAGTGGCATATGACGACTCTAATCTAATGTGACTCTTTCCCAAAAGCTTGTCTTGTCCTGCAATTGAATGGTTCTCCCACTTACCTCCTAGAATCAAAAAGTTCCAAGAAATAATAGACCTATTTATAGAAAACTTCTCATTTCATCTAGACATGGATGTAAGCTTGGATGAGCTATCTAACCTAAAACAAGTTAGGGGAGAATCATTTTCAACCTGTTTACAATGATGTAGGTCTAGAGCCAGCAAAAGTAAATGGTCCAAGCCCAAGGAACAAAAAATAGGACCCATCATTTCCAACCTCGAGGGAGAGTTGTCCTTCCAACTAACAATGCAATGTGTCACGACATATGATCAATTAATCCCTATGGCTCCCAACATTGAGACAACCCTCATAGCACAAGGGAACACACCCACATACAAGGATAATTGACCATCAATGAGCTATAACGAAAAACCTCGCATGTTGGCTAAGAATAAAAATATTACCAATGATGGTGTAGTCAATGCCAAGGTGGTTATTAGTGCTTTGAAACAAAAAATGCACCAATAGACATACCCACAACACAATACTCATTAACCACAAATCAACATGCAACAACCCATCTATCAACAAAATACACCACAAACAAACATGCCCCAACAACAAAACAACCAAGCGATCAACAATGTAAATTCTCAATGAGGACCTCCCCCAAGGAATAATTACCCACAAAAACATAAATATACACCATTGGGAGAGCCTATCAAGTCTATCCTGCAACAACTCGTACAAGCAAAATTTATCACGCTCCTTGTTTATGAGAATAATGAATAGCCTCAAGTTAAACTACCATGTTATAATGAGAAGCACCTTTGCGATTTCCACAAAATCACAGGACATATGACAGCTAGTTGCATGAAGCTCAAAAATATCATCCAAGACCTCATTAACAATAAGGATATAACTATCGACCAACATGGAAAACTTTAGTGGTGAATCTTTGTCAATTGGAAAATATTAGATATTGGCCAAGTCAAAATTGGTGTATTAATCGCACCCAATAGGGTCTCCAAATCACTTGGATTTTATGAATTATCAGTCCAATGCATGTCCATTTTCCATCAATTTATTTTATGAGGCATATTTAAAAAACTGCTATATGTTAAGGGGAAAATCGAAGAGTGGAATGTGAATGTTTTTAACATATTTTTGTACAAAAGGAAGAGGTAGTGCACCAACTAGTAGATATATATGAATATATTATTTAGAATGGTATGGATGTTGTCATATATGGTAAACAAAAAAAGTTGCAGAAAATGTGGGAAGAATTGGGCAAGAGGGAAGAATTATATTGGTAGCAAAAGTCAGAAGAACTATGGTTAAAAGAGGGAGATAAAAACACAAAAAATTTCCATGCATCTGCACAACAGAAAAGAGCTGCCAAAACTATTTTTCCAATTTAGGAAGCAAGCTCAGGGAATCAAATAAACAAAGCAGAAGAAATCCAAAATGAGGGAGTAAAATTCTTCCAAAACCTTCTGGCCCCTCAAAAATCTGCTACCACTGCTAATCAAGAAGATCGAGAATTATTATCATCAATTCCAAATCTCATTTCTCAAACTGATAAAGAAGCTCTGCTCAAACCATTCACATTATCAGAACTAAAGGGTGTAGTATTTTCAATGTCTCTAGATAAGGCTCTAAGGCCTAATGGATTTATGACACTATTCTTCCAAAAATGTTGGGATATTGTGGATCATGATCATCTTATGGCCATTGAGGAATCATGTATATTAGTCACAATTTTAAATTATTTTAATGTTACAAATATAGTTGTACTTCCAAAAGTAAAGGAACCTAAAAATTTTGCATATTTTAGACCTATTTCACTTCGCAACACAGTATATAAGATCTTTACAAAAGCAATCTATTTAAGATTATAACTATTTATCTCAAAAATCATCTCTTCAGAAAAAGGTGGTTTTTTCCTAGGAAGAGAAACTATAGAAGGGGCACTGGTAGCACATGAGGTCCTGCACTCTATCAAGTTGAATCACTTGTCATCTTTCATAGTTAAATTGGATATGATGAAAGCTTATGATAGATTAGATTGGAATTTATTATTAAGGTGCTTGACAAATTTGGTTTTGCAAAGAAATGGTGCAAGTGGATCCTTTCATGCCTTTTAGGAGCCCATTTCTCAGTAATAATTAATAGTTCTCCCTATGGATTTTTTAAAGCAACTCAAGGGGTGAGGAAAGGAGATCCATTATCATTGTTCATTTTCATAATCATGGAAAAGGCTTTGAGTAGGACTATTAAGAACAAACATTCTAAGGGCTTATGGCAAGGAATTCTCATCCCCCAAACAGATTTCTCAGCTATGCATAATCTATTTGCAGATGACACATTGCTATATGGGAAGGAATCTATCTCAGAGGAAAAGAAAATAAAAGAAGTGTGGGGTTGCATGACATACCCAAATGCAATTAGGCTTTTGGGGGGAAATTAATATGGCAAATGTACTTTAAGCTGAAATCCAAATGGTGTTCTTTGATGAGAGAAAAATACTTGGATAGCCAAGACCCTAAGAGAATCTTCACAGTCTCTAATCCACCTGAAGGCTCGACAATGTGGAACTTCATGCTCTCATGTAGAAAAGTAGTAACATCATATATTTCTTGGGATGTCAATAAAGGTGAAGAAGTTAATTTTTGGAATGAGTCCTGGAATAGGCATCCCCCATTGTGTAATAATCAAGACTTGCAATCAGCCATTCTAGTCATATCTAAGACTTGGGGAACAAGATTAATAGATTATGTTAGTTCTATTAAACCCTCATCAGGGAGGAAATCATGGAAATATTTTTCCTCTCTACAGATATCACAAGAGAAAAAAGAGTTATTGTTAAATATTCTAGAAAGTAGAATAGTGCTCATAACAGGGAAACCTGACCGAGTCATATGGGCTCCATCTAAGAATGAAACTTATTCTGTAAAGTAGGGTTATAAAGAAATTCTCAATAGGAATGACTCTATTCAGTCTCAGAGAGCATTCTCCTTTTGTTGGAATAGTTTTGTTCTTCCAAAAGTGGGTAGTTTCGCATGGTTAGTGATGAGAAAGAGAGCTTTGAGAAGTGATTAGCTAGTTAAATTGGGTACTGTAGAGCCTTTCAAGTGCGTGTTGTGTGATCAAACTTTTGAAAATCATGATCACTTGTTTCTACAATGCTCTTTTTCATAGTTTGTTGGGATTTTGTCTTGGGAAAAATGAATTATAGCATACCTCTTCTGAACACAATATGGGATCTTTTTTCTACTCGGCATGTGCTTTACAAAAATTCCTTCTTTGTGTGTATTTGGCAGACTATCCTAGCATTGGTTGTATGGGCTATTTGGTGGGAAAGAAATAAATGTATATTTAGAAAATCTGCCACCTCAATGCATTCTGTTCATGCTTTGATTGAAAAATCTATCTCAAAGGTAGTCAAAAATTGGATTCAAAATCATAAAAATGTTGAATCAATATTTTTAGGCTGGGATAATATTATTTTGAAGAATTGGAAGCATATAACTCTTCGTTTCAAAGGAAGTTTGAAACAATCAAATAATACAAAGGAAGATAGGATTTTAATTAAATGGTCACCACCATCTCAATGTTTCTTAAAACTGAACTTTGATGGGTCATACAGAGGTAATCCTGGCATCTCGGGAGTAGGCTTTTGCATCAGGGATGAAAAAGGGTTTCTCAAGGTAGCTAGATCAATATCCTTACCACTTGGGATGAATAATATGGCATAATCACTTTCTCTTCTTCATGGGTTTCTTCTCACAAAGCAATTGCAAATCAAAGCAATACACATTGAAGGCGACTCATTAATAATAGTAAATGCTTGTAAAGAAAGTTCATGTTTTAACTGGGTGTTGAGATATGTTTTACAGGTTGTTTGGAAACTACTAGATGAATTTGAATACTTTTAGATTTCTCATACTTATAGAGAAAGTAATGTTTTAGCAGATCACCTCGCTAATCTAGGATGTGATAAAAAGGAGATCTTTTATACAAAATATAGTAATAGCAGTTATAATTTTTCCTGTATTTGTGAGCTTGCAAAATTAAAAAATGTAATAGAAGAAGATTACATTTCTTTAAGATACACTAATTATTCCTAAGTACATGCAAACTGCTCATTCAAATCCAATTGTTGTTAACAACAATATATACACTGTGGAAAATTCATAGTGAATTCAAATTAAAGCACATGTTAGAGAGCATATGCAGTAATGATGGCTTGTTATCTCACAAGGGTGTTTGTATTAGTCTTAAAGGACAGTTTCATACAACATGATGATGTTGGCATCTGACCAAATATTCCAGCTTGGTCACATCACTTCATTCCTATTATTCTCCTTAAGATTTTTGCATCATACAGGTACATTTTAATTATGTTTTGGTATGCAAACATGGCCTCTAAATATTTCAGCTTTCGTTCTACACGTATTAGCATTTAAGGGAGTACGGTGTTTTTATTACCTAGTCCTACCCACCTTTCTTCTTAATGATAACACATCATTCTATAGCCAGAAGTTAGTTTTAAAAAGGCGGTTATTAGATTATTCTTTGCAAAAGAGTTGTGCAGGAAGAAGGTAGTTGGTAGCATAATCACCTACATTAATCTGCCAGTCGCAATACTCTATTGAAGCACTAGTGAAATGGTGCTTCATGCTTGGAACTACAAAGTATACTTTCCATTCAAGCTATGGGAAGATCCCATTGAAGAATACATCACACATGATGCTTTGAAAACAATGTTTAGGTTGGATTGTGCAAGGGTGGAGGAATGCATCTGAATTATTCTGGGCATTGAAGTTACAAGCCCAAGAGCTCGTCGCATCCTCTTTCCATCTCAGGTGATATCTATATTTCTTTCCAATGCATTGGATTTGATTGATTCCTTAAGTGAAATTAAGAGCCTTGCTAGGAAATATATTAGATTTCAATTCCTGTTAGATAATACCATCCTTCGAGCAGTTCAACAATACAACTTTTACAGTGGAGATGGGTTTATTGGAGGATTATTTCCTAGAAAATTAATGCAAGGCGCCAGGTTTTTGAGAATATTTTTGACGCCATTAGGCTTGCACTCTAGTACAAGAATGAGAATGTTCTGTTGCGAGCCCTGAGAAAGAACCAGAGGAATGTTTGTTCAATAATGGAATTGGAGATTAAGGATAAATTCTATGCTCTGGATTTTCTTCAAGATCATGTCTCACACCTTGCTAATCAAGGCTTACACTTGGAATTATAGTTGAGGGTAAACTCACCAGCTCGGATCTCCAACCATGTTCAAAATGCTCAGGATCAATCTGTGAATTGTCATCAGGTGATTCCAAATGCTGCTAATGCAAGAGTGTCTTCTCGTATGCCTTCTCGTATGCAATTTCATGGTGTTCAAAATGATGGAAGAAGAGATTTTGAAAGATATTTACAACTAATAGAGGGTATGGATGAAAATTCAGTTAATGGGGTTTCTAGAAAAGAGTAATGTTAGTATATTTATGGGTTTTTTATATTACACATATAGGGTTTTATGTGCTTTGTAAACGGGTAAAATGCAATAGTTCTTGGTCTTTGTAAGGGTGTTGAAAATGAACATTTTGTGGTAGAATTATATTTAGTTTTGATCATAGAAGAGACTGATTGGGGTTAATTAATTTCTCTAGAAGAGACTGTATGGGGTTAGTTAGGAAAATGTTGAATTTTGAATTATCAACATATTTTGTACAAATGATGAAATTTGATTTGTAAGCATGTCATCTTTATACAATTGGAGCTATAACCGAAGGTTTTCTTACTAGTTCTTTCCTGACGGTATGCTCCACAGAACCAAATTTTGTATCATCTTATTTAAATATATAATATATAATAGTGGCCTGCCACTTTCACCAAAAAAAAAGAAAAGTAATCAATTCATCATAATAAAATACACTTTTTAAATGGACCGATTAATATTTTCTCCTGGAATCTCAGAAGCATGTAATAAATCACCTACATATTCACCAATACTATTAAAATAACATTGTGTATTAGGACCCATTTCGCCAATTAAAATTTACAAATAGTTGCCTATGAAGACCCATTTCGCCAATTGAAATTTTCAAATAGTTGCTTGTGAGGACCCATTTCGCCAATTGAAATTTTCAAATAGTTGCTTATGAGGACCCATTTCTCCAATAAAATTAAAAAATAATTACATTTGCGGACACATTTCACCAATTACCGTGACACCTCCATGTTAATCATAAGGCCATAATTGCCTTGAAAATTACAACGTATCATTGTATTATCACATGAGATTCGCCAAATTTTTAATATACCATTTAAAAATCCCGCGAAATTTTCTAAATATTGATTTATATAAATACAATTGAAACTATCATTTATTCTTACACATTTTGTTCAATTATGAAATTATGAGCTTTTGATTCAGAAGTTGGACTTGGGACCTTGAAGTTGATCGTAGGCAAGTTACAAACTTACAACACATGCATTCTTGCATTAATGAATAGGAAGTTAGTGAAAACATAAACTTAAAGGTGAGTGATCATTTCTTCATAGTGTTATAAGATTTATTTATCTCTTTTTCATTCTTTCTTTAATCTTCAAGATGATATTGAGTAGGGAATGGGATCTATATTCTCTATCCTTCTTAAATAAGAAGAAATTTTGTTCTAGCTTTTATTCGAAGTGAGAGATCAATATGTCAAGCAACAAGTGCAACAAGGGTAAGACTCCTCAGGGTGGGGAAGGGATTGGGAGGCCATCAAAACAACCAAAACATGGAGCTACCATACAATCTTACTTTGGAATTGGCAATGCTTCTAATCCATCAAATCAAGATGGAGCTACATCATCAACCCTTCCACCAAATATTAATGAAGAAGACATTCACAATACCTCACTACCACCAGAAGGTCAAGGTGAGATTTCCATTTAGTAAAATGAGTCAAATAAGGATGGAAATACCATAGAAGATGTTCCAAGGGATACCCTAGTTAGCTAGAATGAGATAATTGACTTGGATGATGTTGGTAGCAAAAAAAGAAGAGGAAAATCAAAAGTGCGGCACAAGTGGGAAATGACAAGGAATTTTCAGCTTGATTGGGTGTCAAAGTACCCATTCATTGTACTAGTGGAGAAAGTAAACAAAGATGAACCTCTAACAGAATTCAAGTGTATGTTTTGTAGTTGGAAATGTAAAAGAGATAAGAAGTTGCAGCTAAAGCTTGACACTATAAAAAAGCATATCGGTAAAGTTTATGAAAAAAAAATCATAGATGCAAAGGAACAATCCATAGTATGATGGAAATCAAAGGAAGAATGTCTTCATTTTAAGTATGTTGCAGAATATGAAGAGCATAAGAAAATAATGTTGAAGCTTGTTGCATGTCAAGGTACAATTGAGGCTCAATTTGGAAAAACAATGGAAGGAGCACAATTGACAAAAACTATTCAGATGAGTGTTTTTTTCATATTTTCTCCAAAGGGCGTCCTATAAAAAACTACCAAAAATATTTTAACTTATTATCTTTTTTGGGTGTTTCTCACTTTCCTGGACCACATTGGTCAGTAAATGCTGGATGTGAATGTGAAAACTATCCGTTGTAGTGGAAAAGCAAGATTTAAAGGAGAAAGTAAAAGAGTCAAACTTCATTGCATTATATTTAGATGAAGTTACTACAGTAGATAATATTTCATGGGTCTGTATGCATGTGTATATTGTAAAACAACATGTATGTCAAGCTCATCTTCTTTGTGTTCATAAAATGAAGAACAATTCAACATCACAAAATCTATTTGTACTAGTCAAGAAATTTTTGAATGAAATTGTAGGTATAGATGAATTGACAAATATTGTCAAAAAGTTCATGTGTGTAGGAGCTGATGGAGTTGCAGTAATGCAAGGTAACAAGAATGGTGTTTGTACAAAGTTACACACTACTTGTGCACCATACATGCTTGGCATTCACTACATGGCCCAAAAAATGAATTTAGCATTTAGAATTATAAGAAAGTTTCCTACAGTATCAAAAGTTGAAAATCTAGTCTGTGAGCTCTATGCTTCTATCAAAGTCCCAAACATTTCGCATAATTTCAAAATTTTGCAAAGGGAATAACAATAGGAAAAAGATTCTCAAGGATGATGATACTAGATGGATCTCCCTACATGGACCAGTGCAATGAGATCTTTCAGAATATCAACCCTTGATTGGAGTAATGTACGAGCATCACAACACAATAGACAAAGCTCCTGACCTCTTACATAGGTTAAGCGATATAGAGAAACTCTTGATTTTAACTAGTCTTCTCCCCATGCTAGATGAAATGAACAATCTTCTAAAGAAATCCCAAGACAGAACTATGTATATTAATGAATATTCCAAAATATGTAGACATGCATGCATGACCTCGATCATCTATATCTAGATCTAACTTCTAAAAGCCCAATTTTTTTCATTTTGCAAAAAATTACTAATTTGAATCAACCTAATAATTATTTCTAGTTTAATGCAAGTGGGAACTTATATGTCTATGTATGTGGATTTGAGATACCAATGTACCATTGTACGACATCCAGACGCTCTATCAAAGAAGTACATGTTAGAAAGGAAGCTTTTAATGACATTGTTGAATCTATTGGTGATAATTTGAAGGAAATTGCAAGATGTTTTTCCACAAAGATTTATGATAAATTCCCTCGAGAAGAAATACTTGAAGCCATGGGTATTGTGTATCTTCAATTTTTGGTAAACTGAGATAGCCCAACCCATTTTCACGATAAAGTAAATATCTTGATTGAACACTTTTCAAAAAGTGTAAAATATAATGAGCATACAATAGAAGGAATTATAAATGCAGATAAGCTTAGACAAAAATGTAAGAATTTTGCAAGAAGTATGATGGACTAGTTTGATTTCATGGGCATGGAGAAGTCCTTTGAACCAGGATCAATAACAAAGGCTTGGAAAAACTTAGGTCAAAGTGAAGTATTGTGTGGTTCGATATCAAAATATTTCAAACTTGTTAATTTATGTGAAACAATGATATTGGGGTCGGTGGAGGATGAGAGAGTTTTCAGTTCAGTGCCATTTTTGAAATCAAAGATGAGAAATAAACTAGACAAGAATTTGGAAAATTGCTTGAGGGTGAAAGGAACTGCATATAATTTCAAAAAAAATCCTTTTAAAAGGGAACTCACAATCTAGAGGTCCATATGTGAAAGAAGAGGGTTGTGCAACACTCCAAATGCTAGTATTGGTGGCATTGGTAGTGGGAAAAATTATTGTGACACAATGAATGTTGAATTTGAGATGCAGGGTGAAGAAAATGAAGACCAGACTCATAATCAAGATGACTCTTTTACTTTATCTCAAGTTGAACATTAGTTTCAGGACCTTGACTCCATTTGGGAAATGGAAGTGAATTAGATCTTTTAATCTAAGTCATTCATCAGATCCGAAAGTTATACACATAGGCAGATGGTCTTAAAGGTAAAGTGCATACAGGTTGAGGGTGCCAAATTTAATCTAGGCCGCTCCCCACCACCCCATTATCGTAAGATGCACACGAGTTAATCCCAACAGGGGGATTGGGAGGTTGACATGTAGCCTTCCTTGTGGCTTACTAGGATAGTGGAGCCCACTGGTGACTTGGAAACAATTCCAAATTCCCTATTCTGATAGGTCGATGGTGATAGCTAGTGATGGTCAAATTTTCAAACTGATTTGACTTGATCAGGACCATTGGTCAAGCCATCTCACTGCAAGACCAATAGTTGAGATTCAAATTTTAGAATAAAGGAAAATGAGTCATTATGTTCACGTGAGAAAATATTAATGGTTGATATGATGCCCAACTACTAAATTGATCTGCTTTAAAACTATCAAAATGCATCTAAAGAGTTCTTGTTGCAATTTTCAAGCTCGTTTGACGACTAGAATTAGGGTTTTGAGAGTGACTATAAACCAGTAATTAAAATCAATACCTTGCTTTTCAAATTACTTAGAATTTTCTTGCTCTATAATTCTACCATCAAGGTTTCCTAGTTTGTTACATTTCTTTTAAGGTTTGACATTCAATTTGAACGTTATTTCTATTAAGTCTTGTTTTTATGTGCATAAAACCCATACCCTAGTCATAAACTTATATTTTACTAAAGAGTAAACCCTACTTTGTGTAAACCCTATGACTGTGGCACCTAAAGTCAAGTTGTTCACATTAAAATAACAAGCTTCTAGGTCAAAACCTCTAGTTAGACCCATAGTCCAAGATTTAACTGACCAATTAAAACCCTCAACATTTGAGAAACCTAAGGGTTAGTTGTTATTCTAAGGTAAACAAACTGTAGAGGGTCTCATAGAAAAACATTATACCATTAAGGATGCCACATTGGCATGCATTGGATGGGCACAGTTTAGTTGTTGGTTTGGTAATTGAAACTATGGCATCCTATTGGCAACCCCTCGAATTTGGATATGGGAAAGATGATAGTGCCAAATGTCTATATGGATGTCAACCTATTAAAGGAAGTTGTAGCGAACTATGACCCAATCACAAGAACTATAAGAACATATGATGGAATTAAAATGGTGAAGGTCACGAGGGACAAAATTACTGAGGTCTTCAAATTGACCAAGTGGAGTGAAGATATGATCAAAATTGATGAGAAGGCACTCAGGGCTAAATATGAGAAAGTGAGATATACCTTCAAGATCTGTGTTGCAGAATTATTTGATAACTGTTAAAGGAAAAGGAAAGATCGTATTGGGCCCATCTGTTGAAAAATGAGGTGTTTTCTTAGCTTAATACTCTATAAAACTTTAATATTGCTGATCTAAGTAAGCTTTTTCTTTGTTACATATATTCTTTGTGGGTGATTATCTTGATTAATTCATTTTACTGTTGTAGAATGAAGAGAGAAGTTGATAGAAGAACTAGACAGGATATTAGAAAGATTACACAAGATGTACTATGGAGAAACCCTTTCAGGAAAAAACTCCACCTAGAATTATTCTATTATTCAATCTCTGAATTACAATAGTTCCAATTCTTTCTTGAGAATTCTTCTTCTATCTTTACCAATCTTCTTCACACCTGCAATAACAATTATTCAAACTCTCATCAACTTGAATGAGATATAGAGACAATATGCAACCTTGTAATCTCCAAATAGTGATAATTATAATGCACAAGCTCAAGCCCTTGAAAAGGTATGCCATATTGCTTCAAGTTTATTTCTACCATGAATACCAAAGCTTAGAACATGTGATTTACCCATTTGGGCATCCCAAACTAAAGCTACAACTCATCCTTCACTTCGGTGATAATTACAAAGCTCTTCCTCAAAGATGGCACCCAAAAGAGGGTCCCACTTAATAGATCCTTTAGAAATATCTTATCATGCATTGGAGTTAATTCCAAGAAATCATCTTGGGCACCCAAGTTGGCTCCAAGTGATTTCTTGTTAACTGAAACATTTACTCAACACCATTCCCAAAGAATGGTCATCCCCTGTTAACTGGAGGTAGTCCCTGTTATCTGTCATACAACTCAATGTTATTAGCCATGCATTCCAAGTTAACTGAAGTTAACTAACATACAACTGAAACTAACTGAAGAAAATTGAACCATAACTAAACTAAACTGAACTAAACTAAACTAAACTAAACTGATTTTGAACTAAATTGAACTTAACTAAACTGAACTGATCTAAACTTAACTGAATTGATATGAACTGAACTAAACTAAACTTCAAGAATGCAAACATCAAATCCTAACTCTTAGGATCATTGCATGCATTCAGAAGTTTTAACTATTACTCCTTATAGTTAACTGAACACAAGGTGAGTGTCACCTTACCATGTGTGCACCCACATGCTCCTATTATTTAGGAATAACTACAAATGTCAGTTTCATGATTTATTTCATCCAAATAATTAATCTCATCCTAATCTTAGTGTTGTTGAACACATTCCAAGAACTTAGGAGATACATGAAATAATTAATGTTTAGGATTTGCAATTAAATGGCTTCCTATTTCCAACATTCTCCCACTTGACATTATACATTGCAATTATTCTAAACAAGGAATAATAAAACAAGTGCAAGACTCAAGGCCAAGGGCCTTCTTGCACCAATTAATCAAACCATGCTAACTTCAAATGAAACCTGCATACTCATGAAGCTTCCAAGCAAATGATTAAAACCAAGAGAACTTATCTGTATGATTTCATAAGATAATATGTAACATTAATTAAAGAGTTAACTTTATCAATTAATACCTTCCCATTATCAACCAAACCAAAACCTTTCCCAAGTCTCTGTATCCAAATCGCCTCTTTAGAGGCATGCTAAACCACCGAGTGTGTTCAATTCACATTCAACCAAGGTGTAGGCTCCTCGGTCTTTTCTATTTAATTTTTTTTTCTTACAAGTAACCATTCCAACAAATGTCTCTTACCATAAGAGAACTCTAGCCTCACCTATTTCTCCAAGTATCCATGAGGACCTATAACCAACCAATCCATGCCAAACTCCAAATGCAACACAACACTTTCATGAAGTAATCAAACAAATGATTAATGTACCCAATACTTAAGAGAAGTACACAAGATCATTGTCAAAGCTCCAACCTTGAACATAAACATGACATCCATGATCTAACCATCTCCTCTTAGGAGATCACATGCATCATAGCATACTTATGCATCCTAGTCTCAAGAGAACCATGTAATATGCCAAAACTCTAATCTAGAATCAGGAGTTAAACCATGACATAATAGCAACCACTCTAAACCAAGAACAAACCATATCCCCAATCACATGAAGATAACCTTACCAATGATGCATCCAAGTCACTACCAACAACTCCCACTGAACCGTGGTACCAAGTTACACATGGCATCGTGACTATAATTCTCTCCATGAAGATTACTCTGAAACATGAAGCAAAGATTTATCACAAACAATATTAGCTGAAATAACCAATGCATCATTACCATTATCCAAGGAATCCTCTGTAGAAGAATTAGAACTCTCTTTCTTGTTCTTACAATCCTTCTTCACATGTCCTCGTTTCCCACAATTCCAACACTTTACCTTACTTCGTCCTTTTGACTTACCCTTCCCTTCCTTGTTTCCCTTAGGCTCCTTTTTCTTAGGCCTACCTTTTACAAACAAGGCATCTTGGATTTCCTCCTTAGACTTCCTCCTCATCTCCTCTGATAGGAGTAGGAATAATGTTGTCCATCTTTGGATCTGCACCATTACCACTAATTGCAACAATTAGATTTTCCCAAGAATCTGGTAAAGAACAAAGTAATAAAATGCACTTATCCTCATCCTCTAGCTTTACATCTATAGATGCTAACTGACTGAGAATCAAATTGAAAGCATTTAAATGTTGTGCAATAGATTCACCATCTTTCATTTTCAATTAATATAATTTCCTTTTCAGATACAACTTATTGGTGAGACTCTTAGTTTGATAAATATCCCCTATTCTTTTCCATAATTTATATGCACTGGTTTCCACTGAAACATTTAAAAGAACAGCATCATCAAGACACAATCTAATTGTTCCTCTTGCCTTTTTCTCTAACTTATCCCAATCTTCATCTAACATAGTTGTAGGTGTCTTTGTCTCATTATTAACCGCAAACCACTGATCTCTTTCTTCAAGAAGATGTTCCATTTTTAATTTCCACATTTCATAGTTAGAACCATTGAACCTTTCAATCTCTAACCTTGAATTCATTGTAACAAAACTTAATTCCAAAATCAGCAAATAAAAATAATAATAATAACTCCCACTAAGCCAATAAATCCTTCAGACTTTAAGAGAAAGGTGTCCCAATACTCTACCCAACCTCAGCTCTTATACCAAATGTTGAAAAATGAGGCGTTTTCTTAGCTTAATACTCTGTAAAAATTTAATATTGTTAATCTAAGTAAGCTTTTTCTTTGTTACATATATTCTTTGTGGGTGATTATCTTGATTAATTCATTTTACTGTAGTAGAATGAAGAGAGAAGTTGATAGAAGAACTAGACAGGATATTAGAAAGATTACACAAGATGTACCGTGGACAAACCCTTTCGGGAAAAAACTCCACCAATTATTATTCTATTATTCAATCTCTGAATTACAATAGCTCCAATTCTTGCTTGAGAATGCTTCTTTTGTCTTTACCAATCTTCTTCACACCTGCAATAACAATTATTCAAACTCTCATCAACTTGAATGAGATATAGAGACAATATGCAACCTTGTAATCTCCAAATAGTGATAATTACAATGCACAATCTCAAGCCCTTGAAAAGGTACACCATATTGCTTCAAGTTGACTTCTATCGTGAAGACCAAAGCTTAGAACATGTGCTTTACCCATTTGGGTGTCCCAAACTAAAGCTACAACTCATCCTTCACTTCAATGATAATTACAAAGCTCTTCCTCAAAGATGGCGCCAAAAAGAGGGTCCCACTTAGCAAAGCCTTTAGAAATATCTTATCATGCATTGGATTTAATTCCAAGAAAGCATCTTGGGCACCCAAGTTGGCTCCAAGTGATTTCTTGTTAACTGAAACATTTACTCAACACCATTCCCAAAGAATGGTCATCCCTTGTTAACTAGAGGTAGTCTGTGTTATTTGTCATACAACTCAATGTTATTAGCCATTCATTCCAAGTTAACTAAAGTTAACTAACATACAACTGAAACTAATTGAAGAAAATTGAACCATAACTAAAATGAACTAAACTGAACTAAACTGAACTGAACTGAACTAAACTTATTCTGAACTGAACTGAACTGAACTGAACTGAACTGAATTGAACTGAACTGAACTGAACTGAACTGAACTGAACTGAACTTCAAGCATGCAAACATCGAATCCTAACTCCTAGGATCTTTGCATGAATTCAGAAGTGTTAACTGTTACTCTGTATAGTTAATTGAACACAAGGTGAGTGTCACCTTACCATGTGTGCACCCACATGCTCCTATTATTTAGGAATAACTACAAATGTCAATTTCATGGTTTATTTCATCCAAATAATTAATCTCATCCTAATCTTAGTGTTGTTGAACACATTCCAAAAACTTAGGAGATACATGAAATAATTAATGTTTAGGATTTGCAATTAAATGGCTTCCTATTTCGAACACTGTCAAATAAGGAGCCATTCCTAATCAATTATTATGTTTCTTACTTCCAAAGAACATTCTATTCTTTGTGTCAAATTATAGGTTATAACCCAACTATAGGCATGCCCATGGCTGAGATATATATGGCTACACATATCCAACACCCTACATGTTGCACACTTCATGACTATGGGTCATATTTGGCTAAGAAGATTCATGAGGGCCTAGTTGCATTGAAGAAAGGTCAATCTAGGGTGAGGTTCTATTGGTATTCTTTATTCATGCATATGTTTTTGTTCAAGGGAGCTACATATTTTGGTAAGGATATGACTTTGGAGAAAAAGGAAGGTGATATGGATCTACTTTTCTAATGTTGGAACACACTCCTTGACAAGAATTGTAGTAAATCCAGTTATGTGGTGTTTGAAAATGTTTTTACTTCAAAGCTAAAAAGGGTATTGATTATTAACATGCCAAGAATTCATGTAGCTTTGCATGACTTTTTGAGGCCCAAGGACAAAAGGAAACATTTAAAAATTGAGCACAATTGGGGGGATGTGATCCCTTACCCAAGTTACACAATCTTGAGGGTGTATGGCACAAGTTTATATTGCCAAGGGATGTGCTAGAAAGAGTTGGTTTTCTAGAAGTAATGTGGCAATTAGGTGATGTGGAGAACAATCATTTGAAGGATGAGGGTAAGGGAACCTTTTTCATTGCGTATACATGTTTCTCTAATTTTGTCATGATAAAAGGAGGATGGAACAAACTTAATGTACTCAAGCCCTTGGAAATGAAGAGGGTAAGAGGAAGAAACCATGATCCTGAGGGATTTATGGTGTTGTCAAAGGCAAGAATTCGAAGCTCCAAATTCATCCATAATTTATATTTCTCAGAGGATGTAATAAGGAATATTTTTTACTTCTAATTGCAAGATGATAGAAAGATGAAGTTGATTGCCTTCAATAAATTGGAAAAGGAAATAAGAGCAAAGGATCCATAATTTAAAGCTCTTGAGGAGAGTAAAGATGTAATACAAATAGTTGAATATGTTTTCTAGAATTTTGAGATAGTGGCTAGGAATTTGAAAGGTGAAAGATTAATCCAGGACAAGGGGGAGGTTATTGTAATAGAGGAACAAGGTGAGGGGGAAACCCTTGTGGTGGAAGAAAGACTAGCCTCTCAACCCCCAAAGAAAGTAATTGTTTTCAAAAGGAGGAAAGACAAGGTGAAGGAGAATAAACAAGCAGCGCCAACCTCTTCTCAACAAGAGGAACAAAGAATCCCTTCACCGGTGCATCAAATTCCACCACCATCTCCTCCTATGTCTACTAGTCTTGTGATTGTGGAAATTGATTCATTTCCAAGGAAATCATCACCACCAAGACAACCACCTCCCAAAAGATAAAAGGTTGAGTCTAATAGCCTAGTGGATTATGGCAAAGATTCTGATGATGAGACATTGGTCCCTGAAGAAGAGATGAAACAAGGTATGCCTTCTCCCCCTAGGGATATGGTACCTCAATAATTGGGCCTTAGATTGAGAAAATTAGACCTCACAAGAATGAATAACATAGATGATGTCCAAGAGGAAGCTTGTAAGCAATTCAAGGACGATGACTCATTTTTCCAGTCTCCTACCTTCTTAGAATTTTCTTGGAGAGCAAAGAAAGATGAATATGTTAATAACATTAGAAAGAAGAGGAGCCTCCACCAAGAATTTCCTGATGTAGTCATAAAGGCCCAAGTCATAAAACTTATGAAATAAAGCTTCTAGGGAATAACTACACAAGAGGGTAGAGAGTTGGTGAGAAAAAGTGGTATTCTCCTGCTACCAGAATGGGACCTAGCTAGTAAAGAGGTATGATAAGCCTCTATACAATTCTAAGGAGGAAGCAACAATTGCACTACAAGGATCTACATTTAGTGAGCAGCCAGATACATTAGCTATCTAGGCTCTAGCCCCTAATACTAAAAAGCCAAAAGTTGCAAAACCTTCTACAGACTATAGAGGGGGCTTGATCATAAAGAGGGTATCTGATAACTCTGCTATTGAATTTTCCACTATGTTAGTGAATGTTGCACAGTTTACAAAGGAAACAGTAGAATCAATGATAACAAAAAAGGAAAAGTTCAAGAAAATTTACAATTATTTGTTAATTCAATGTGGCAAGAGCTAACAATAGATAAAGGAGCTATAAACGAAATGACACTAATAAAAGAGAAGATGCAAAATATGCAATCCAATGGGACAACTCAAACAAGTTATGACTCTACTACTTCACCACAAGCAAAAATACCTCTTGCTCCTACAAATGTTTCAATGGAAATCATTCCATATAATATGGGAAATGTGCCCAGATCAGTTGAAGAACTAGGCACATTAAGTGCACAACAAGTAGAGGAAATTAGCAGAGAAGAGCTGCGTGAGAAGTTAAAGGAATATGAAGAAAAATGTGACCAACATGAAAGAATGATCCTAGTTAGAAAATTAAAGATTGTGACTACAATATTAAAGTATTTAAAAAGGGGGTTTGATAAGAGATTAATTATCATCCATGTCAATTATTCCTCTATGGTTGATGCTACAAGGAATTTTGATAGAGATAAAGAAGTGGCAATCCCACTCATTGAAAAATGGATTCCTAGATTATAAGATTTGAGGCTAATGGCTATGGGAGCCAAACATAATGTGAATAAGCCCGATAATATCCAACCTACACTTAAAACTATAAATGAAATTCAAGAATTCCAGGGAAAGCTTGAGCCTTTGGAGGCTAAAATAAGGGAATTGGTTAAGAACTTTGATGAGATGAATATGGGTCTCCTTCCTGACATCTTGAAGGAGAATGGTGAAATTAAATAGATTTCTAGGATTGGAGAAGGCAAGTACATGATGTGATTGTAAAGAAAGTAGCCTTGATTTTTGGGGGAACTGATATGAGAATGATGAAGAATAATATGGACATGATTACTCAAGCAGTAATTGCCTTATAGGAGTTTGATAAAGAAGCAAATCAAGTTGTCACAATATATGCTTTATATAGGCTAAAGGCTAATAGTGTTATTTCATTCAATTGGCCCTTAGAAAAGGAAATCTCATCATGGAATGACAAATATCTTGATGTCCTTGAGGACTAAGCTACTATTGTGGGATGGTCACTATAATTTTGGTCTTTTGGTCTACAAAAAATGGTGAATAAATGATGGGAGAATACAATACATGGCCTGGAACCAGTACATATTAGGCCTTTGATAAAGTAATGAAAAAATATTGTATTCTCTCTAGTTTGAATTTGTTGACAAGGATATAGATGTGGAGGTAAATTTTCTTTTCTCTTCTCACTTTATGCTTTTCTTCTTTCAAGTGTGGTGTACCTAGAACAAATTTTGAAAGCACGTGGGTATATTGCTACAACAAATGAAAGGTTACTTTTGGAAGGCGGGACAAGATCTTCATCGACAAATGTAAATAGTTTTTGTTCCATGTGATATTTCCCTCCATTTGAATTGCAATTATAACTGTAAAAGGGAATATTCATTGTAACGGTCCAATAGGAATAAGACATGTGTACATTCTGGCCCAAGCTTGTTTGCTCCTTAATTTCTATAAGAAGGAATTCAAGGCTAGATGTACAAGTTGGTTGTTGATTGATTACAGAGAGAATTTTTGTAATGAGAATACAAAGAACATTTTAGAGTTATTTCTTAGGTTTTGATCTTGTCAATATGCATATGTAATTTTTGATAATACTAGCAATTGAATAGAAAATGGTACAAATTCAAGGCCATTTCTCTCCTATTGTACTTATTTCATGAATTATTAATAAAATGATTAATGGTTGTTTTGTTAGTCTTTATTGATTTCCAATTAATGTGTGGTTTTTTCCTTGTTTTTAATTCAAATAATTAATGAAAATGCTTGGATGAAGCTATAGGATCATGTAAATTGAGTATCAATATTTTATAAGAAGTCATGGTTTGGGATATAATGAATGTGATACTGTAATGTAGTGTTGTCAAAGCTTTATGATGCTACATATTAATCTATTGTCGAGTTATGTCTGTGTTGAGTTTCACTTTGTTTCCTAGGTTAAGGCATTGATCTTTGATGTGTATTCATGATAATTCTTCTTGGTTGTTCAATAGAAAATTAAATTTATGAACAAACATTCAAAATGAACTGCAATTACTATTATTTTATGTTAATTTCTTCTATTCTCATGCTCTAAATGTTGAGTGTTGTCAAGGAGTAGCTAGCTTCTTAAAATATTCCATTTATTTAGCAATTATATGAGAATTCATTTGTTATTTGTAATGTATTTGGTTATGGAGTGTATCAAGTTTAAGGCACATTGTGGGATCACCCTCCTGGTTCTTGTAGAGCCTGAAGTGCAGGAGGAAAGCATAGTTTCTTTCATTCGTTCATTGGCCAATCCCTTTAGGTTGCTAAGGATTGGAATCGGCAATTCCATAGGCTTCTTTGAAGACTAGTTTGGTTCTTAAAAAACAATCAATAGGTTGCAGACCTAACAACCCTAATTTAACTAGTTGAGGATTACCAAAAAATTTATATTTTAAATTATATTTTATATTTTATATTGTTTTCCTTGAAATTATTTATCAAATTGAATAAATTAACATATCATTAATAATTTCATATTTTAATTGTGTTAAACATGTACTCGATGTTAGAGTAAAGGTTTTAACTTAATTATGTTAATTAAGTTACCTTTATTCCTCTCTTAAGATTTCACTTTAGTTTGCATATTGTGACATTTAATAATTATATTAATTATTAAATGTCTACCTATTAGGGTTTCTTTAGGGTTGCACAATCTCCTTTTATAAGGATTGATCATTGTATTTTATCTTACTCTCTGATTAATACATTTTTCATATTTTAGAGTTTCAAAACCCTCTTTGCTTTTTTCTCCATTCTCTTCCATGTGACAGGTATCTCTTTGCATGCAGGTGTTCTTAGTCTTTGAAGTTGGATCTGACAACTTCTATATGGTATCAGAGCAGACCTGTTGTAGCCTATTCTTGTTTTGAAGATTTTGGAGCTACGAGGGTTTGATCAAGATTTCACAGGTTTTTCGGGTTGATTTTTTATGGATCTAGCCTACTCCATTCTTTGGGTTCATTTTGGACCCAAACGGACCTCGCCGTTGGATTCGTAGTGCTTGAAAACCTATATTTTCATATAAAATACGTCTAATTCGGCCACAGTTGATGAAGGAAGCAAAAAAAAATTGGCCCCAAGGCCGTACAATGTCAAGGCACGATCTACGAGGTCAAAAAATTCAAAAAAAATAAAAAAAAACCAAGTTTTTTTATTTAATTTTTGCGCAACCAGTATTATTTGGGTCGCCGCCCATCGGCCACCAAGCGGCCACTAGGTGGCCGCCCGCTAGCCGCTCAAGCAGTAGGAACCTTGGCCCGATACCGGAAGGCCGCTCGGCTAGCAGTGTTCCGCCCAGCGACCGCCCGCCGAGCTCCACCGATGAGCCACCACCGCTCTGCCAGGGTGCCACCCACTCCTAGCCAGAGCTCCACTCGCCGCCTATGCTCCACCACCATGCCACCTACGCCCAGCCCCTGGTCACCCAGCGGACCAAGGGTCTAATTTTTTTAGCCCCTGAGGGCTCTGGAGGCCATTGTTGTGTTTTTCGGAGCTGTTTCACTCAATTGGGTATAAAATGCTCAATTTTTCTCCATTTTTCAAATGAAAATAGGCATTGGAAAGATGGCTCTGAACCCGATCTGATGGAGGAGGTTTGATATCTTTTTTTTTTTTTTTTTGATGCCGTTTTCTCCTGTCAAAGCCAGAAGTTGTGTTTTTCACTCCTGAGGGTATATATTTTGCATCCAAACTCTATTTTGCACAAATGAATAGGCATTGGAAAGGTGTTACAGTGATATTTCCAGATTTGCAGTCTATTTCATCAAAAAATTTACTAGGTAAATTTTATTCAGCTTTGTGTGTTTTTACACTTTGCTCAATTACTTGGACATTCTGGCCCCTACATGGGTTTTGTTTGCATGGGATGGGTTATATAAATTTGATCTAAATGCAGTAAGGTTAGATTTCTCATTTTTTTTCATTTGAAGAGTTATCATGGGTTTTTCTACTCACCCTTCAATTGTTATTCTGGAACGGGGTAATTATGAGTAATGGGCAAAGGGTATACTTACACATTGTAGGTGGCTTAATATTTTTCCTTATTTGTATGATCTCATACCTGAACCAGCCACTTCAAATGGAAAATTAGCATGGGATATCATTAGAGATCACATATTAGGACTTATATTGTCTAGTGTTGATCATGACACTGTGTTGGCTATATCAGACATTGATTGTCCTCACCCACTTTGGACACGTCTTTGGGAGATCTATGGAGACCCAAATCTCTCTCCATTCCCAGAGGATCCTGCTTCAGATTGTCTCTTACCCATTTCTTAGAGAGAGAATACACCCTTTGATCATGATACTTTAGAGGAACTTGAGTATTTAGACACCCTTACATATTCCAATGGATCAGAGGCTTGTCTCACAGTTCCTACTCTTCAGACTGAGACTTCATCAACATCTCCTATTGTTCCTAATTCAGTACAACAGGGCATCATTCACCTTCCATACATAGCTACTTTGGACTCTTATCTTGTAGACATATCTTTCTTGTTTGTTGAGTCTTATATTGTAGATTTGGAGGATTATTTTGAGGACCTTCATCTCCTCTACCTTGATAGTCAAGTTATCACTATACGCCCACTGTTATCAGTGCATTCAGAGGTTGCATTTCAGGATTCTCCACATCTGTTTGGATTTGACATTATTTGTTTCAGTTCAGACAACGAGATTCTTTAGCATCCTATCATGGCACACATCTTGAGACATATTGGTTCATCACTCTTCACAGGGTTTCTTCGACATTGTCCTTTGGATCCATTTCTTTCCAAGGGAAGGAATATCATTTTCCACTTCAGGATCTCCTTTTAGATTCTACATCAGGCATCTACCATTGTGACAGGAGTTTCTTCATTGTGGGAGGGCCTTCTTGTCTCTTTATATCTCTCCTATGGAGACCATTGTATATGTACTTATATTATAGAAGCTGTCTATGGGGGGTATCATGTAATCCACCTCCTATCCTTCTTTCATTAGTGCATTTCATTCCTTTCTTTTCTCTCTTTTTGGAGTAGAGTTTTTCCCATGAGGTTTTCTCTATTTCTCCACTTTACAGAGATTTGGTTGTATTCGGGTACCTGATCAGGCCTAGTTGTCGGGACCCTTGTTTGCTTTCATGCATTGTAGTTACCTTTGCTTTCTTGCACATGTTTGTAGCTGCACTCTTGCTCATCTTAAGGGGGGTGTTAGAGTAAAGGTTTTAACTTAATTATGTTAATTAAGTTACCTTTATTCCTCTCTTAAGATTTCACTTTAGTTTGCATATTGTGACATTTAATAATTATATTAATTATTAAATTTCTACCTATTAGGGTTTCTTTAGGGTTGCACAATCTCCTTTTATAAGGATTGATCATTGTATTTTATCTTGCTCTCTGATTAATACATTTTTCATATTTCAAAGTTTCAAAACCCTCTCTTGCTTTTTTCTCCATTCTCTTCCATGTGACAGGTATCTCTTTGCATGTAGGTGTTCTTGGGCTCTGAAGTTGGATCTGACAACTCCTACACTCAGTTATTCATCACTCAACTCAATGCTTAATAACATATTAACAATAGTAGCATATACAACAATGAACATCAACAATCATCTAATGTGTATCTATTAGTTGAAACCAAACTTTTTCTTCAAATGATAAAATAAATAATACAAATAATTGAACATCAATACATTATTGAATTTGAGTTCTTTTATTAATTTCACATGAAGGAATACATACAGGCATTGACAATGCAAAATCATGCTCAAAGACAACTCTACACATAGCTATGTTGTAACTTGGAAACTCATATTATCAATATCAAATCCTTGTATCACTTTTTCTAGCAACTTCCACTATTTAGGTGGTGGAATTGTAATTTTTTCTAACTGATGTTGTTTGACTTGAAGATTTGTTAACAATTCATGATTGGAATTGGAACCTATCTTGAATTCTTCAGTCAATTGCATTCAAGGCTATCAATGGTTTGATGGAATCCAAATAGTTTTCCACATCTAGGTTCCAAGGAAACTAGTAAAAATCAATCTTCCTTGCACCCTCCATCTTATTTTTGAAATCATCATTTCCAATGAATCACTCAATGGTGTCAAAAGCCTTTGGAAAACCAAGCTCTATGAAGTTCCTTACCTTTTAGTCCAACTTCTTCATCTTGTTTGCAACCAAATGCACAAATTCATTTGTTTCACGCATTCTCAAACACTTTTGAATGATAGATGACAACATTATTGAGGTAGCAAGCCGATTATTAATCCCTTTTGATTTCAAATCATTGTCACTAGCTTTGTAGACTGTTTGTTGAGCTTGATTTGCAAATTTCTCTAATATCAGCATATTTTTGTTGTCTACTAAATATTTGTTGAGAGTCTTATAATGTAGTCTGATAGCATCAATAAATTTAAACATTTTACACAAATGATCAATCCTCTACATTTACTTAATCCTAGATCTTTTGTTTCATATGCCTCATTGTTTCTCTACAAAATGTAGTTAACTTATTTTGACAAGAGTTAATTTCATTTTTTGCTTCCATTAGCTCTCCTTTCTTTTTGTTCCCACTGGTCATTTCCTTTCCCAATGCTTTGCCTTAATTTTTTTGAAGTGGATTTTTCCTCATCATATTTATTTTTTCTCTCATCTAACTTTTCTTTAGTTCATTCACTTCTCTCTCATTTTGTTTATCCTCTTTGCTTGTTGATGTAGAGGAAGATTTTTTTATTCTTATTTCTAATTCATTCCTCTTGTTATCTATTGCTTTCCTCTTTGCTTTCTCATTTGCTAAATCTTCCTGTAACTTTTCTATTTGAGTTTGCAATATTTTTTCTCTCTCTTTCTTTAGTAATGATGTGTACACCAATTCATTGTTCTTCTTTGATACATTAATTTTGTCAGTATTTTCAAGTCTAGAAAAATCTAATAGTAAACTGGTCACCTGAAATTCAGATTGATCCATATGATTTTCTAGTTTATTTTGAATTGTGGGAACAACAATTGTGCACTCCATGATTTCTTTATTTGTGTTGAATGTGGGTAATACCACAGTTGTTACAGGCTCTAAAGTTATAGCAGACGCAATCTCCAATAGTTGCTTCTTTTATTTTTTATACAATTCTAATTTCTTTTTAAACTCTTCAATGTAATCAAAACCTGGGGATGCAGGAACAATGAAATGCTTGAATGGTGAAGGAATAGGAGTACTTGTAGTTGCTAATGGTTATATTGATTTGTGCTAACATTTGGCTTCATAAATAATGAATATGTTGACACTTGTCCCCATTCCAAACACTTTATGAAGGAATTTGGATGTGTGGAAAATTTGTCCCATAATAAAATAATATGTAGAATTTGATATTTTTTCCACCCATGCTATGATTTATTATTGGCATACCAGTTTATTTCGCTAATGAATTTTTCTATTGGTTTGAGATTATGTTTAATTCACCAATGGTTTTTTTCTTCATTTGAAAAAAAAATTAATTCGCCAATGAAAATATTTTTTTTGGTTTGAAAATATTTTTGAATTGCTAACAAAAATATTCTATTTGTTTAAGCACAACTTTAATTCAATAATAGAAATATCTTGTTGGTTTGTGTATAGGAGCGAATTTGCACCCCTTAAGTGAATTCCCCTTTGGAACATTGCGAGACTTCACTTCATCACCGCCATGACTATGGTGACTTTGCCAAGTCCATACCTTGCATTCTCCCTTCATTAGCTAGTGAGCCTTTGGGTGGAGCCGGTAACGCTTCACTCCTCTCCTTTATGATTTGATAGAGTAGCAAAGTATTGTTTTGTAGTGTTTAACAATCTTTCCTTCTACTTTCTTCATCACATATTCTACTCTGTTGCTTTCTGGCTGTCTGTGGAGGTGGAAACACCAAAGTGGGGGTCTGACTGAGGCAGGCCCCTATATAGCCCCAACAATTTTCCCCTTCTTGTTTATGTGCAAGTGAATGCGCGCGTTGAGCTAGCTAGTGAACTGGCACTTTTGTGAGATAATCTTTGTCACCCCAACATTTATTTACTTTCTTTATCATCTCTGCATCTACTTCTTGCATTTTATCATTCTATTTTTCCCATCAAAATCAACTAGCTAGGCATTTTAGTAGGTTTCTGGTGTTTTTTTACTATGTCTTATGTTTTCTGGCCGTGCAAACACTAGCACGCTAGAGAGACGCTAGCGCGTCATGCTATCATCCCAGAACCACACTGCTATCCTCAGATAGAGAGTTGTCTGAGGCTCAATACTGACTCTAAAAACTATCTCATCTAGCCTTAATCAAATTTTGGGTCTGCAAAGTGATGCAAGTACTACATAGTTCTCTTCATTCTAGATCCCCATCCTTTTAAAGTGAGGTAAATTAGGGAAACCCTTTGCTCTCAGCTCTTTGTAACCTAGAGCCTTGACATGGTTGGTCCCCCTCTCTTACATTTTTAGTGAACTTGATGTGAACCATTTTGGTTCCATTTAGTAGTGTTGAAGGGTCATTTCCACACATTCTAGGAGAGTTGTAGGTGTGAGTGTAGTGAGGCGTTTCGTCTTATAGCCCAACTTGTGACCCCTAGTAGGAATAGTTGGAAGGTTTTGTAAGCATTACAAAATGAAGCCTTAACTGTGTGACTATCCTACTTCAATCCTTTGGGGGGCTTTATGAAATTATTATTTAGTGTACATGATGGCTTCCTTCTTGCATCTACCTATCCCCTTTGTGTATCCTACGAGTAGTGGTCTAGGTATAACCTTCACCTCGCAAGACCTACCGATGGGCTTTAATAGAGAACCATCTCCTCTTTATATCCTTGAATGAACCATTGAGAACATTATAGCACGTGTTCTTGTTGACCTGACATCTCAGGTGAATATTATAACTAAGGAGATCATTTTAATTAACTTCCTACATAAAGATGGGTACAATGCACTTGTGAGCACCATTTGTACATATAATAGACTTTTCGTACCTCCCCTTGGTAGCATCGTTCTATCAATCCTTGTCGAACCTAAGTCTGTAGACCTATTGTTTGACATAATAGTGGAGTCCAATTTCTTTAGAGTGAAGTTGGGTATCCCCTAGTTAGTAGATATGAATATAGTTCCCTTTGTTTTTCATAAATGTAACTTGAAGTTTATTCATGAGGGTTCAGTGTATGTGATCCATGACACTGGCTATAAACCGTCGGTTGTGTTTGGTAGCTATTCCTTAAATCACTTCTAGCATGCACCCATTGGTCTACTTCTGTCTAATAAGGACCTCTTGTATCAAACCTATGAGAAGTACAAGAAAAGGCACTTAACGCCTAGAGTGAGATACCTCCATCACCTTATGCAGTTTTGCATATGGCTTGTTTAAAAGCTGACAATGATGCCACCTTGGCATTTAGAAGGGAAGAAGAGAAGCACTCTCCAGGTTCCTCTTCCTCCTCTTTCATTGTCTAGCTTGACACTTCCTCTCTCCCCATTGTGGCATCATCAGATTCTACTCTGCGTTTTCCAGAGAACACTATGGTGCCCACTTAGTGAAAGCCCAAGCATCCTCCATTCAAACTTCTTGTTTTTCCCAAGGAGCCTAGGCCCATTCGATATGGTAGAAGGAATGGTCCCCATGGGGAATCCTCTATGTCTCAGCCTCTATGGCCTCCCATCACTCCTACTCCTAAAGCAATGAATGGGAAGAGGCTCGCTGCCGAGGTGCTAGAGCCAACTCCCCCCATTGTCTCTCAACCTCTTCCTCCTACTCCCATTTAGGATTTTAACCCTCTGCTGGATATAGTTGTGATGGATACTCTTATAGCTAAGTAGGATCCTTCTGTCCCTTCACATCTCCCATCCTCTAGCTCAAAGAGTCGTAGAAACCTCCTTGTGCATGAACACAACTGCCAACGATAGGCTCTAGTGGTTGAGTAGGCTTCTTTATAGAGAAAGGAAGAGGAGTCAAATGCCTTTGTATCAAGGCCTCCTATCGTATCCCCCTCTCTCCTCCCCTATGCTTTCATTCAATTGAATCTAGTCTCTCTTCTAACTCTCACTATAAGTGCAAGTGTATCTAACCCCTAAAAGTTGTAGGTGTTTATCACTCCTTCGGTTGAGACAACCCTTTTGATGTCCCTTCTAGACATTTTTCCATTCCTAAAACCCATGGAAATGGAAAATTCCTCCATGGTTTCCACCATGGTTATCTCCTCCTCCTTCGTGCCTCTTGCCTAATCTATGGGAAGTTCACATCCCCCGACAAAGTAGAAGGTAGAGGTTGGCCCTTCCAATAATGGGAGGCGTAAGAGGAGCCCACCTCCTTCGAAGGGTGGTCTTATGCTAGCTTGTTCCATTCTAGTTATAGGGCAATATTTGTCTTCCCTTGAGTTTCTCACCACTCTCAAGTTGCTCAGTGATTCTAGCAATGAATCTCAAGCATCGTCATCCCTATCCATTGAGGTACCACATGGCACTCCTGTAAAGTGCATGTTCAACTCTCTGGACAAGGTCTCAACCTTGTCAAAGATTTTCATGAAATCCATGACCATAGTTCCACAAGAGCTGAGAAGAGAAGTCCTTGCCAGGCCTTCTTCATTAGCCCTTGTTGCAGGAGGGTCGGAAGCTCCTCCCCTTAATATTCCACCACTGTAGGCTCATTCACCTTTCCCTTACAATGATCTAGATTGGGAAGATGACAACCTCTTGGTCAATGAGTGTTAGGGTGAGGCCTCTACTTTACCTATAGATTAGGAGTGTGTGTTGTGATGTGTTCCCCTATTCTTGCGTTATGTGTTCCTAGATGACCCTTGTCACCCTTGTTGGTGCTTGGATACAAGAGTGATTATGTGTTGTAAACTTCCTCTATTTGTATCATCATTCTTCCTCTATTATGTATTTTGATTTTCAGCAAATTGGGGATGATATAAAGTGTTGGGGGAATTTAGGCTTCTCTTCCATGTTGAACAATTTTTTAATTTTTAATTTTTCTTCTCATGCATTCTACACATGGTTTGATATAGTAGGTGGTTGATGACAGTTCATTTATATACTACTACTATACTTATATATATTTATGAGCACTCTGACCTTGAAATATCAGATCATCCTTGTGTCCCTTGTTCATGATGTTGCTACTTCTCTCTCACTCTTCTATCTTTCTCTCTTCTTTGCTTGAGTTGTCCCTCGTATGTGCGACAACATCACTTGCATAATGTTTCATTTTTTAGAAAACACATTCATTGCCAATGAATCTTTTCTCAAAAATCCTTTGCAAACCTTTTTTCAAAAATCACATTCTCAACTTGGACTCCTAGCGAAACATGTTTCCTCCATCATGGGTTCGCAAAGGAAGGACTTGAAGAAATTTCCTTTGAGGTGGGAGCAACTTTTCCTATGGGAAAAGCCTTGACCTTCCCCTCACAAGGGGGATTTTTCTTCTTTTCGAATTCCTTGATGAAGTGAACATCTTTTGAAAGGATTCCTTGATGATGAATTGATTTGAGAAAAAATTGTCTCTTTTGCACTTTCAAACAACACATCCCTTGAGTGGACCCCTCTCCTTTTGAAGGGTTCCTGAGGGAGCCCTTTGAAAGCCTTTAAATTTTTTGACTATCTATGTGACTATCTGCTTGTTTTCCTGTGTGGCTACTTTTTGTTTCTTGACATGTTTTATCTTCGGATTAACATGTTGCTTTACAGGTGCACTTGTGAAGTTGCTTTCTAGTTCGACTTTATGGAGTCCCTTTACACTGGGCTTCCTTCATGAGAGAGAACTTTTGGGTTTCCTTCTTGTAGGTCTATGGACCTATGAGACACTTACATCCTACAGGATTTATCCATCGTTGGTCCAAGCGTCTTTGGTGCACTTTGTGCAACTTCATAGTTCTATGGAGCTATGGAGTCCTTTTGTTTGAAACTCCTTAGGAGAGAGTACCTGTGGAGTCCTTTCCCTACCCTACACTTTCAAGTTTTCCAAATTGTGGTCTACTTCCTTGATGGTTTAGGTATACATTTATAACTCTTTGATCTACTTCACCAAACACATTGATACTCGTGCTTGCTAAAGTGGGGGAAAAATGTATAGGAGTGAATTTGCACCCCTTAAGCGAATTCCCCTTCCACATACCCTCACCTTAGAAAATTAAATCCGATTGTGAAATTCCACATCACCCACCTGGCTTCCATCCACTTAGCATTTTTCCTATGTGTCGGTGAGCAAATATTTGTCACGAACGAATGTGTGACGCGCAAACGTCTATGCGACACATTGTCATCCCTTACAGATTCCTACGTATGAAGTTGGCAGAGGTGTTACGCACCTGATTGGGGTCAAATTGTAATGTCCAAACAATAAACAAACAAGCAAAGGGAGACATCTCAAAGCATAAAATGTAGATTTATTCATCATCTACATCCATGTTTATCGATGCACAAAATTTCCAACATTTTATGTACCTATATTGAACTTGATTGTTCCCCAAGAATTGTTGGGGCTAAAGGATTTGAATCTTTAGGAGGAGCCTATAAAGATAACAATGAGCTTAAAGGGGTTGAGAAAACTGGAGCAGGAGGACCTTCAATAGCAAGTGGGCTCAAAAGTTCCCCTAATAGATCAGGTGTTGGTGGTGTAGTTTGCACGTCTTGCTTGGAAAGAGTTCCATTAGCCTAACATGGTCCTTGTTCAACTTTTCCAACATCCTGCAGGATTTACAAATATAATATTATACATAATTACACCATGAAGAATGGTCCAAATATAATCACAGAAAAGAAAGCATAGCAAGAGTGTATCAAGAGAAATGAATTAGAAAAATAAGGTTAACTAGATTTTTCCAAAAGGGAGAGCAAGAGTGTGCAATGACAAGGTTTGTTGGCCTCAGGCTACGAAAATATGACAGTTCAAAATGAAATGAATTTGATTTTTTTTTTTTTTGTTATAATAGACTATAACACACTTGCACTATAGGCTTGATGTGATTGAGCCTTAGGCTTAGTCACACCTAGCCATAATGTGAGTGCATTGTAACATTCCTACATTATAGCCTTTCAATTTTTTAAAAAAAAATTGGCCACTTTCTGGCCCCCCAACTTTTTGCACCTGCCCTGATGTCATAAATCATGACTAGTGTGACCACGATATGCAATTACTATTTTGTAGTCCTTAAACCTCTCCTTTCAGCTCAACAACCTCCTCTCACAATCAAACCTCCCACTCAAAGGCTTGCCACAACTCCTTTTGAATTTTTTGCACCTAGGGATCCACACCCAACCTCACTACCTCTACCTACCAAGGTCATCAAGCTAGCTTTGCAAGGCATCACATGTTGCTATGGCACTCTTTTCCTATTTTCTTGCCTGATCTTGCTCAACTAGTGAAATATGGAGTTTCACCAAGTGTTGATCTCATTGCTTGGTCATTGTGGTGAGGTCAGTGGCCCCTATACAATCTTGACATGTTCCTCCTCATAAGCAATCCCAAGAACCACAACAAGCTTAAAAAGATGGGCATGTTGCCCCACTGATATTGACCTATATGAATCTAGGATGCTCCCCTAGATAGGAACGAATGGGTAGCCTTTGAAATGCACTGACTAATGAAGGCGATCCACTCCTATGTGTTGAATGAAACCACAAAGAAGTAGACACTATCAGTACTAGATCGTATAAAAAAAATTGCATATATGCATGAGATAAAATAAATTGAATAGTACTAAAAGGAAATAGCATGAATCACTCTCGTACCTAGGTTCCCAGCTTGCCAATGTGGATCATGGGGGTGCAATGCTAGGACCTAGTCCTCCTTCTGCTACTATAGGAGGGATGACCACTACTGAAGGTGGCATCAATGAGACTAGGACTATACATGGAGAGGATGACACTCTCTGCCATCATCTCAGCCTCTCTGTTATTTCACTTGCTACTGGCTCACCCTCCTTGCCACCATCACCACTATGACCCTCTCCTCCCTATCCCTATTCACCAACATTGTGCATGGGGGCATGTGTCAAGAAAATTAGGTAGGCTTGGTCCTCGTATACCATGCTCTAAAATTGTGAGAAAATTTGACATCGTCAATCATAAGGACAAGAGGTTGATCTTCGTTATCTAACCCATCATCAATAAAAGCAACGTACATAATGGTCAAACGAAGATGATTGCTTACCTAGGTGGAAATTCTCACCAATTGAACGTATGTAGGAGGAGTCAACAAGATTTTTTGCACCTATATGAACTATCGAGTGACCCAATTCTAGTATACACGACTATAATATGGCATGATTGCCCCACTATGAGAAAATCATACTATATATGTTGTAGCTGCCACCTATTTGTGGGATAAACCATCCCCCTATAAGGTCACCATCTCACATCCTATGACTACAAAGGATAAAACTATAGTCACAAAAACTAAGCTCTCCATATCTCCAGTTATGATCCAATGGGTACATGTGCACCATCATTGTACCAAGTGCTACACCTTAGGGAAACCTAACTAGTCGAGAGCATGTGATGTATGTGAACACCCACACTTGTAGAAGTGTGCAAGCTGTGAGACTGAAAAAATCATAATGGATGTAACTCCCAAGGTCATGGTACAAATGAGAAAGCATGCTTTGACCCTAGGCAAAGATAGTGTGGTGATCATCCATCACTCAAATGCAATGGGTGAGGCCCCAATATAGGAGAGATCCTCACCCATCCATCATGACTTAGAGGGAAACTATAATGACCATCACTATTTAGACGAGTGAGATGGCCACTCACCCTTGATCCAACCACCACATATATATGTGGACAATGGTATCTTTGGGCTCTATTTTCCTGACATAATAATGTTGGCCCTCTAGGGCCTCTTGTGTTGTCCTCACCCTGTCATAGGCCACCTACCATCTATAGATGGGTAATCCAATTATCCAATACACATCCTCCAACATTATGGTCACCTCTCCTAATGGTAGGTGGAAGGAGGGGGTATTTGCATCCCAATGCTCCATGAGCATGATGAGCATCGACGAATGGCAACTGTTAGAATTGGTCGATTCAATCCACAACTCCTATGAAACACCTACAAGAAATTACCTATCACAATAGAGAAGATCATCAAGTGAGATTGTACTCAATAACCTAAGAATTGTATTGATGCAAATAACCTGGATTAAACCATGTTACCTAGATTAATATTACAAATGAATGTGCATGCTTATATAAGAAATGCACAAGCAAACCCTACATGTAGATTTGACAAGATAGAGACAAGTATTGTATGCTCATGTAATGAGATAACTTGTCCTAAATTTAGTACAATCTAATAATAAGAATCAAACTAAATATTAGGAATCAACTCCTAAGTTTAGCTTAGGTGAACTAAAGTAAAAAATCCTCTAATAATTAATTGATGATTAATTAATTATTAGATAATGACTTATTTACTCCAACACCCCCCCTTAAGATCAACTTAGGGAGAAACTAAACTACTAATAAAGGAAGCTAAATGAATGGATAATGGGTCTTGGCTACTAGGCTTGATGAGGTACCCATGAACAAGAAATTGAAATCTCTCATAACTTTAGAAAAGGAGAAAACCACATGGGAAAAAATCCTCTCCAAAAGGAGATAAAAAAAATTATTGCACTAGCGAAAGAAGGATAGAAGGAGGACTCAATGTGACCCCCCAAGGACTACTTCTATCATGCAAGTACAATAGATTCCCCCCTAATAGGTGATAGAAAATGAAGATATGAATCCCCCCCATAATGAAAGAGCTCTCATGCCAATGATGAACATCTGAAGACAGAATATGATCCATTGCCTAAAAACAACATTTTTCCCCTTAGGAAGAAATAGATCCATTGGTGATTGGAGAAGCTAATCCAAAATAATGGGTGATGTCGAAATCCAAATCCAAATGATGTGTTCCTCTAAAAACTGCTCATGTATCCACATGTCAGAAAGTGATGATGTTGATCCAGAATCATGTGAAGATTGATAGAGAACAAGCTGCAAAGGTGATAAATATGGTACACCAACAATGGTGATGTGGTTGTCAGCAAAGAGGAGATGAATTTCCTCAAATTAATCGTCCAAATCTGTAATATAGGACTCCACAAACAAGGATGATATGTCTACGAGATATGAATCCCAAGTAGCTATGTATAAAAGATGTATGTTTTTCTACACTAAATCAATAGGGGCCAAAGATGTGGCGATGCCTGGAAGCTGATTAGGAAAAAAAAATATAATGATGTAGTCTCAAACTGAAGAGTGGGAACATGAAGACAAGTATTTGAACCATCAGAAAATGCAAGACCTGTGATATAATCAAGCTCCTCTAAAGTATCATCGTCAAAGGGTATGGAATCTGCATATGCAAGAGGGATGAGACAATCTATAGCAAGATCCTCTAGCTATGGAGAGATATGAGGGTCTCCACAGATCTCCCTTGAAGGTGTGTACAAAGTATATGGGGACATTCAATACAACATACATAGTGTCAAGATCAACACTAGAACTTATAACCCCTATAATATGAACTTTGACGATGTCCCATGCTGATAAAATCCCTGGTATGTCTGGTGTAGATATGATTGCATACAAATGAGGAAAAATATCAAGCCACCTCAGATGTGTCAAGATGCCATTTCACCAAGACTCATAGTTATCCTTGTCCAAATTGATCATAGAAGGATGAACAAAAAAACCCATGATACTCACTAAAATGAAAAAATCAAAGACTAAAACCCTCATGTCTGATAAAGTAGATCAAAAATTTTCATCTCATGCAAACAGATCCTTTCCAAGTGCCAAGATGTCCAAGTAATTGACTGAATTGTGAAAACAAAAAATACTAAATAAAATGTACTTGGAGCAGATTCTAGAAAAAGTGCATAAATATATTTGAAGAGCTTTGAAATACCTTTCCAATGTCGCTTGAATCACGAAAATCAGAGTTACAAGCTCAAAAGCGTAAAATGAAGATCTAAATTGACTGAGAATAACAAGAACCAATAGAAAAAATTGATAATGAGACATGAACCATTGGAAAGTTCACGGAACCTACTTTTCGACAATATCTTGTTTCCCCGATTTCGACATCATATGCCCAAGTTATGCCAAAAAGAAAAAACTATTCATTTAGGGAAAATCAAGGCAAGGAGGGGGCTTAGAGGGTTGGCCATATAGTGACATTAGCATGACATCATGATGACATCAATACTCTGAAAGCTTAAATTTGATAAGTTTGTGAACGTCAACAAAAAAAATGCCCCCTGCCTGGAAAAATTTTTTAGCCGTTGGGTTTGCTGCTTCCGTCGGAATATTCAAAGAATCTTTTTAAGATTCTGGAGCTAGTTTTTGGCGCTGACGGGTTTTTCAAATATTCTGAGCCTATTTTGTTTGGAGCACTATTTTTTGTAAAAAGAGGTCGCCACTACTGAGCAGCTTCAATTTCCACCACTTGTTTAATGAGGCCTAAGGCCTACACATGTAGCCCTATGCAGGTCGGGTATAATGTACCTTTTTTTTGAATTTTTTTGAAATTTTAAAGTTTCTTTTTTTTCAAAAAAAAATTTATTTTTTTTTTTTTGATAAAAAAAATTTTGAAAATGGCTAAACCAGAAACTAAAATAAAAAAACCTTATGTTCCTTGGCACGAAAAGCGGGGAACTCAGATCTGTATAGATTTGTATGGATTTGTGTGCTTCTAAAGCATTTTTCCTTTTTTTGCAACTGTACCAAAATTGATGAAACAAACAATGAGTGATCCTTAGGTTTTTGGCTGCTCTGGATGCGATGGCAAGGCCCATTTTTCTCGATGACACACCAAAAAATTTCTAAAGGCTAGATCCCTCTAGAAATTGAATAAGGGGTTACATACTTGGGCTCTAATACCATGTTAGAATTAACTGATTCAATCCATAGCTCCAATGAAACACTTGAAGGCAATTACCTATCATAATAGAGAAGATCATCAAGCGATATTGTGCTCAATAACTTGCGAATTGTATTGATGCAAATAATCTATATTAAACCATGTTACCTAGATTAATATTACAAATGAATGTGCATGCTTATATAAGCAATACACAAGATAACCCTACATGTGAATTTGACAAGATAGAGACAAGTGTTGTATTCTCATGCAATGAGACAACTTGTCCTAAATTTAGTCCAATCTAATAATAAGAATCAAACTAAAGATTAAGAATCAACTACTAAGTTTAGCTTAAGTGAACTAAAGTAAAAAAGTCTCTAATAATTAATTGATGATTAATTAATTATTAGATAATGACTTATTTACTCCAACAGTAACACATCTCTAGCATTGTGTAGGCCCACCACAGGTCCACATGCCACAATAGATCCTCATCATTTGGATGCATCCTCTCTGATCACACATAATAGTGAGCACATGTCTACCACTATGCTCCCTGATCTCGGGCCATTTGTGCAATAGAAACAAAATTCATGTTAGAGGTCCATTTACATCATAAAATCCTATCTATACATCAAAAAAGTTCTAAGTAAGCCTCTAGGATAGAGGCATGTCGCACATATGTTTGCATGAGGGAAAATGTTCAAGGCTAAATTTTTCCCAATGATAGTGTACAAGGTAGATGCCATTGTAGTCAAAAGCTAGGTCAACATGTTGTCAAGATGATAGCACACAAACCGAATGCCTGCACTAGTCTCAAAATGGAAGAGGACAAAAAAATGCACTGAAAATATGAAGTAGGGTAAGATTCCTCATACCTCGTTGACCTGACCTCCCTTGGCTATGATTGTGTGGAGGTGCTTGATCCTTAGGGCTACATAATCTCATTTGTGAGGCATTTTGCTGGCTTTCTCTCATAAAATTCAACAAACTCCTCACTGTGAATAGTGAAAATGACCCTTATGTGGTCCCACCCAAGTATATATAGGTAATTTTAAACCCATTTTCCCAGTGGACATGGTCCTTCCATCCTTCCTTTTTTCACCCCACCTAGCTAGAGGCAAAAAAAGAAGGGTGCATATATTCACCTCTTCATCATATTTTTCTTCCAAACCACCAATTTTTTCTTAAGAATTCTTCTTGTTGTGGTAGCTTCTTCCAATTTTTGAACTAACCTAAATTTGAGTTTTACAGAATGAAACTTCACATCCAACATTGTAGTTTCTCACTATGCTCAATCATTGGGGGCATTTTTAGTATCTGCTTGCTCAACCTCTATGGCCTCTATAGTATTATTTTTGCACGTAAATCTACAAAATTTTCAAATTTTTGATCTTGCACTAATGGTTTCTTTTCTACTTTAATGTAGTTGATTTTTCTCAAAAAATAGCTCACTAAAGTGGGGGAAAATGTAGTGTCATAAAATTGCACCACATGGCAGTTTCACACTTGCACATTCAGCCCGCCACATTTATGACAAGAACCTTATGACTTAGAATTTCACAATTTCAACTCCACAAGGGAAAACGATGAAGCATTAGCAGCCCACTACCTCATTTCTTGTAAAGTGGTGAGTTGGATGCTTGTGTAGCATGCAAACATCTGCATAGTGTGCTCGCATCCCTAAAAAAATTGAGTTTAAATGAGGGAATCTTGTGAAAATTTCCCATGACACGTGTCGTCATGGCATAATTGCAAATGTAACGGCTCTTCCCGCCCATGCAACCTCACAAAACTCTAATTTTTACTTTCATTCTCATTCGTTCTCTTATTCTTGCAGTTCATTCTCACTTCTTCTCACTCCAACTTGCTTTCTCACTCTCTTCTCTTCTACATCTCTTCTCTACAATGAAGCTCTACTAGATTTACATCTTGTCAATAACCAAGGCTTGCAAGCACTTAATGTCTCATTTGTCAATCCAAGAGGGAGCCAAAAAATATTGGTAATGCTCTCTTATTGCATTATCTTGTCTTGTCTATTTTCTAACATATCTTTTCTCATCTACTTATTTTTTATATGGTTCTCCTCCATAGCGGGGTTTGCTTTTATCACACTTCTTGTATATTTTATATCTATTTTCCTATCCATGGAGCTGGAAACACCAAAATATGGGTTTGACTTAAGGAAAGCCCTGAAACAATCCCAACACATTTCCTCTTTCTCCTTGTTTGTAGGTCATTTGTGTGAAGCTTTTCTGGAGGCTTCGTAGTGCAAAACCTTCTACGAGTTGATATCATACCTTCTTTGTCATTTTGATCTATTTAGTTTGGATTCAGAAAGTATTCTTCTTGTTATCATTTCCTTTCATTTTAGCTTTCTATTAACTTAGTAAAATAGTCAAACTTTAGATTTTGGGTAGTAGTAGACTTTGTGAGTTATTTTTACAAGCCTAACTCTTTGTTTGTACTAGACACCAGTGCATCCCTTAGATGACAATGTGTAGTGTTGTTGTTCGAGTCCCGTACTGATGTCCTATGGCTGAGAGCTAGTCAACTTGTTCTAGAGACCTATGTAATCTTCTCTTTAAGTCCTTGAAGTCCTTCATCCAAAAGTATATCAGACACTCTCTTTCAAGTATGTTTTTTCAATCTCTTTCATCTTATATCTCCATCACTTGATCTTTGTACATTGAGGTGATCGAGGGCTGTTCGCTCCCTTTAGACCTTGTTTTTATTGGGACTTGGGAGTAGTGAATCCCCTCAACATTAATATTGAATACTTGAGTATGAACTAATGTGCTAAATTATATTGCCTATCTAATTATGCCCTTGGGGCACTTTCTCCTTGCTCTTGGTGTCTTACGATGAGCATAAATTCTTCATGAGATTCTCCACAATACCCTTCATAGTCTCCATTGATTGAGATATGCTTGCAACATCAACTTCTAGTTTAAGGAACTATGATTTTTTATCAAAGGTTTCTATATTTTTTTCTATACTTTCTCGTGATGCCTTCCAAATAAAAAGTTAATTCAATTTTTTTAATAAAGAAATTTTCCCACTTGATTTTGTTGTGGGAATCAACCTACAAAATCACTCACAACAACTAATACCAAAGTAAATAATTTTCTTTGATACCAATCTAACCCACAAACTATGATGGCTTATATTGTACAATAGTCCTCAACATATCAATTTCTAAATGAAGAAATTATGAACGTTTATCTTTAGAAAACAATTTGAATTTTAACTTTAAATAAAGTGAGAGAAAAAAACTATCACAAAATAAGACACAAGGGTTTTACCTTGGAGAATGTAAATCATGGGATAAAACTCTAGTGAAAGTAAGGAAAATCACCTTCTCATTTAATAATTTCACTAGTAAAAATAATATTACACATCTTGGGCACACAACCATTTTCAATTAACTAAATTTAGTCCCTGCGATCACACATAAATCTTGCAAATAGTATTTATATATCTAATTTTTCCTTTTACAATCTATCGTTCACTTGGAAACTTGAACTCTCTTTGAATTCACTTCTAATTCCTTCTACATTGCCTCTTAGGTGTTTACAATGAAATATTATGCTTGTAAAAACTTTTCAATAGCCTCAAAATTCATTAGGATTTGGAAAAGAAGGAAATTCAAAGTGTTTCTAGGTGTTATAGACCATTTCTAAACATATGACATACCCACTCTTTGTGCAATGATGAAATTTCCACTCTAGTATGAAACTACCTAGATAGTTTTATAATTTCCACAATGGTTATGTAACCATTACCTAACAAAACCATGGTGTGAAATACCCCAATTTTTCCTATTTTCCTCCCTTTTAATACATGTAGCATTGTAAATTGTTGACCTTAACAATTTCACATTACGTAGACTCCTTGTTTTTCCTATGGACCTAAACATATAAGATGGTATATGTATTTCTAACATGGCTTTGGTTGTCTCTAAGTCTTTCACTTGATCATATGACAAGCTAGTAGAGTGTTCTTGCTTCTTCTCTTCTTTTCATTACTAAAATGAATCATGTTAGTTTGTGAGGGTTCTAAGATGGGTGACAATTCCCTCTAAAATGGATTCCATTAGAGACAATCGAGTGTTTCAATGATATATTTTTATAATTTTATGAAATTCATTAATATTTCTCTCAATTTATTCTTCAATTAAAGGAGGAGTTGGTGGGGGATGTTTGGGTTTTGACCTTCTTCCAACATTTTAAACCTATTTGTAATTCAAAACATAAAAATACAATGTTTAAGTAATTCCTACAATTTAAAAATGAAAACCTAAATCATACTAAAAACTTTGAATAAATTTAGATAAAACTCATAAAAATTGAAAAACTGAAAGAAAAAAAACTTGCCTCTACACTATGGTCAATGCAAGCTCACAAATGATGAAATCCAAAATGGATATCAATTTTGTAGTTTAGATATTTTTTTACCTTTGTTATTCTCCTCAATCGTGAGTCATTTTTGTAGAGTGAAGGCTCTTTTTTTTTACTTTTTAACATTTCCAAAACAAATGTTCATTTCTTAGAAACTATGAACGAATATTCATAATTTAAAAATGAATAACTATTCATAACATATATTTGTTATTTAAAAATGGATATCCGCTATTTAGAAATGGATATTTGTTTTACTTTGGTAAGAAAAACTCACTATTCACCTAACCCAAAGAAAAAATCAAAATTCCATTTTCAAAATTTTGCTAAGTAAAAACATGTTTCTTACCGCTATTGCCATTATTTGGCCTATCATGATCTTGCATTCACCCATATAAATATAAATTTTAAAAGTTATAATATGTATTTATTTGTATGTGTGTGTATAGGAAAGTGCTACTTAAGGGGCAACTCCCATTATGTATTAAATCCAAATTTTCTTATTAAATAGGATTACAAAGAAAGAGATCATTTTAGGAGGTTACAATATGTCTAACCTTTTTTTATTTCCTCCAAAAAAAACAATTATTTGGGTGAGAGGATGCAAGGATGATTGTAAACAATTTTATAAAAGTCCTCAAACTTTCCTATGATTAGGCCCGTAGAGAAAGCCTCAAAACACATTCTCAAGGAACCATCATTTTTATGTCCAATTTGGAGAATACACCCCTAATATAATGCATAGAGATCTTCCTATCATAGTTTGAAATGGTCATTTTGGACTTTTCCACCAAGAGTTTGTTGAGGCAATGGATTGTAGCAAGCTTTGCATACATCAATCCTAGTCAGTCCATAGATGTTGATAAGGAGGAAGTGAAAATTAGAATGGAAGCATCTTACCATCCTACCCAACCAATAGGAGAAATAATGCAAAAGATCAAAGGAGGTCTATCCAAGTTCAACAAAAACCTAATATTTCTAGCAAATCCCAAAGCAAGTTCAAAGAAGTAAGACTAGCCATGACAATGATACATAAATGGTTGATCCCACATAAGTGGGTTACAATTGCATTCACGAAGAAAAAATGATTGGATGCTCTAAAAACAATTGGGTTTTAAGGGGTTCCCTCGAAGGGGGATGTTTGATTGAACCCATTTTTGGGTTCGCTTGAACACCCCCCTTCAAGCGAACCCCTTTTTGATGGCATTTTCAAGCAAACCACCTTTTGGTGGGATTTTCTTAATAAAATAAAAGGGAGAATGGAAAAAAGAGGGGTTCTAGAGAACCCCCTTCTAGCAAACTCTCCTTCGCTCAAAGGGATTTAGGGAAGTTTGCTCGAAGGGAGGTTCACTAGAACCCCCTTTTTTACCCTTCTCCCCCTCCATATTCAACTTTCTACTAAATTTTGGCTTTTGAAGCTCGAGTTGAAGATGAAAATAGAATCAACTTCATAGATCCAACTGGAGGATTATAGTCCTCAAAATAAGCTATCAATCAAGTATAATTTTAATATATTTTTGTTTTATTATGTATTTTTTTTAGTTTAATTAAACATAGGTTTTTCATTGAAAATCAAGCTCATTGTTTTGCACATGTGGAAAATAGTAGATTACAAAAAAAATCTAAAAAATATGTGTGTGCTTCATATTGACATCCTTGATCCAACAAAAAAGTTATTGAATTTCGATACATACAAAAAAGTTTGTGTTATACAATCCAACTATGTCTAAATTGTAATTGGTTTGACTTCAAAACTTAATTAAGAAAAAAATATTCAATAAAACACTATGAAACCAAATGAACATGCTAGATATCATAGTTACAAATCTAAATTCGAAAAAATTAGGATTTTATCCTTCATAGGAAAAAAGTTATGTCTTATACAGTGAACATCACTCTTTAAAAATGGTGTTTACTATTAAAAACTAGTTTTCAAAGGAGATGGAGAAAGAATACAATTTCATTCCAATTTTTTAAAAATATATATATTTAGAATCTACAAACAAAATGTCACAAATCACTAGTTTGCATCATCTTCAAATTCCTCATGGTTTAGCAGATATAGGCGCCTGAAAGTGAATATTAATTTAGTTAAAAAAGTTTAGTTCAATGTCAAGTTTGGCCAGAAAGTGTAACTCACTATTGTCGGATCACCCAAATGAAGAAGTCGTAGCCATACCAAGTTTGAATTCTTGAAACACAATAAATTTATCCTTGATGTTGTATATTTGGTGCTTAATTAAGAACCTTTTTTTAGGTGTGTTAAGAACACTAATATTCTAGGATAAAATCTTCATTGCACTCTAGGGGAGGGGTTTCCTTATATCTTAGAAAGTAGTTATTAATTGAAGATTGACCGTTAGATGAAGATGATTCCTCCCACTTTAGCTTGTTTGATTTTCATTACATTTCCTCTAAAATCCAATATCTACCTTAAGGATTTTTGAAGAAAACTAACTAATAGATCTAATGTTGACCAATCTAAAGTCATCTAAGTTTTCTTTGCCAAAGTCTTGCTAATCCTCCTCGTACTCATATAAAGTGTTTTCATTTTATGTCACATTTGGGATGAAATGAATGATTGCATTATTTTGATTAGGATTTTTGATGACTTGAGAATCTATCTTAGGGAGGGCCTCCTCTGGGATTGGCAACTTTTTGTAGCCTTTCCCTTCACCACCCATTTCTTAATGATTTATTTTTTGCCAGGGAACTCTAGTCATTGTGGTCATGACCATGAAACTTAGGGGAAAAAGAAATTTGATTCCTCAATCCCCACCTTCTAATGCCAAGTGTAATCCCCAACTCAGAATAATTTCATTCAAGATTTTAGAGATAGTCATAACCTTAATATGAGCATAAATTTGGGAATTTCCATCCCAAATGCTAGAGTTGACACTCTTTAGGATTCCAGGAAAATAACCAATATTTTTTATTCTACCCTTAGACCATAATTATATGGGTAGATTATATAGTATAATCTAGTAAAGACCATCTTGGGGATTATAGGAAGTTTGATCGAAATTGGGAACCCACTTTTGGGCATAAATCAATGTGTCTCAAGAGAACCAAATCCCAATAGGAATGATGCCATAACACAAAAACTCAAATCTAAATATCGCAATGAAGAAACCTTTAGGGAGGTAGAAGAAATTTCTAGTTATCCATTCTTGTGTGACCCATTCAAAAATCTGAGCCTTGGGTATGTGCAGGATTATCATGGAAAAAACAGGCCCTTAAGTGGCAATGAAAATTCAAAAAAATCAGAGTTAGGCAACTTGACATAAAAATTTGAATAAGTTATCTATATTATTTCAAAAATATGTAAGAATAGAATATGTGGAAAATTGAATGTAGTTTCTAAAATACTAAGTTTTTTTTCTTTTTTAAAAGTCTATTTGGTGAAAAATTGAAATTTCAATGCGGTGAGTACTTAAATTTTAGGGAAAAAATAAGTAGGTGTTTGTCTGACCACCTAACCACAATAAAATGATAATATTTTTTATAATATTTTAGATATAACTAAAGGACTCATGTCCTAATGTGATGCATATTTTTTTATAATTTGTTTTCAAGTGAATAATTAATTATAGATTTTATTACAACTTTTAAAAAATATAAAAGCTTCATGTCGACCACCTTAACTTGGTCAAACTTCGCAGAATTAATTTTATTTTTTAATCTATAGTATCGCGAAACATAGAGATGTGGCCTTGTAGTTTGGATCAAAAATATATTACCAAAGTTATAGATGTTTTCAAATCAGCCTATAAATCAGGACTTTAATTAAATAATTCTAATAGAAATGAATAATAATTATTTATTAAATTCAAAGTAAATAATAATTTATATTGGTGGAAAGGCGAGAGTCTCCTCTACAAACCCTTTTCGTTTAATCAATTTTGGCTAAAAATAAAGTCGTCAGCCACATGGACGAAGTCTAGAAAAACAAGGTGAGTTGTCAAACACGTTTTTTGCGTTGACTTCTTAGGATTAGCATGTCCAAGACAAATACCAAAGCAAGCCTGAGGCTAATCCCAAGGCTATAAATTATTTTTCAGAAATATCGGATATCTATTTCAAATCTGATATCCATTTTGAATTGGATATCCGATTTGGTTTATATATGATTTTAAAAAATGTTTTACACTTTATAATATATGATTTAGAAAATGCAATAAATATTTTATAGTTTATTTTAATATATCTAGTTTAGAATATACAATATAGTTTATAATTTAATATATAATATATTATATTATTTTGTATAATATTTAAATATTATTTCTATATTTTAATTAATGTATATATATATATATTACTAATATATAAAATATTATATAAGTAATTAATATTACTAACATATAAAATATTTAAATATTATCTCTTTCCCTCTCTCTCTCTCTCTCTCGAATTATTCCCCTCCTAATTCGCTCTCCCTCTCTCTACCCTTCTTCCCCTCTTCCCCTCTCCCTTCCTCCTCCTCTCTCTCTCTC